>CM052437.1:121138030-121184700 GCA_028533085.1 Varecia variegata | reverse complement strand
TCAGTAGCCCTTCTTTATTTAAAAACAAAAACTTTGAGAGAGAATAATTGTTCCAAATGAATCTTACACTTAATAATATAATATTAGAAATTACCTGCTAATGTGGGGAACATAGTAGTTTATAGTATCAATTAAAATTTCATTCTGGAAGTCCGAAAATATACACATGATACAGCAAAAACAACAGCTATCATTATTAGATATTCAGTGAATTTCAAAAACATTTACTTAATAAATTTTTAAAGAGTCTTGTAAGAATGCTGACCTGTCATGTTAGAAAACAAAATGCACTTTTTATTCAAGTTATGTAATTCAAGGGCACTAGCCTGTGCTCTCTGGCTACCTGTAACTAGGTTGCCAGAACCCTTTTATCAGTTGAAAATTAGGGTTTCCTACCTTTGGAAGAAGTTCTTGTACAGTAGTAGTGGCTTAATCAAGGTGAATATTTCTGCCACAAGATAGTTCTGTACATGGGCCACTCAGAGCTCATGTGTGTTACCACAGAGTTGTCTTCAGTGCAGTTCTCACAGCTCACCACTGCGTCGTTTCTAGATGGGCTCTTCATGGTCCCAGGCATCTGTGAGAGCCTCAGCCCTCGCATCCGTGTTCCCAATGGTAGGATGCAAAAAGGAACAAAGAAACCAACAAATAGAATGTGTTTGCTTTGTTTTACAGCTGCTTCCTACAAGTTAATACACAGTACTTCTTTCATCTCATGGGTCAAACTTAGTCACATAGCGTTACCTACCTGTAAGAGAGTCTACGAAAACTAAATTCATCTTAAGCAGCCATATGCCCAGCTAAAAATCAGCAAGGAGATATTTTAGAGCAGGAAATTAGTGGTTTCTATAATAGACATCCTCCTTTCCTAAGTCTCTTTGTATCATCCAGGGCACTCTGTGTCGCTGCCATGGCCCGATCTTGTTAAAGTCTGTGACCTGGACAGAGAGTGATGAATGCTATCTACCTTGTCACCACTTGGGTCAGGTAAATGAGTCCCAGTTACTCCTGTTGCCTGGGTGTCCCTCTCAGCTGAGAAAAGCACCCAAGGTCTAGATAAATAAATATCCTGTTCAATTGCTTTTGTTTTGCATGGTTTAATTTGCAAATCAAGTTAAATCTATATTTTTATTCTTTTTCCTCAAATTAGAATTTACCTCCAAACTTTGGCATGTGTATTGAAAATGAACAAAGTTTAATATTAGTGCTTTATTTCCCTGAGAATTCCAGAATATTTATGCAAATCTGATCATTAAGTGACTGAGATGTAAAGAACCATTTCATGTAGGCTGTCACCTACGTATACCTCTTCCAGCTCAATAGCTTCTGTCTCTTGAAGAAGATGCCATAAAGGAGTATTGTTTGGGCTCCTTTCATACCCAGATAACCATATTTTTTAGAATAATAATATATATTTCTTTTTCTATAAAATTCTCAGGTAGAAACAAATATTAATAATTGATAATTGTGCAAGTAAAGTTGGTAGGTTTGTGCATATAGCCCTATTGTGTGTACGTGTGTTCGCGCGTGCGCACCTGTTCTCTGTTCACAATGCTGTTTGTATATTTTTTATACTAATTTGCTTATCACTTGGTTTATAAAAATACAACTGGCCTGAAATGTGGAATGGTAGGTAGACTCATACCTTTTCTTAGGAAAGCCCGATTCATATTTTCTTCCTGTGTTATGCTATCAGAGCATAATAAAATGAGCATTGACTTTTGTTTCTTTTTTAACACCGAGGAAAAAGCCAAGTAAGTTATATGAAATCCGACTGGAATAGTTATTATAGTACCTTGGGTTTTTTGTGGACTAAAATATCTATAATTTAAAAAGGTGTTAAGTGACTTCTTAGATCATAATTTCGAAGTGAAATTTTGATACTTACATTGGTTCTCCTAGAAATTTCTTACATTTAGAAGTAATACATTTTTTTCTATCTGTCAAGATTAATTCTAATTATATGGTTTCTCTTTTCTTCCTTGACAAGTTTGCATTTTATTTGATGTTTAGTTATGGAAAAGTTATTTGTAATGATTTTTTTTAAATTCCAAAATCCATAAATTACCTAAAAATGGTCTAGTGACTTAGAATGGCCTAGTGATTTAGTTGTGTCTGCACTACATGTAGCCTGGCCAGTTCCAGAACTGTATCAGCTGGTAGCCCTGGTGCTGCTGAAAGCAGTATAGAAAGAAGCAAAAGCCCACAGGACAAATCCAGCCTTGGTTTAGAACCAGAAGTCCCCTGGAAAACCATGTCTGAACTCCTGCTCCCAAAGGTCCTAAGTATGCTTTGTGCATGGCCCAAGTTGTCGGATCCATTTTAAATGTGAACTGGCTGTAGTTTGACCACTTCAAAGGACTAGGCAGGAAAGTGCAAAGTTTGGCCTATTCTTCCCCTGCTGCCCAGCACCAGATGAAGGAGTGGTCCTCAACTTCTTTCCCGTGCTTACCTCCCAGAACTGCCAAATCTGAGAATGCGTAAAGCATTACTTTTAAGCCATAGATTAGACAGCTGTTTTCCTCCTTTTAATTTTATGGCTGTTGAGCCATAACCTTATCAATGTAGCATGCTAGGTCGACTTTCAGCTTTCCCTCTGCATTTTTTTTTTTTTTTTTTTTTTGTAAAAACAAGGCTGTCTTGCCCAGGCAAGAGTGTGGTGGTGTGATCATAGCTCACTACAGCCTCCAACTCCTGGGTTTAAGCAATCCTCCTGCCTCAGTCTCCAAAGTAGCTGAGACTACAGGTGCATACTTCCATGCCTGGCCAATTTTTCTCATTTTTTGTAGAGATGGGGGGGTGGGTCTCACTATATTGCCCAGGTTGGTCTCGAACTCCTGGCCTCAAGTGATCCCACCTCAGCCTCCCAAAGTGCTAGGATTACAGACGTGAGCTGCTGCACCTGGCCTGCATTTTCAAATAATATCTCACAGGTCTAGTCTATAGGGCACATGTTTTCCAGTCTTCCCTATGTCATCCAGTCATCCAAGCAATGAATTTTATTTTTAGTTCATTGGAAGGAAACCATGTGTCATAATAATTGTATTGCTATGTTCTTATGGCAGGCTAAGCTGCCATAAGAAAGAGAATCAAAGCTATAGTGACTCAATGAAGATAGGAATTTGTTTCTCTCACACCCAAAACGACGGGCGCCTCTGCCATACCCAACTCCAGGTTCCATAAAAAAGGGTGACAACCAGAATAAGAAATTTCCTTTCAAGCAAATGACATGGAAGCTATACATACCACTTCTGCTCAAATCCTGTTGGCAAAAACTTGGTCATGTGGCACATCTGGCTTCAAGGGAGGCTGGAAAACATTCTTGCAATGGGTGGCCATGTGCCCAGATGATCTCTATTACTATGGAACCAGGGAAGAATGGGTAGATGTGGTTGACTAGCATTCTGCCAGGTAGCATTCTGCTACAGTGAGGAAAACTAAGATGATGACCTATGTCATCCTGATTTTACAAGGAAATTCTTCCAGGAAAAAATGATGACAAGCAATATTAACATGGTTAAAATGAATTGTCTCGTTTTACTAGTGAACTTAGAAGCATTCAGAAGAATAACTGAAGCAAAATAAAAGGATTCCTCTTAAATTAACACTCTGGCAAATGCCACATAGATATTCTCCTGTTATGTTCTCATAGGATAGGTAACCATGCTTAAAACTACTTTTTACCTCTGTAGCCTCTCTCCCTCAAGAGTCCTTTACACGATTATTGAAAACTCAGACACTTGATCTTAGAAACCATACAGATGGATAATCAAGCATTTCTTTTCTTTTCTCCCAGGATACACTTGAAATGTGCTCCAAGGATCAGGAATTTAAAAGCATCCTCTTTTCTCTGTGCTACTTCCACGCCTGTGTCGCCGGGAGACTGAGGTTTGGCCCGCAGGGCTGGAGCCGAAGCTACCCTTTCAATCTCGGAGACCTCACCATTTGTGCCAACGTCCTCTACAACTACTTAGAAGCAAACCCTAAGGTAAGTGCTAATGGTCAGATAACCTCGTCCAAGGAGTTTACTAAATCTATCAGTCCATGGGTGCTACCAAAATGGACTGTAATTTCTCTTCAGAAGCTATTATTGAAATAGCTAACACTGTATATGCATCTTCTGCCAAGTATGAAAATAAACCAGGTCAAAGGTTTTCCAGCAGTGGATGCTCAGACTTCATAAGATAGGTCAAACCAGTTCTACATCAGTGGCTTAGTGCAAAAAAAAAAGAAAAAATGTCCTTCATTATGTTAACAAAAACAGTGGTTTACATGTGCATATATGCCAGATTCATTAGGCAGGTAATGAAGCATTTGCACAACTGTAATTACATACAGCAATTCTGACAGTTCATAACACTGCATTAATAATCACTACAATTAGTTCTGATGATGGAAGCAATTTACAGCGCGTCACATGTATAAATAATGGTGCATTTCCTGCATATGTCATTATTATGTATTAAGGATGCCACCTTGTTGTGACTTTCTCAGTAATGTTCTCCTTGATTTGAAGTTGAAAGTAGGTGAATGATTGTATTTCGTAGCTAAAATGTGTTTTACAGATGGGAGTGGGCAAGCCTCATCAAGAACATTGGTATAAACTCTCATAAGCCCAATGTTTGGATTTCAAAAAGGAAAAATCACTTATTCCTAAGGATATTCTGGCTTAATCCTCACAAGGGAAACTTTTTTTATTAAGTTAAATCTGATAGAATTTGGGTATATGTGTCAAAACCAACCAGATGTTGGTCTAGGCCACACTTTCTATAAAGGACCTTCAAAATCTCCCATCCGTGTTTCTAAGTAGAAATGGTTGTTTTATGTTCTTTTAGTAACCATTATTACAATTTTTGTTATCAAAGTTTTCTCAAGCTTTGGTGGTGCTTTGACTGTTCTCAGGGTATGTCCACTTAGTACATATTGGGTGTGCTCTCCCAAGGAACAAATTTTGAATAAGTTGTACCTAAAATAAATGGCTTCAATATGGTATGTGATGATCAATATTCCATATCTATCATTTTTTAATTTATAAAATTAAAAAGTAATTCTGTAGACTTTGGGCATATTTGACCATTCTAATAAATAATAATATTTTTGTGTTGATCTCAACACCTTTTGTTTAAACTGTTTAAAATTTCCTGTTATAATAGTTCTGTCAGGTTGTAGTTGTCTGTTCTTGGTTCTTGGTTCTTGGTGTGCTCCTCTTGGCTGAAGAATGACCAGACACAACAAAAGGTAAGTGTGAAGCAAAGTTTATTGAGGAAGGAAAGATAGGTTTACAGAGCCAAAAGCAAGATACAGGTTCACAGAGCAAGAGCAAGATACATTCACCATAGACAATAAACAGACCTGTCGTAACAAAAGGGCTCTGATTATGGTGTGGGGTCCTGTTTTATAGTGTCTGGATTGGGTCCTCCTTGTGCTTCGGACATCATCACTGAACCACTTTGAGGGACAGTTAACGACATAATAATTAGCCTTAGGTTATTCTAGGTCACTTCCCAAACCCTATTGTGCCAGGGCTGGGGGACTCCCTGTGTTCTTTTGCAGATTAGCAGGGGCTCCTCCTTCCCCCAGGTGCAACAGTTGCTCCGGATAGGATTAAGGGTGGGGCAGCACCAGGATGGGGTGCCCACCCTTGTCCTTCTTCCCAGGTGGGGCAATTGCTTGAGGCAGCACCAAGGCAAGATGCCCACCTTTGTCCCTGTGAGAGCCAGAATCCCTCACTGCAGAAAAATAAATAAACCATTTAATACCTTTAATTCAAGTCCTTCATAATGGTCCCATGAGGCTGAGACCAGGAATATCATTCTATTGCAACTGAATCCCATACACAATTGAGGTAGAAACAAAGGGGAGGGAGAGGGGACTTGACACTTGTGTTTGTTTCCAGCTCTCACATCTTGAGTCTTGGCAACATCATTCGGTCAGCTGAGTTGTGCTGTATGCTGCTGCTTCTCCTGCTGGGGTTCCAACACCAACACAACCTTAGGTTCTAACACCTTCTCATGTCCCTCAGAAGTCCTGACCTGAGTCATTTGCTGCACATCACAAAGCAAGTTCTCAGGACTTGGGAATTAAATTAGTATGTGCACACACTTTGATTGTACAAAATACCCTTTTCAAGAAAGTATATGTAAAAAACAAAGATCAGGATTTGGGGAAAGAGAATCAATTATTAAAAGAACAAGTCCCTAGCTAAACAAAATCTTAAGGGAGATATTAATACATATCAAATACTGAAATGTATAGCAGGCTTTTATTGAACATACTCAGAGAAATAAGATTAAGAAGTCTTTGTTTCCCATCCATTTCAGCTGCTTGGAAGGCAGGCCATGCAGTGGTAGCGAAAACATGTTTCTTTTTCATTCACATCAAACCAGCTTAAAAGAAAGACATATTTGAGGTCCATTTATTCAAATTCAAATAAACTTGTAGCAAGTACATTGGAATAGTTGAAGCAATTTTACTTGTTCTGTTCTGTCACATCACGCAAGGAGCGAAGGCTATAATTACGTTTTTACTTGAACTGTTGGGAGGCAATATACTGCCCCCGAGGGTGTAAAGGTTCCTGTCTAGAAAAGCTTCATCACACACTGGCATGTTTTGCAAACCCAGAGGAAGCTAAAGGGTAGCAAAGACAGGCTTCAAACCCTGCTAAGCCAAATAAAGAGGAGATACAGTGATTTCTTGTATAAAACATGGTATGGCATTCGTTACAACCCTCAGAACCGTCAGTAGGGCAGTCATGCCATAAACCAAGTCCTCAAGTCTGCCTGTGGCAAGGAGATTTGTTTGCCTGGACTTTTGGAAAGTGATAGAATTCTAAATACATCCCAAATCCAAATTGCGTGAATGTTTCTTTCTTTTCCTGAATCAGATCATAAAAACTGATATAAATCAGACAATAAAAACATGTAACACTTTCAGAAGCCCTGTGAACCAACATTCTCTCATGATTTTTGGATGAGATTTTGAATGTATAAACTTTCCCTGCACAATGTGTTCTAGGAATGATTCACTTTCTTTTAAAATCATGTGAATTTTTACTGAATGTATTAGAACTCACTGAAAATAATTCTCCCAAGACAATCTACACAGAAACTTAGACAATTTCCGAAACACTTTTAATGCTCCCTTTGATGGGGGCTTGTGTTAGAGGGGCGTGCACCACTGGTTGGCCTCTCTGTGGCATATACCCTAGGCACAGAAGTGAACATTATGTGGTTTTTTTCCCCCGAGGTCCCATGGGAAGACCTCCGTTATCTCTTTGGTGAGATCATGTATGGGGGCCACATCACAGATGACTGGGATCGCAGACTGTGTCGGGTATATTTAGAAGAATTCATGAATCCATCTCTGGTAAGACATTTTTAAATTAATTTTTCCTGAGGAGATAATTCTGGTAAGAATTTTTTAAAACCAATTTCACTATGTGGATAATTCTTACGTTACTGAGGATTCTTGGCCTTTGGTATGTTCTGGACTGCCTTCAATGGGGGTTTGGAAATTTGTTAGAAATTCTGCATCTTGGGCCTCATCCCAGACCTATAGAATCAGAATCTGCAGTTTAACAAGATTTCCCCAGGTGATTTCTGTGCACGTTAGAGAGTGTGCCAAGGGGAAGCCCTCTTACATGCACTGGCTCACTGGGACTTTATAATACCCTGTGAGGTGTGAGGAGCTGACACTCTTAAATTCTATTTTATAGACCAAGATGACAAGACATGTGATTTGCCCCAGGCCACTAAGTTGGTATGAGGAAGAGCTGTACCCAAAATATAAGCCTCTTGATTTCTGTTCCAGGGATCATTTCATCATAGTGCTTTTGCCTGTCACAGAAGTTGTGGAATATTCTCAGTTTTGATCATTAACACCTTACTAAATATGTGCTTAAGAAAAACATGTTGAATAAGCATGTGAGGTGATGCATTTGTTAATTAGCTTGATTTAATCATTCCACAGTGTAAACATGTATCAAAACATCACATTGTATCCCATAAATATATACAATTATTATTTTTCAATTATAAATAAAATTAAAGATGTGGATCCTGTTTCAGCCTTCTACATGTGGCTATCCAGTTTTCCAAGTACCATTTATTGAATAAGGATTCTTTTCTTCAGTGTATGTTTTTGTCTGCTTTGTCAAAGATTAGATGGCTATATGAGGATGGTTTTATATGGGGTTCTCAGTTTGGTTCCATAGGTCTATGTCTCTGTTATTGTTCCAGCACCATGCTGTTTTAATTACTATAGCCTTGTAGTATAGTTTGAAGTCTGGTAAATTGATGCCTCCTAATTTATTCTTTTTGCTTAAGATTGCTTTTGCTATATGGGGTCTTCTCTGGTTCCATACGAAGCATAGAATTATTTTTTTCTAGATCTGCACAAAATGATGTTGGTATTTTAACAGGGATTGCATTGAATCTGTAGATTGCTTTGGGTAATATAGACATTTTAACAATGTTGATTCTGCTAACCCATGAGCATGGTATGGTTTTCTACCTGTTTACGTTCTCTGCTGTTTCCTTCCTCAGTGTTTTGTAGTTCTCCCTGTAGTGGTCTTTTACCTCCTTAGTTAAATACATTCCTAGGTATTTTATTTTCTTTGTTGCTACCATGAAGGGTATTGAGTTTTTGATTTGGTTCTCAGTTTGACTGTTGTTGGCATATAGGAATGCTACTGATGTCTGTTCATTGATTTTGTAACCTGAGACTTTACTGAATTTCTTTATCAATTACAGTAGTCTCATGGCAGAATCTTTTGGATATTCTAGATATAAGATCAGATCGTCTACAAAGAGCAATGATTTGACCTCTTCTGCCCCCATATGGATGGCCTTGATTTCCTTCTCTTGTCTGGTTGCTCTGGCTAGGACTTCCAGCACTGTGCTGAATAGAAGTGGTGATAGAGGGCAACTTTGTCTGGTTTCAGTTCTAAGCAGGAATGCTTTCAATTTTTCTCCATTCAGTATGATGTTGGCTGTGGGTTTGTCATATATGGCTTTTATCATTTTTAGGTTAAGTCCCATCTATGCGTATTTTCTTAAGTGTTCTTGTCATAAAAGGGTGCTGATTTTTGTTGAATGTTTTTTCTGCATCTTTTGAAAGGATCATATGGTCTTTGTTTTTGCTTCTATTTATGTGATGAATTACATTTATAGATTTGCGTATGTTGAACCATCCCTACCTCTCTGGGATGAAGCCCACTTGGTTGTGATGGATTATTGTTTTGATAAGCACCTGAATTCGGTTTGCTAGGATTTTGTTGAGAATTTTTGCATCTATATTCGTAAGGGATATTGGTCTGTCACATGTAGAAGACTGAAACAGGATCCACACCTTTCACCTCTCACAAAAATCAACTCACAGTGGATAACAGACTTAAACCTAAGGCAGGAAACTATAAGAATTCTAGAAGAAAATGTTGGAAAAATTCTTACAGACATTGCCCTAGGCAAAGAGTTTATGAAGAAGACCCCAAAAGCAATCATAGCAACAACAAAAATAAATAAATAAATGGGACCTGATCAAATTACAAAGCTTCTGCACAGCCAAGGAAACTATCACAAGAGCAAACAGACAACCTACAGAATGGGAGAGAATATTAGCATGTTACACATCCAGTAAAGGGCTAGTAACTAGAATCTATCTAGAACTCAGGAAAATCAGCAAGAAAAAAATCAAACAACCCTATCATAAAGTGGGCAAAGGACATGAAGAGAAACTTTTTCAAAAGAAGATAGACTAATGGCCAACAAACATATGAAAAAATGCTCAACATCTCTAATCATCAGGGAAATGCAAATCAAAACCACAATGAGGAATCACTTATCTCCAGTGAGAATTACCTTTATCAGAAAGTCCCAAACAATAAATGTTGGTGTGGATGCAGAGAGATAGGAACACTTATACACTGCTGGTGGGACTTTGAACTAGTACAACCTTTGTGGAAAGTAATATGGAGATACCTCAGAGAGCTACAAGTGGAGCTACCATTTGATCCAGTAATCCCATTACTGGGCATCTACCCAAAGGAACAAAAGACATTCTATAAAAAAGACATCTGCACTAGAATGTTTATAGCAGCACAATTCACAATTGCAAAGATGTGGAAACAACTCAAGTGCCCATCAATACATGAGTGGATTAATAAAATGTGGTATATGTATACCATGAAATTCTACTCAGCCATGAAAAACAATGGTGATCTAGCACCTCTTGTATTATCCTGGATAGAGCTGGAGCCCATTCTACTAAGTGAAATATCACAAGAATGGAAAAACAAGCACCACATGTACTCACCATTAAATTGGTATTAACTGATCAATAGGTATGTGCACATGTGGAAGTAACATTCATCGGATGTTGGGGAGGTGGGAGGGGAGGAGGGGATGGGTATATTCACACCTAATGGGTGTGGTGTACACCGTCTGGTGGATGGACACGCTTGAAGCTCTGACTTGGGTGGGGCAAAGGCATGTATGTAACTTAAACATTTGTACCCCCGTAATATGCTAAAATAAAAATAAATAAAATATAATAATAGTAAAAAAAATATTAACCAAGTACAAGGTGAGAACATTATTCAGATCTTATTTCAAACAAACGTAAAAAAATGACATTTATGATACAGTGGGAAATTAACATTAATATATCATGATAAGGAATTCCTGTTAATATTTTATGTTATAAGAAAATAATATGGTTATTTTTTTAAAAAAAGAAAAGATGCAGCAGTATGAATTAGCCTGGAGGACATACTGAGTATAATAAGCCAGACACAGAAAGACAAATACTGCATGTTCTCACTCATGTGTGGAATATAAAAAGTTTGATTGCAGAAGTATAGAGCAGAAAAAGGATTACTGGGGAGGGGAAGATGGGGAGAGGGTGGGCGCAACAGGTACAAAATTACAATTAGAAAGGAAGACAGGCCAGGGTGCAGTGGCTCGTGCCTATAATCTAGCCTTTGGGAGTCTGAGGCAGCAGGATCACTTGAGCTCAGGAGTTCGAGACCAGCCTGAGCAAGAGCAAGACCCTGTCTCTACAAAAAATAGAAAAATTAGCCAGGTGTGGTGGCATGTTCCTGTAGTCCCAACTACTCAGGAGGCTGAGGCAGGAAGATCACTTGAGCCCAAGGGTTTGAGGTCTCTGTGAGCTATGATGGCACCACTGCATTCTAGCCCAAGAGACTAAGCAAGTCCCTGTCTCAAAAAAAAAAAAAAAAAAAAAAAGACAAGAAAAGAAAAGAAAGAAAAACAGTTCCGGTGTCCTGTTACCCAGTAGGGAGACTATAGTCAACAATAAGGTATTGTATGTCTAAAAGTAGCTAGGAGAGAGGATTTTGTATTTTCCCACCACAGAGAAATGATGTTTGAGGTGATGAATATACTAATTACCCTGATTTGATCGTTACACAATGTATACGTTTTGAAACATCACATTGTACCCTATCAATATGTACAATTATTATGTGTCAACTAAAGTGAAAGAAAAATGTAATTTGAGAGTCTGGTTCTTCCTTCTCCTGTGAGGAAGGAGTAGATCACCCCTGTAGTGGAGTTTAAAGAGCCCAGGCATCGTTTTCCCAGTTTTTATCTTACTAACGTTGTGCCTGTGTAGAAATGGTTTGTTGTCACAGGACCGTGTTTTCTGGTAAAAATACAGTTCTTGTTACTTATACTACAGAAGCTCAGCGTGGCAGCCATACTTTTCTCACGCTCTCTCTCTTGGATGCTCTAATAGTATCCAAGTTCAGGTTCACGGCCATTTCCTGGTTATTTCTTGAAAATCCAAGGCACCTTATGCCATATCATTTCTATTCCCAGTTAAGCAAGACACCACCTGTGTTTAGGGCAATACCAGAGTGGTCGTCTTTTTTTTTTTTTTTTTTTTAATATTTTGAGCAACCTGTTCATAATTTTTCTGAAAACGTCATCTCGGAGAAGCATTAAATAGATTTGATCAAACCTTCCTCAAGTCCATTTTGAGAAGTAATATAATCATGTATTAGAAGACAGGGTATATTAGAGTCTGATATCAAAAATTGGGGACAAATTATTTAGTTTTTAATAATGTTGACCAATTTGGGGACAATGAAGAAGAAAAATTGACTTTCCGGCTTTGTGATCATTATTTAGGTGTTTCTTTTGATTCTGAGTCTCCTGGTCTTTCCTGAGTTCTAATGAGCAGGATTTCACATGTCAGAAAGAGACTTCCAATTTAACACAATTGGAAGTCACTCCTCAGAAGAGGTCTGGGAGCAAGTTGCCATGGAGATGGGGAAGATAAACAGTGCCGGGCGCACGACCTTCACAGAGGCTGACTTCTCCCAGTAACAGTGGAGGGCAAGGGGCCAAGCAAGAAGCTCACAGGGACGTCCCCTCTCCTGGCTCTGGCCAGTGGCTAAGAGGAGAATTACTGTTGCCGAATGAAGCAGTCCATTAACCTTCACAAGTCTGAGCTCCCATTCAAATAACTGGAAAAGAAATGTAGGTGATGAAACCTCAGGGCATCACTGGTGTGAGTAAGCCCTTTAGCAATGTAGGTACCTGACCTTCCATGCGGATCTGGTGAGGTTTCGGGATCACGATGCTTCATGTGCGTGCTTGCATCGTCAATGGGCAATGCTACCTTCCCACCTCACCAAAAGAAATTAATTCACTTACTGACTTGGGGTTAGAGGCTGCAGAAGTCGTTATTTTGTTCCCATGTGAACGTTTCCTGCTCATGCTGTTCGTATTATTGGTGACATGATCTAACACTTCAGCATCTGCAGGACGTCTTTTTGCCAATTCTCACATAGTTTAACGTATTCGGAAATTAGTGTCTTTGGTTGCATTGGAACATGATCAAAGAGCAGCCCATTAATAATGTGGGGTTTAAAGTTCCGCTGTTCTTATCAAAAGAATCAGAATGCTTTCAGTGCTATCTTCCTGTTAAGAGGATGAATGAATTTTTTTGTTGGATGAATGAGTTTGTGCTCAGAGAAATTAGTCCAGTTGGCAATGTGCCTTAGAGGGTCTCTGGCCAAAATTAAGAAAGAAAACATTTTCTCATATATAAGGTGTGTACTTGGCAGTGCTAAAATAAGTAATACAGTATATTACTTTCAGAAAATAAAGTATCAGGTCACTTTAAAGTTATCATATAGCACAAAGTATTTTAATAATATAGAGTAACAAATAAGAACCTGGGCTTTGAAATAAAAAGCAAACCCTTGGGTTCAAATTCAAGCACTTCCTTGCATTTGCCGTGTGATATTACTGAATCTTTCTTAACCTCTGCTTTAGTATCTACAAAACAAGAATGAGCAACTCACGGGCTTATTGTCAAGCTTAAACATTGGCATAATGTTAGAATAATATGCTTAATAAATGGGAAATATTTTTATTATGAAGTATAAATTTTCATAATGTATATTTCACACTGGCTGTCTATTATTTAATCTGTGATGGTAACAGTGGAAACCATTTATTAAATACCTGCTCTGTGCCAGGGGACAGTACCACACAATTCATGTGTATTTCTTCTCCTTACTACAATCCTGCAAAGTAGGTGTTATCTCATTTAATTAAAAAGGAAACTCAGCTCACAGAGGTCAAACAGCTGGCAAATAGCAGAACCAGACTCATAATCAGACCCCAAAGGCCAGTGTTTCTCTGCACTAGACTGCATTGGTTGGAGTGCTCATCTGCTTGTGGTCACTGGGGGACTGGTCACCGAAACACTGACCTGTGTGTGTACTTGCATGGTGTGCTGGCACAGCTGGCACTGAGAACATGTGGACAATCCAGGAGACCAGAGTCCTGGTTCTGGTCCTGCTGCTAACTTGCTGTTTAACTTTGTGCTGGACCTTCCTGTGCCTCAGTTTATTCCTTTGTAAAATGAAAGTACTGTCTAGAAAATCACCAGTGTACCTTGCAGCTCTAAAAACACCATAATATAATTCAACCTTGAGCAATTTCTGAAAATCCTTGACAGCACTTTGTGGCCATGGCATTTTTGACCCAAAGGCCAAGGGCAAATGTACTTGTTTAGACTCACAATGAACTGGGAGTTTCTTGTCATTACAAAGACTACTTGGAGAGGCACTATAGAACTGTGGTCCCCAAGCCCCAGGCCACAGACCTATACCTGCTCATGGCCCATTAGAAACCGGGCCACACAGCAGGTGAGCAGCAGGCTAGTCAGCAAAGCTTCACCTGTTTTTACAGCCTCTCCCCATCGCTCACCTTAGCTCCATCTACCCTACCCGATGCCCCCCTCCATCTGTGGAAAAATTATCTTCCATGAAACTGGTCCCTGGTGCCAAAAAGGTTGGGGACCACTGGTATAGAAGGTGAGATTTTTATTAAATGTCAGAAAGGAAAATGTAAAAACGACAGTAATCCCATGGAGTTAACATAGTGGGCAGAATGCTGGTTTTCCCAGTTACTAATAATTGTGCCTGCCATTGTGCCTGCCCCTGACTTCTGCAAAGGTGACTTCAAATCCTCGGTGATGTTTCCATGATTTGGAAGTTCTTTTGGCCAGAGTATGATTTCCATTGATTCTTTTTTTTTTTTAAGAACAGCTTTACTGAGATATAATTTGCACATCACATTTGCCAATTGTATGATTCAAAAATTTTTAGTACATTCACTATTGTACAACCATTTCCACAATTTTAAAAGTTTAATCACCACCACCACCCCCCAAAAAAACCCCTGTACCCATTTCTCAGTCATTCATCATTTGCTTCCCCTCACACACACAAAATACCCCACTCCCCAGCCCATGGCAACCACTAATCTACTTTCTGTATCTATAGATTTGCCTATTGTGGACATTTTATATAAATGAATCATGTAACATGTAGCCTTTTGTATCCAACTTCTTTCACTTAGCAAATCTTTTCAAGGTTCATCCATGTAGTAGCATATATCAGTACTTCATTCCTTTTTATGGCCAAAAATACCTCCATTGTATGGATATACCACATTGTGTTTATCCATTCATCAGCTGATGGACATTTGGGTTGTTAACACCTTTTGGCCATTAGGAATAATGGTGCTGTGAACTTTTGTGTACAGATTTTGTGTGGACATATGTTTTCAATTCTTTTGGATATGTAGCTATGAGTGGAATTGCTGGGTCAATGATAACTCTGTGTTTAACATTTGGAGGAACCACCAAACTGTTTTCCAAAGTGGCTGCACCATTGTTATATTCCCACCAGCAATGTATTAATATGAAGGTTCTATTTTCTCCAAATCCTCACCAATAATGCTAATTGTCTACATTTTTTTAAATTTCAGAATATTACAGAGGTACAAATATTTTGGTTACATGAATTGCTTTTGTACCATTTGAGTCCAAGTTGTAAGTGTGCCCATCAACCAGACAGTGTGCATTGTACCTGTTAGGTGTGAATTTACCCATCCCCTACTCCTCCCCCTCCCACCTGTTCGATTTCTGATGAATGTTATTTCCATAAGTGCACATAAGTGTTGTTCAATTAGTTCCAGTTAAATGGTGAGTACATGTGGTGTTTGTTTTTCCATTCTTGTGATACTTCACTTAGAAGAATGGGCTCCCGCTCCATCCAGGTTAATACAAGAGGTATTAGATTCACCATTTTTTTAATGGCTGAATAGTACTCCACATGGTATTCATATACCACATTTTATTGATTCACTCATGTATTGATGGGCACCTGGGTTGTTTCCACATCTTTGCAATTGTGAATTGTGCTGCTATAAACATTCGAGTGCAGGTATCTTTTTTATAGAATGTCTTTTTTTTCTTTGAGCAAATACCACTCTGAAGGTGCTCAATATCGTCTGTCCACATTTTTTATTCTAGCCATCCTGGAGGGGGTAAATTATCACCTTGTAGTTTTGATTTGCATGGCTCCCTATGTAGCAGCTTTTTATGTACTTTTTGGCTATTTGTGTATCTTCTTTGGGGAAATATCTAGTTAGAACTATTGATTCTTTGAGGCATTACCACAACTTTCTCAAACAATCCTCCCCCAAAGTCAGGAAAGGAGGATGCTGTGCAGAGAGCTCTACAGTTAGGGCCCTATCAGCAAGAAGCAGCTTTTCATAAAAACTCCCTGGAGTGGGAAGGGAGGAGGTGTGAATTCAGAATCAGGATTCACAGAGCTCCTTGAGTAGGCTGAAATCTTTGCAGTTTTCTTAAAAGGGAAACATTTAAGTCTTTGTATGAAACAAACCTTGCTTTTCAAATTTTAATTGTTTGACATCATAGTAGGAATTTGTAGTAGGACATTTCACAGGTTTTGTTTTTCTTTCTAGAAAATCAAGATGTACTTTAAACAATCATGTCTGCAGCTAAGACACAGGGAAGACCAACGCTAACACTCATGAAAGGCTGCTATGTTTGCATACCTTATTCTTACAGCCACAATCATTAGGTTGCTATTGTGAGCCACATTTTACTGATGAAGAGATTGAAACTTAGATATGATAAATGGTCATTTCTTAATGCCACCAAACCATTAAGGGATAGGAACTGAATCAGGTTTGTCTGGCTGCAAACCTCAAGCCCTCTCCTTTGAGTTTGCTATTTTCTTTTGCTTTGCTCCTCGCCTAACGTATAGATGGCACTCTTCACGTGTTTCTAAACAGACTGCCTAATGGTCTTTCTAAAACGCATGGACCATTTGCAGTCCCGTCAGCATGACGCAACACGAGTATGCACTGAAACAAACGTCAGTCCCCATGGCATTTTAACGTTTCCAAATGTTTCATTTTTCGTTGGTCTCTTTGCTTGAAATTCTGTTTTTAACTGTTTGTTTTTATTGAGGGACAAACTAACTGCAGCTTTTAAAATTTCTTCAACTACCTAGCGAGCACTAAGTGAGAAGACCAAACATTTGTTTATAGGGAATGAAGTTCTGTTTGGATGTGTTTGTTGATTCCAGTTTTGGATTTTATTATTCATATTTTTATTTTGGCTAATTTATCTAACATAGGCTAATTATGGTGATTTTGTTTTGGTCATCCTGAGCCAGGTGACATTTAAATTTTAATTATTCTTATATATAAATATGAAACAATAAAAATGTGAATAAATGAATAAAACCAAGCCAATGGAGATTGGTGGTGGGATAGTCCAACTTGCTCCTTCCCACATTCATTGGATCAAGATTTGTTTCTGGCAACATGAAGGATTAGATAAGTTAAAAATCCTACTGGTGTAAAATAAAAATAGATATACTGACTCGAATATTAAAAATGCCCTTGGAATTCACAGGCAGAAATTGAGCATCATTATTAAGGACACAGGGTCTCTAGGCAATCCAGGATTACAGGTGTGAGAGGGAAGGAACAAACTGCCACATGATTGATTGTCTGTATGGAAATTCACACGTATTTTGTCCCCTTTAGACTCTGAATTCCTTAAGAATTAGGTCATGCAGAGCTTTCAGAGTTCCAAGGCTTGTGGTACACTGAGTGATCCATATATATTACTGAATGAATAAATGAATATTCACTTTGTCTCTAGGGGGTAGTGAGAGGACGATGGCATAACACACACAGTTATAGACAAACCCCACTTTCAGAAAATGATTTAGAAAATCCAGGCAAAAAAGAGATACATTAGGTAATAGTTTAAAAACCACATTTCACTGTTAAGTGTATATACAGACAGAATTTATGGCATGAGAGACTGGAAAACTGAAACAGAGGTGTTAATGGCCCCTGGGAACCAAAGAGCAATCAGGTAAAAAAAAAAAAAAAAAAAAAAAATCTGAGATTATATTGAGTTAACTAGAAAACTATAGTCACTCAATTAACTTTCAGTGTTTATGGTTGGTCAGACTCAGGCCCACAAATTTTTTTGTTACATTTTGAAGATCTACATTCTAACGTTTAGAGAGTTTGGTACTGCTGCTCACACGGCCTTTGTTCCAAACGTTCCTACATTCCTCTAAATACAACGTCTACCCATTGCCCCCAGCCTCAGTGAAGCAGAGAGGCATGCTAAATGCCTGATTACTCTGGCCTTTCGTTCACTTAGCAAGTATGTATTGAGCACCAACATGGCCAGCAACTCTTCCAGGGTCAATGGAGCTTGGGATGAGCAGCACAGACTACCCTGGGTAGCTCCAAACCCCGGGAAGGTAGCATCGATTTGACTCAGTATAGATGGCCTATAAAATAGTGCTTATGCACACATACACATTTTTCAATAGATGCACATATAATTATTTGTTTATAAAATTCAACTGTATCATATAGAAAATGATTTGAAGCAGTATTGTGAAAAGTACAGCACACTGGGAAAGCATGCACTGTAGTCATACTAAAATGAGTTCAGAATTAAGATTAAAATCAAACGTCTGCCTAGGCAAATTATGTCAAGAGTCTTGATTTCCTCTCTGGGCGGTCGGGATGTTTGGGAGAATCAATGAACTGAAGCGTGTAACAGGGTGACCAATGTACAGTGATGGCACAACACCTGCACATTCCTTTGGTGTGCATGTGTCACATGCCCAGGCACATCGCAAATGAAATCTTCCTAGGGATAGCATTCTCATGTGTTCCTTGGAATTCTCCCCAGACGTCAGCCTGGTGCCATACATAGAGCAGTGTGGTTGATTATGAAACATTTTCAAGAGCCTGCTACCAATCCAGCATCATGCTGGGACCTTCTTGCCAGAGTGTTCTCAAAGTGTTTAGGAAGTGAAAATTGATGCCTACCTAGATTTGGAATAACAGACTTTTCCTTTATGGTTAAAGATTGAAGATGAACTTATGCTGGCACCAGGATTCGCAGCCCCACCCTACCTAGATTATTCAGGCTATCACCAGTATGTAGAAGAGATGCTTCCTCCAGAAAGCCCCACACTGTATGGCCTCCACCCAAATGCCGAAATAGAATTCCTGACGGTGACATCCAACACCCTCTTCAGAACGTTGCTGGAGATGCAGCCCAGGAACGCACTAACCAGTGATAAACTGGGGCCATCTACAGAAGAAAAGGTAGGCGGTCTGTCTGGTTCATTTTTATTTAGCATTCTATATGAATATACAATTCTTTATTCATTCTGTGAATGGATGTTTGGGTTGTTTCTAGGTTTTCACATTTATGAATATCACAGCCATGAACATTCTTATATAGTCTTGTCAATAGACACAGTAACTCCCAACGGTATCCACTGATAATATTCATTTTTCTATACCTAGAAGTGGGATTGCCAGATCATAGGGTATATAATGTTGACCTTTAATAGTACTCAGAGTTTTCTAAAGTGGTTGTACCAGTTACACTCTCACCAGCAGTGTTTGAGAGTTCCAGTTGCTCTATTTCCTTGTGGTTTTTGTTAAAGGTAACAATCTCACAGTGATTTTAACTTTGCATGCTGCAGTTGAGGAATAATGTTGAGCATCTTTTCACATGCCTTATGGACATTTGGATATACTTTCTTGTGAAGTACCTGTTCCAGTGCTTACCCAAGTTTTCATTGAATTGTTAGTCTTTGATTTATAAGAGCTCTTTACTCTGGATGTGTGTCCTTGGTCAGACAGATATCTATATAGATATCTATATCTATATCTATATCTATATATAGCAAGTATCTAGTGGCTTGTCTTTTATTCTCTTAATGTGTTTTCAGCTCTGTCATTTTGTTATGGTATCTTTTTTACATTGTCTTGGGAGATTAGCGTTATTTTTTAAAGTTAATTATTACCCTAGAATGATGGGGATAAAATAATTATTTGTTTAAACTTTAGATTAAAATCTTGTTTGTCATTAATTAAAAACCTGAATAGTTGACTTTCCCCCAAATAAATTAGCCCTTATTTCTGTCTCAAAATTATTAATCAAGATTTGATTGACAAGGATTTAGGTTGTTGAAACCCAATAAACATCAGATCTAATTATAATTGGGTCCCAGGAACTGTCCATATTATTACTTGAAATTTTTCAATTATTTCTTGAAATAAGACCATTCATGGAGACACTCACTATAATTTAAAAGCTTTAGAAATTTGTTAGTGTTGTTTTATCCCATATACTAACTTCTTTATAAGATTGTGAGATTTTTAAAAGACAAACAAGGAAAAAATTTATCCATTTGGGAAACTACGTAGCATGAATAGAATCAGAGAGGTGGATGAGGTCTGCATCTGGTTTTTGTGCTTCCATCTTTCCAACAAGGAAGCTGAGATCATTACATCAGAAAATGCAGAGCACCTGAGGCAAAGGTGCCTTGACACCCCAGAGAGGCAAACAGATTGTAACAATGACCACATATTGGGTGCTTACTGTATGCTAGGCACCATAGAAAGTGCTTTGCAGATAATACCACTTAATCCACAATAGCTCTGAGTGGCATCAGGATCCCCATTTCTGACATGACCTTGTGTGACTTGCCAAGTCCAGGCAGCTAGAATGGGCCCATGAAGGAAATCAAATCCTGGCTGATTGCAAAAGCCATTCTTTTACCAAATTCTCTATAGCACAGTTTCATACTGTCTACTGCTGTTGTAAATGCGTTTAAGATTTCAGAACCTGACAAATTACCTGCCAGAGTGCTAAAGCAACTTGCAGGCAGGATGTCAGAACTGCAGGCAGGAATCCAAGAAATCAAGGAAAGAAAGGAAAGATGCTTGCGGCTATAGGCAGGCAGTGTTGTTCAATCTTATGTCCTTTCTAGATATTTATTGGTTTTTCCCAGCTCAGTGAAGCTGCATAGATGGAACAAGTATGTGTATCTGAGTACTAGGTGCATATTCACACCTTCGATATATAAATAATTTCTTCAGGGCAACAGTTATAGAAGATAGAGTCTTCCTTGTTGTTAAAAAATGAAATGATCTAAATTGTTCCAGGAATTTTTGGATGCCCTGGTTGGGAGGGCAGCCTCAGAGTCACTAGAAATAGCTCATGCTTTAAGGGCCTCTTTGGTTCCTGTGACTTGTCAAATGATTTTGTTAATTTAGCAGATTATAAAATACAGTACCCAAATGACGGGCTTCTGCTTCCTCTGATCCTATCTTTACATACAAATGATACATAGTTGATGACAGTTGTATACTCCCTAAATGCTAATAGTGAATAAACTGCAAATAAGCAGTAGCTCCTCCCTGACTAGATTTTGGGACCTAAGGAAGGGGAGGTGCTGGCATTGGTGCAGAGGCAGTGGAGGGAGCTGGCATTGCCACTCTGCCCACCTCCTGGGAGCAGTGGGCATCTTTTAAGTACATTCACAGGCATGTTTGGAAACTGTATGATATATTCTTGGACTTCAAAATGTAGAGGATATATATAGTCACCAGGACCACAACTGAAATAGAAAGGAGCTAAATCTTTGTTTGTGTTAATGATTTAAGGTTAAGAATGTCTTGGATGACATTTTGGAGAAACTTCCAGAAGAGTTCAATATGGCAGAGATAATGCAAAAAACCTCAAATAGAAACCCCTATGTTCTTGTCTGCTTCCAAGAATGTGAGAGGATGAATATTCTCATTCGGGAAATCCGTGCATCACTTGAACAATTAGACCTTGGTTTGAAGGTAAGTTTAAGTGGGACTAGAGCAGCTTCACCACATTGGAAGATATTCAATATGTGGCCTTTTTTCTCTATGCAAGGGGGAGCTGACATTATCTCCCGACGTGGAAGCCCAGCAGTCTGCGCTGAGTTACGACACGGTACCAGACACTTGGAGCAGACTGGCTTATCCTTCTACTTATGGCCTAGCCCAATGGTAAGCTGCCCCATCTCGCTGCCACTGGCCCTTCATCAGCCTCGGCGCTGGGTTAGTGTTCTGAATTACATCTTGTAAGAACTATGAAGATTGTGCTTTGCGACTATACTTGGCCTGCCACTGTGCAAACACTACCACCAGTTTCCTTTGAGTTTTCTTAGTATATTGCTCCAAAGGCAAAAATCAGTTAAGTCTGGGTCAGAGCAAGATTCAAATTCTGCCTCGCACTTATTAGGTATTTGATCTTGGAGAAAATGCCTATGATCTTGGAGAAAATGCCTAATCTTTTTCTGTATCACTTTTTTTCATCTGAAAACGTAGATGATAGAATTCCCTCATTGAGTTGTAAGATTTAAATGGCCATGAAGGCAACTGGAGTTTGACTTCGTGTCATCTTTTACCCTTATTTTCCAAGCCAGTGGTTACTAATACCTTCTCATAGACAACTTTTTAATGTTTGTAACATGGTATGCTGTAAATTAGACTGCCATCAACATGTGGTAGGACTGCAGAGATGTGTCACAAAGCCAGGCAGAAATTCACAGATCACTGAAGGCCAGTGTGATCCCCAGCTGCTCCTTGACCTGGGTAGACAATTCAGGAAGTTTCATTAGACTCTCTTTTTGGTGCTTCTCTTTACCCTTGCTTTCCTGAATCGTTCCTCCATGAACCAGAACACTACTCTGAGCCTTAAACTAAACGGTCCATTAGAATCCCAAATGACCGCAGGTCGGAATTGTCCCCCAGGCACCGAGGTGCTGGATGTGTGGGACGGTGCAAACATAAGGCGGGGAGAGGGGAGGTGACGTGTAAAGATCCCAGATGACAGCAAGTAACTGCAGCAGAGCAGGGAGCAGAACCCCTCCACACATTTCTATTGCTATAAATATCCAAAATAGACTTTTACATCTCAGAGATGAAGGATTTATGTATATAGTTATGTCTTATGATTACTGGTAACTTTGGACTTATTTCCACCATCTTATTTTGTGCTTCCTGATTTCTACATTTTTCTTAGCTTTTTTCCCAACCCTTTCTGACTTCTGTTGATTTAATCATTTTCTTTACTTGGTGTCTATCCCTGTACCACTTCCATTATTTTAGTGGAGACCATTTACATTGTAACATACACACCTTTAATGTTTTTCTAACAGTATAAAGTTCCCTTAGACCTTTCAACCTCCCTCTGGTCTGCAAGTGTAGTTCAATCTTATGTTAAACTGGAGTATTTTTGTTCTTGTTTATAGTAATTATTTTTGCTTTAACAATGTATCAATTTCTTTGTTCACTGTTGCTTTTTGCATCTTGTTCTGGGCTCCTTTTGTATAAAATGTAGCAGGTCCTTGGGGAGGGCTGTAAATCACACTCTGTGTCTGAAACTGTCTTCAATGCCCTCTCTCTTGATTGATAGTTTACTTATATGGAGAATTCTAGGACACAATGATTATTTTCCCTCCACCTTTGGTGCGTTTGTTAATTCTATTCTTTCCTAGCATTGATTGTAGAGGATCAGTCTGTTCTTAAATATACTTGTTATTCCTTCAAAAGTTTTTAAGACTTTGCTCTTTACCCTTAGGGTTTTACAATTTTACTGAAACATTGAGGTATGGACTTTTAAAAACATATCCTGCTTGGTACCGTGTGCAGTTAGAAATGAGTCCATCCATTAGCTTCCATTCTGAAAAATTCTCAGCCCTTATTTCTCTGAATATTGCCTCCCGCACCCATTCTCTTCATTATCTGCACATACCTACCTGAACTCTCATATTTTCAATCTCTGAGTCTCTCAGCTGTATTCTGGTTGATTTCGTCATTCTGGGTGATCTTCATTATGTCTTTGTCTTGTTTACTCCCTTGATTTAATTATTTGATTTTCGCTGTCTGTAACTTTCAGTCTCAAGTTATTTACATTTTTGGAAGAGTGCCTGACCTAGTTTCATAATTTCCTGTTTTTGTTTTTATTCTTTTTCTGAGGAGTTTAGTCTCTTTTCCAAGATTCTTCTATTTTTATTTCCTGGGTTATAAACCTTCCTATTTGTTGAACTTGCTGGTGGTTTTTCATGCCATATAGACTGCCGTCTTTATATCTGAATGACACTTTGGTTATTAAAAAAAAAAAAAAGGTAACAGTTGGAGGGCTTTGTAGCCATCACTCTATTCTCTGGTCAAATGCTGCGGTGGAGATGTCCAAGGTTTGCATAATTTTTTTCCCCTTTATAAATGGCTTCATGTTTTTCCCTGGTCATCCAGGGGATTATCTTCATAGTCCATAATATTATTAAGATATGCTTTAGTATTGATTATTCTGTGCCAGATTTCCTTGGAACATGATTATACAGATTCAAATTTGTAATTCAGGAAAACTAACATCTTCTAGAATTAGTAAATATTGTTTCATTAACTTTCATCTTACTTTCACTGTAACCCTTTATTCCCATTTTTTATTATTCTCTTATGCTGCTTCACTTTCTGCTTTCATTTCTATAATTGTTTTTTTCTATTATTTCCTGAGATCTTCCAACTTAATTTCCTCACTTTTTCTTCCCTGATCCCTTCCCTAAGTCATGACTTTGCTTATGTAAGCAATCGCTTCATGTCTTTTAAATTGTTGCAAGTCGTCTGGCTGCACTATCTGTCCTCATGTGGCAACATTTAGTGGGAAGAGTCTTTTTCTGCTCTTGCTTTTCCTGATCTTTGCCTTTTTTGCATCATCTTTGTGTAAAGCCTGTGCTGTTCCTTTTTATTATCTTCCAGTACATTTTTCCTAATCCAACTATTTGAAAGAATTTAATATGGGCCAGGCACAGATCCATGTTCTAAGCCAGCAGGAATTTTCCCCGTAGTGACCCAAGTTGGAACGTGAACATTCCGAGCCTTTCCTTCTTCACAGCCCGAAGTCAGCCAAGTACCAAATACCTCAGGCAGACACCTTCCACAGTGGTGGTTTGTCGGGGCGACTCCTCACTCAGCCCTACTTCCTGTGCAGCTATGAACCAAGCAAGGTCCAGAAAGCTTCAGAGCTAGTCTGTGAGCCCCTTGCGCTGGAGAACTACTTTGCTGGCTTTCATGTCGAGGCTCTCCTCTCTGTGCTCCATCCCTCATCCTTGCTCCATTCCACACTTCTTTTTAGCAGCCCTTAAACCTACACTTCAAAGTTTCACAACTCTCCTAATTTTATCAAAGAGAGAGTGGTTTGTCCTTAGCCTCTGCGAGCCATCTTCCTTATAGGTAAATTGCAGCCACTTCCTACCTTGCACCATTGTGAGTAGATGAGAGAGTATGTATGTAAACAGCAGCATTTCTCAAACCACAGACACGCAATTGATGGCAGATTGTTTTCCTTAATAACCTTTTCCTACCCCCTTTCAGATAAGTAGCGTATGTGGGAAGACAACTGTCACATACCCGACTGCCGCTGCACAAGCTGTTCCCACCTTTCCTGGCAACCCTGGTCTCTTGACAACCCTCACAGCCTTGCCCTCCCCTGTCCTTGGACATAGGTGTTCTTTGCTATGTTCCCACTGCACCTAACTCCATTTTAGTGCTTGTCAGCCCAAATCACACAGAGAGGACTTTTGCATCGTCACCGCATGGCACTAGGATAATCTAAATACAACAGTTGCCGAGTCAGTGGAGATGACTTTTCCACATTCCTCAGTGTGTCTTGCCACTAATGGTAGGTAATACTATCTGTAAGAGCTGCAGTTGTAAAACCTCAATAGGAAACAAGCTAGCCCTGTAAAGGGACAATGCCAGTCACCAGAAAGGACTTGACTGGCTCTCAGTGGTACATTTCCTCCTCTACCACCCCTCCTCAACCTGTTCCCCATAACTTATTGGAAAATGGATATTTTACTAAGCAGCAGGTTTATGTCTTCCTGCCTCCCATTAACCAGGTTTAATGACCTCCTCCTGCGATGCCGAGAACTTGACACTTGGACACAGGACCTTGCTCTCCCAGCTGTAGTGTGGCTTTCCGGTTTCTTCAATCCTCAGGCCTTCTTAACTGGTAAGGGCTGCGGCAGGGCAGTTCCTGATGCACACAGGTCTTGCCTTGCTTTTCCTGCAATGCATCTTTCCCTGCCCTGCTCACTAATCCTCAAGCAACAGTCATTATGGAAAAGGAGTCAGAGAGACTGACAACGCTGGAGGAAATAATGTCCCTAGCAGGAGGGGAGGGGGCCTCCAAGTGAGGTGGGGCGTGGTGTGCTCTGGTAAAAGGCTGCACGGCCTCAGCCACAGTGGTGCAAAAACCACTGCAGACAGTATGTGAACACGTGGCTGCTCCAGTGCAGCCACATGCAAATGCCCACGAGGCTGAGGGATGTCTCAGCCTACTGCTGGTTCCTGGGAACCTTACACATGAAACTTTTTTTCGTCCTATTCAAAGCAATCATGCAGACCATGGCTCGAAAAAATGAGTGGCCACTGGATAAAATGTGCTTGACTGTTGATGTAACCAAAAAAACCAAGGAAGACTACGGCCATCCGCCCAGGGAAGGTGCATATCTCCACGGGCTCCTCATGGAAGGTAAGAGACCATAAAGATCTGCGTAGAACCTTTCAGACTCAGGTTCAAGTTGGTATTTGTCCTTCGTTCATTCTGTTTCTCAGCATCTACTCACACAGTAACCTTATGCCAGTGGTTATTTAATCTCATTTCCTCCTCTGTCTTTCAAACAAACAATTTAAATGCAAGGACGAGTGTCCAATGCTAGCCCAACTGTAAGGCATTTGGGGTGATGGCTATCACTTAAATTTTGCATCTTTATCTGGTGTTAATGCCACAGGATAACCTTAAGACTTAGACTGAATTTACATTATTTGGTGTTTCAGTATAATCAATTAAAAATCTTTCTTCTACTTTTTAAAAACCGTCAGTAAATTTGCTCTAATATTTTACTACAAGAGTTCTCCCCAAGCCTTTACGATGCCATTGCACAGTGTGAATCTCTAACAGGGGCCTAGACTATGCAACATTTTCCAAATTCATTTGGCCATACCTTTTATTCTTCAGGATGTCTAGTCCCTACTAAAATGTTCCATTTTTTACTATAAAGCAAATGCCAGAAGTTCAAATCTTTTTCGGTATAAGAAAAGAAGGCACAGTGAGGACGGAATGTGGTGATTGTTTGAAAAAAAAAAAAAAAATACAAGAAATCTCCAAAAGGGCACACTTGTTTGCTTTAATGTACTGAATTCTCAAAGAATCTGATTTCCATTAAATTACTTAGTTTACCACACGGAAGCAAGAATTCATGCCAGCGAACGGTACCTCTGCTGCAGGCCAGTTAACCTCCCTGTTAAACCTCAGTCATGGACCAGCTCAGTATGAATGCCACTGACGACAGGCCAGGTGCGGTGGCTCAAGCCTGTAATCCTAGCACTCTGGGAGGCAACAGAGGGAGACTCTGTTTCAAAAAAAAAGCCACTGACAAGCAAAAAATGTGACCAAACTGGAACTGTTTATTGCATCAAACAATCACATTATCAGTAACAACATTGTGTTTTCGCCCTAGGTGCCAGATGGGACACCCAGTCGGGAACCATTGTTGAAGCCCGCCTCAAGGAGCTGACATCCACCATGCCAGTCATCTTTGCAAAAGCCAGCCCCGTGGACAGACAAGAAACCAAACACACCTATGAGTGCCCTGTGTACAGAACCAAACTGAGAGGCCCCAGCTACATCTGGACCTTCCGGCTGAAGAGCAAAGAGAAGGCTGCAAAGTGGGTTCTGGCGGGAGTGGCTCTGCTGCTAGAAGCATAGGCTGACCCTCGGCTGGAGCACAGTGAGGACTTTCCATTGTGTTACTGCACCGGTCCGTTCTCATGCACGCTGAGTTATTTTAGTAACTTACATGTACATTTTTAAAAACACTATCCTTAGAAAGAAGGCGTAGAAAAAGAAGCAGAGGAGGAAATACTGGAAACCTACTGATTTTTAGCTTTCCCTGGTACGCCCCTGAAACCCCGTCCCACAACACGAAGTACAGTATCATGTTTCCTCTGAACACACAACCTCCAAAACAATGCAACCGGAAGGAAGGCGGATAACAGCAAAATCCTTTTAAATTAAAAATTAGCCCTTAAATTCTTTCAAAACATAAAAGCAGCGGCCCCAGGTGAGTCCTGAAGGAAGAGGCAGACGTCCCTGCCGGCTAGCAGTGCACCGGGCCCTCCAGTGTCTAGAACTTGACAGTCTACTTTTTGTTCAGTCAAGTTTTAATAACAATAAAACTCTAGTACTCTCACGTTCTCAGGTTAATTGCACTTTGTAATTTAGGGGATCATTCTTTAATATAAATTTCTAATGACTCCGAGCAGGTTATAAACTATGTGGGTTGAACTGTCATCATGCATGAGAAGGCAAACTAGAGGGTCTACAACCCCTGTAAACACTTGGCCTAGAATTACTGTTTGGAAAGTAAAAGAGCAAGGCAACATGGATAATTATTCAATGTCAAGGGCAAGAGCTGCTTATACAATGTCTTCTCTCTAACTTACCTGAACTTTAACTCCACCCCACTTTAATTGTGCTTTTTAATCATCAGCAGATACTTTTAACAATTCAGGACTCCTCTGCTTTGCTGTCTTCCTGAGAAATCTTTAGGCATATAAACATAGTACACTCTACAAAGAATTTCCGTGTAAAAACACAACTGTAAAAATCTTAGGCACAAATGGTACACATGTCTCACTGGAGGTCTCTAAGGCGAGTTGGCTGGATCTTCTTTCTCTTACTTATCTTCTACCAGCTGCTTTTGTAAGCTGAGAAAAAGAGAAGTATCTGATAAGCAGTTAAATACAAAAGCAGCATTCTTGCTAGGGAGGTTCAACACCCCAAGAGTACAGAGCCAGAACCCAGGTCTCCTGACATTCAAAATCCTGACTCCTTCTGCTTCAATAGTAGTACACCTGCAGCACAGTATGCCTCACTACCACGTTCCAAAACCACGACTCAGAGTTTGCTCTGTAAATTAAACTTGTAATCCCTAAGTCTGTCCCCTCGTCCTTAGGGTGAACAACACCTGACCTCCCCTCTCTACTGACAAAGGTTATGCTGCCTCCTGCTCTTCTTGTCTGTGGGGTTCTCCCTCAGTCTGCCTTGTCTATCTACACCGACCACTTCTCTTGCACAGCACAAGGGAAAATATTTTTCTAAAGCAACAGGCACAGAATGGATGGCACTGGAGCTGGTTCATATAAATCAGCCATGAATTGAGGCAACAACTCCCTGCCTAGACGGTCTCCCACGCTGGACCTGGGGATTACAACCTCCATTCTTAAGCTGCTAGAGACTCACCTCTCCAGATACTCCTTAACATTGTCATAACCGTAAAACTTGGCCAGATGAATGAGGATTCCTGTGGCACAGCGGCCATCACGCTTCCGACAGTAACTGCAGTTGCAGATCCCACGGCAGGGAGGACACACCCAACCCTGAGAGAGAAGACAGCAGAAATTTCCCCCGTTATCCTCAGGCTCTGACAAGACCTGGGATGGGATTCTGGTCCAGCCGGGCTCAGCTTGGCCTCTCCTCCAAGCTTTAACCACACGGTGTCTCTCAGTCTATGTCACGGGGTGCCAAGGCTTATCTAGTGCACTGCCTCCTTTCTCACATTTCACAAAGGCCCAGAAAGGCTGATCACCCCACGTCACCCACAAACACTGAAAAATGTTAGGTTCAGACAAGACCAGCAGTGTAACTAATTAGCAGGGCTCCCTGTTCAGAAATTGGAGAATTTCATCAAGAGCATTTAGCCAAGTTGTGGGGCCATGTGACTGTGCAGGTCACAAGCCCATTAAGTCAGCCCTGGTTTTAGGAGCACAGGGTTTCCAGGAGATCAAGGTACGAATTCCAACCCTTCCGATATGTGTACTTATTGTTAAATCACTTAGCCTAAGTAGCAGCTTATGCTCGTCTGTCAGTTGAGGACAGTGTATTTTCCCCATGAGATCACCATGAAGTAAGTAATAAGACACGCTGTGGCCCAGACTCAAGGTCATGCCTACTGACCATGATACTATTACTTCATTTTTACGGAGAGAAGCTATATACCTACTTCATGAGGTTCAACAAATTAATAATTGAAATAACTGAAAATACGTGCGTTAACAGATGTGAAACCCAGTTAGCACAGAGCTGGGCACACAGAAAGCACTCTATGCTGCCATCTACCCAGCCCCTGGCCTGCCCAAGAAAACTGAAGGGAAATCACTTTGCTGGAGGAAAGGCAGAGGGATTAACTTGTGCAAAAACAGACAACTGTAAGAAAGTTTTGCTCTGACACGGCAAAATCCAATGCACACTCTTCTATTCTATCTGTTGGTGGGCTTGCCCTCTCTCCAGAAGGAAACCCTATTTTTCATTTCCACCAGAGTCTTAAGATGCAGAAGGAGGGGAAGGTGGAGAGAGCTCTACAGAAACCAGAGCTCTGCATCTGCTGGTCCCAGTAGGGACCCAGGGAGCCCGGTCTTGAGCTTGCTTCCTTCAACACGATTTATGACCAATGCAAACACTGTTCCTACCGGGTCCAGCAATGCCGATCTCACATCCTCCCCGTAGCGGTTCCGCAGGCATGGCCCACAGAACTGTCCTCGCACACCGCCACAGTTCTGGTTCCGGCACACTGTCTTGGTGTCAATGGTCTTCTGCCGACACTGATGGCACGTGTTACCCTGAAGGGGAGGAAGGCGATGAGCAGGTGAACATAGGGATTTACACAGTGATGCCTGTGAGGCCAGATGTCGTCTTGTACGTTACTGGGTACGCAAAGAAGCACTGCCCGTCTCCTTGAATCTAGCAGGGCTATCTCCCTAGTACAAACCATGCCATCTTCCTCCATTCTGTACATTTCAGTTCTGGGGACAGAAAAGCATATTAGGCCAAATGAGGCAGAGCAGAGAGCCAGGAGGAATAAAACAATCAGGCCGTCAGGAAGAGAAACAAGAAGAAAGCTTGAGGCAGGGGTGGCAGAGCTTCCATAAGGTGACAGGTGACCAAGTGGCAATGAGCCTTTGGTGTCATCAACTCAGCTCCAGCCTAGTGCTGGAGACCTGGGTATCTTCAATGTAAAATCTCCTAGTTTTAAAACCTCGGCAACCTAACTAAAAACACTTTAATACTACCTTAAGGCAGCATCCCATTATGTATCCCCAAAAAACGACGCAGAACAATACAAAGCCTCCCTCTAAATCACGACTTGGAAGGTATTTTAACCCATTTCCTACCAACCGAAGATATTCTGTCAAACTTTATTTTCTATGGTTATATTACTCCCCCGACCCCAATACACTATCTTTTACAATATTTAAAATGTAGATTGGGCCGGGCGCAGTGGCTCACGCCTGTAATCCTAGCACTTGGGAGGCTGAGGCGGGCGGATTGTCTGAGCTCAGGAGTTCGAGACCAGCCTGAGCAAGAGCGAGACCCCGTCTCTACTAAAAATAGAAAGAAATTATCTGGCCAACTAAAAATATATATAGAAAAAATTGGCCAGGCATGGTGGCGCATGCCTGTAGTCCCAGCTACTAGGGAGGCTGAGGCAGTAGGATCGCTTAAGCCCAGGAGTTTGAGGTTGCTGTGACCTAGGCTGACGCCACGGCACTCACTCTAGCCCGGGCAACAGAGCGAGACTCTGTCTCAAAAAAAAAAAAAAAATTAAAAATAAAATAAAATAAAATGTAGATTGTACAAATATTTAAAATATAACAATTATAAGTAAAAATCCTTTTTAAACTTTGCTCCTGCCTTCCCCCAGATTCTGTGCATCCCCAAGAGAACCCTCTCTCCTAATGAGAACTACCTCCCCCTTCCCAGTCACAGTTGACCCTTGACCTCCGATTCAGAGTCTGCCTCTGAGCCTGGGGGAGGTGGCACCGTAGGCCCTGGTAACAGCTTAAAAACAACGTAGGATTTCAAATGCCAACGCCTTGGACTCCCGATAAGAATCACAATCATGCCAACTATTCATAATATATACTTTACCAGCACTTTATCATAGATTTTATCTCGAACAGTTATGGCAACGTTTTCTAAGTCCTCTTCAGTGATATCCTCCACTGGCCGAAAGGAAGATATACGGTGACGTCGTCTATACTCCCGGCCTTTACCCTGCAAAACGAACAAAAGCAGAACCTGGAATAAGATTTTGAGCGGTTAAAATAAAAAGTATAAAAATTCTAAACTCTCAAAGATCTAGCACCCTTAACATTAACCACACATCTCTCTTCTGTTTCCCTGGAACCAGTTCATTCATTTAGCCATTTACTGAGCTGCTGCCATCTGCCAAGCTTCCTTCTCGGCAAGGTGATGCAACAAATGAGAAACTCAGGTTTCTTGGTTCTTTATTATCTAAGCTCTATAGGGACAGGAAAGCAAACCGAGTGAACCACACTGAATAGCCAAACCCATGATGGGAAGGGTCCAAGTTTCTCCCTCCAGCCTGAGAGCACCTGAAACGCCCCATTCCTGAAACAGAAAGGCAAGGAGGACTCACTATACCTCTCCACATGCGAAACCACCAGGAACCTGACAGCAGCTGTCAACAGGCCTTTACTGCCTGCACCAGAGATCAAGCTGGGGTCCTAAGGGATGAGCTGCTTCTCAGCTCAGCTTGAATAAAGGGCTGTTTCTGTGACCTACAGCTTAGACCAGGGGTTCTTCTCAAAGTGTGGTCCCCGAAGCATCAGCATCACCTAGGAACTTGAAGAAATGCAAGTTCTTAGCTGCTGCAGACCTACTGAGTCAGAACCTCTGCACTTTTCACCAGCCCCGGGGCGTCTGGGATGCCTGCTCAGGACCAGTGGCTCAGACAAAGAATAATTCGTTTATCTGTCAGAAAATACCCCACTAATCGTCTTCCTTCTTCTGAAGCTGTAAAACTCTTCTGCAAATTTGGTGGCTGAGACAGTGAAGTTCTCCAGAGCAAACTTCTCAGGAGGCCGCGCACTCCGGGCAGGGTTCATGCGCCGCGTGATCTGTCCCTCCGAGAAGGCCCGCCGCACGGTTTTCTTCTTCTGAAACCAAGAGCACAGACATATGCAACTGGGGGTGCTTGAATAAAAGCCATCTGGTGACCGGCTGCTAAATATCAGTATTGGTATGAATAGTTATAAGGAGTTCCACTTACAGAAGTTGAGGCCGGGGTTCGTGCAGGGAAGAAATCTGGCACTGAGTTCAGTTCCGCCAATAGCTGGGCAAGCTGAAGTTCAGAACAAAAGAAAGGATCTTACATAAATAATGCTGCCAGGTCTAGATCATCCGACACCTACCACAAGTCTTCGATTTTGCTACCCTAAGAAACCTAACTGAAGCAGTTTATGAAACCCTCCACATTTATACTTTTAATCTCACAATGTAAAGACTTTATCTCCAGAGGTAAGATGCTGATGTCATCATTCATATGAATCAACGTTATGCCTATTCCTTACATATAAGGACCGTGACTCTATGAACACAGTCCTGGAATGATCAAGGCCTGCAGCATGAGGTCTGAATCCTGACATAAAGGCTCATGAGCAATGTGACCCTGGAACAAATCATTTTGCACAGCTGCACCTCAAGTCTCCAACATGTTATATAAAGTTCACCTAGGTTATTCTGATGGTTAGGGCTCCAAAAATCTGATTCTAAATTTAAATAGCTAGGTTAATTTCTCATCAATAAAAATAACTGATAAAAATATTCCCAAATGAACATCTAATAACACCAGTAATAGGCATTAACATTAATATCAGAGAATTTGATTAGGATTCCTTTTAGTTTAGATTTATACAATTAGGTGAGTGTCACTAAAAAATCATGAAGAACATGGTTCTTATTTTAAAGATGCAAATGGATAGAGTGCTGAAAATTTCCCTTTGCCAAGCAAAATGTGTCTTAAGATAAAAATCATCCAAAAGTAGGCTTTCCATTTTTTTAAGTAACTTATTAGACATGTAAGATTGCATATACAGTACCATTACATTATGCTTTTTTAAAAGGAAAATATTAAAAATGCCAAAAGTCACTATCAGTGGTAGAACTATAAAAAATTCTATAAATAATTATGACACAAACAATGATTCTCCAGAATGATCGGATTAACAGTTATTGACCACATACAGAAAAGCCAAATACACATAACACAGGTTTCACCTTATTCCATTAATTGTTCTAATGAAGACATTTTAAAGTGAATTAAAACTGTTGAGGTCGTTTTAATTCCTGGGCCTCTTCCACTCCTTCAGATGATGTCTCCAAACCATGGCCGGTCACCAAGGGGAGCGGTTTTGGGTGCAAAGCCGCCTGCCTGCCCTGACCACTGCAACTCTTCGGCGGACCCCGCAACACGCTACTTCCGCTTTGCTCTTCCCTGCTGGGAACAGGCCCTCTGTGCAGCCCCTCTCATCCCCAGTCCCGCTATGGATTTAGAACTTAACTTGGTAAACAGTAAGCAGCATTATTCATGGCACCATGTAGGGGGCTAAAAATGGTCCCCGGGAGTCTCTTTCTGTTCCCAAACCAGAGCTGATCATGTAATAACTGCTTTGGATTCTGGAAAAGAAAAAGGATACACAATACCCAGAGTTCACTTTCCGGAGAGAAGCCAAAGCAGCAGCAGCAGCTGTTGGAGCAATGTGTTCTGTGGGCCTCAGCGAACCCCGTGCCCGCGCCCGGGGTGCCCCCACACGAGCCTTACCATGGCCTTGTTCTCCTTGATGTTCATGGTCCTTCTCAGCAGGGCGTCCGAACTCTCCTGGCTCTCATCCCTGGAGTCCTCGGAATCAGAAGTAGAATCTTCCTCTTCCATCCCCTGCCTACGGCCTTTCTTTCTTCCAGGAATCGGTTTTTTATCGTTCTGTAAGCGTGAGCTAGAAAACAACTGCTCGGAAGCACCATTTTTATCTGATTTTTTGGCCAACTTCTTGGTGGGGAACTGAAAGGCTACTCGAAGACCAATACTGCTTCTTCTAGACCTCCTCCTTCTAGGTGTAGCCTTTTCTTCTTCATCATCCTCCTCTTCCTCGCTCACCAAAGATGCCTGGCCGTTGTCACTGAAATCTGACTCTACAAGCTAAAAAAAATAAGAGCAAAAAAAAAAAAGAAACACTAACAGACCTACAAAAAAGGCATGCATTTAAAACCATTCTGACGTCAGGAAAAGCAGGGGTAGTAAAGAGCTTCCCCCTTCCTATGATTAGTTCCCTGTCAATTTTCCAGTTAAATGTGCAAGAAGTCGGCTGATGAATGAAATCAAAGAGTTGGCCATCCACTGCTGAACTGCGCTCCATTCAGAGCACCAGGCCGTGAGCAGGACACTGCCAGAGTGGGCTCCTCTATGTTGGGACAACCAAGCTGGCCCACCTGGAAGCCAAGGAAGAGGAGCAACAAAGAGAGAGTACGCATGACACAAGAGTTACCATCAGACAAACGCGGAGTGGTCAGGGGAAGAAACACTGACTAGTCTCCTCTAAACAGCAGGACTCCCGACCAAAGAGGGCAGGAGAACTGACTGCACCTCTGTGAAGTGACCGAGGGGCAGACAGATGACCTGCCACTAGGCCTGCAGTCAAGGGATACCTCCCTCCTTTCGCTGTAACCTCTAGAGCCACAGGGTGAAATCGAGTCAGAAAGCTCTGCAGGTTGCTGCAGAGCACCCGTTCAGTCAGCTCCAGAAATCCTCATTCCATGTTTTCAGGTGAGAGCACAGTAAGAACGCAAAGTATGGAAGGCAGTAACAGGTGACATCACCCAGTGACAATAGCATGACATCTTAGATGTGATGGGACTCTCAGCAATGGTACAGAGATAGGTTTAAATATTCAAGATCAAGGACATCTCTTTTGTGCCCTGAGAGCTCGCTGAGAGCACTCTTCCTTGACCCCAAGCTAGAAAACTTAGTCTGGGACCCGCTGTTAGGGAATTCGGAAAATGGGGCTACTGCGAGGAGAACAGCAAGTGGCAGCAAGATAGACCCAGGACTCAGTTCCATGACTCTGCTTCCTCAGTGACACCCCCCCCCCCAGTTCTAGCTGGACTCAAGTTAGAAATAAGACAGAGGGGGGAGAAAATGCAGGTAACTGCCAATACTGGTGTACCAATCCACACCAAGCCAAGTGAGAAATATAACTATACTGCACTGATTCATCTGGGTTTTTTTTAAATATACCCTGGACTTCCCACATTAGTAGCTTCAGAATTCAAAATGGTAGGCTACAAAGAAATCCAATCTTATAGGACACTGTCAGGGGAGAACTTCAGATTTGCTCTACTTATTCATCACACTCCTCATCCACCCTGCCACTCTCCACCAAGGTCACGGAGCAGCTCACGACAAACAACTGAAGGAAGGAAAGAGCACACTGTAAACAACGGTCCAGAATCACATCTAAGGGAAAGAGCACGAGGTCAGCATCTTGGCTGTGGCTGTTTTGCATGTGGCCAGCAGACTCCTAGAAACCATGGTTAGGGCAACATCCCACTAACAGGAAAGATGGTCTCGCCAGTTCTCACAGGAACGGGCAGGAGGCTGAGCTGGGAAGCAACAATGCTTGTCTTCTCACTGAACCCTAAGATACAATTTGCATGCGGAGCTATGCATTACAGCACCGTCTGTGTAACATGCCACAGTTCATACCCTAAGTGCACAGACTCCAAGGGGAGGAAGGACTTCTGGGGTAATTCGCTTTCTCTCACTAGAAACACAAATTCTTTGAATAACTAGCTATCACTCAGCTCAAGGAGAGAAGATAAATAAGTCACCAAGAGATGATACCCACTAGGGTTTGGAAGGATCTTAAGTGTCTTGCTGGCACGAAACTGGGGACCTGCTGGCTAAAACCCATGAACTGCCACCCAGTTTCTGCAAAGAAAGCCAAAGGCAAGCCTGGGCCTACAGGTTGGCGTGGCTTTATGCTGCCATTCATGGGGAAAAATCACCATCAACAAGGCAGCCTACCATGAGGGCTTTTGTGCCCTGAGAGATCCCCTAGGAAAGGTAAGAGACAAAGCAAGCCTGGTAGTCACAGCTTATTTGTACTTCTGCACAGGCTCAGTACCAAGAGTTGTTCCTTGGGAGTGTCTGACTGTGAAGAGCCCTAACCTCTCGCTTTCTTCTTGCTACCAAAGAAGGAAGGGGAGTGTTTACTTTTTGGATAAATGCATGCTATTTTTCAGTTAGCAGAAAACATTTTTGCACTGACAAAATCCAAAGGCCATGCCTTAAAGTTACTTTAAGATTCCAACACTCGTGGGCAGTAAACTAGCTTAAACGTACAGAATACAAGGGAGACATCAACCAACAAGTCTCTAATTCTGAAGTGCCAAGAGCAGATTTCCCAGGGGAGTTCCAGCAGGCCTGGGTCATCCTTAACATTAAGCAGCATTGACAGCATCCAAATCCAGTAGGCGCAGGGAAACTCCAGGTTTATACCACAGCTACATTTTTGCCAAATTAACTTCAAACCTAACACTATTACTTCACAAACAAGAAAGGATTTTTAGGAACTTGTTACTCCAAGTTAACTGAAAAAAATACAAGAGGTTTAAGAAAGTCTGAATAAATCCTTTGATAAGGACAGAAAAGGACGCCTGAGACACATCCCCCAAACCTCCAGGCACGAGAAGACGTCAACTGGATTTTCTCTAAGAGAATAATGGACTGGAGGACCAGGGATTGGCCTTGGAGTAGCAATTTTTTAGGTTCTGTTAACTGGCTTGTAAGATAAACATACATGAAAAAGTAAAATCATTTCCTTTGTGAAGGGACCTCTCACAAGCAGAACTACAACTCAGAAACAGGACTCAAATCCTTACAACCCACATCCCTTCCTGTTGTAATTGTTACCATCACTTCCGGGTTACTCTGCACGTTCAGATCACTCTGCGTAAACCCCTCAAAATCTTCAGTCTCTGAGTCAGTGTCCTCTATAAAGATTCTTCTTAGCTCTTCTGTGAAGTATTTAGAATGGAAACGCACATCCTGCTGAATTAAAAACACACATGTGTCACAGAGACAGCAAGTAGAACAGAGGTTACCGGGGGTGGGGGTGGGGAATTGCTGAGTGGGTGCAGAGTTGCTGGGGACGACGACAACCTCCCGGAGACGGACGGTGGCGATGGCCGCACAGTGAGGTGAGCGTGCTTAAGGCCACTCAAACATCATTACATGGTAAATCCTAGGCTAGGTATATTTTACCACAATAAACACACACACACACACACACACACACACACACACATTTTCTAAGGCTTATGGAAATTTAGACCTACAAAGCAGACAGTTTCAAGCAATCAGAATGGGTGTAGTCTCAGTCAGCTTCTGGCGAGACTGGTAAGTGCTCATGGAACTCAGCTTCTCCTGCCAAAGCTGGCAACCAGCAGCGTCTGCTTTCACACAGAACTGAAAACACAGGGAAAAAAAGACATGAGGAGAAAACCTGGCTCCCTCCCACACGCTGGCTTTCCTTCCTAACAGCCATCCAAGCCCGTCTCCTCTGAGTGGGTGAGCAACCCTTCCTTCCACAAACAGCCAGTGTGTCTGGACGGAAGGGCCTGGGACACCACACCGCTCACGGCCCACTGCCGAGAGCCTGCACTTGCTCCATTCCCAGTTACCGTGGGGGCCGGGTTGGGGAGCGTTGATGGAAAGCTCACCCCTTCCTCATCCCCAGGAATTCCTCTCCCTCGGGAGGTGAGAGGTGAGCAGCCACGGGTGGGTAGCAAGTGAGCAGAAAGAAAGATGCGACGTGACTAATTCAAAAAAGACAGACACTTTCCAATAGTGACATTTTCTCTCTTTTGAAATACTGCCGAGAAGGAAACCCAGCTCTCTTAAAAGTATGTTTGGAAGAAAGGAGAAGGAAAGAAAGAACTGCAGACCAAAGGGAGACCCACAAGAGCGGCCCCCTGGCAAGCCCACCACGCTTCATCAGGACTTGAGTCTGCCTAGTTTCCCTTCCGTCTCTCCCTCCCACCCCCGATACAGCAGTGACCCCTCCTAACACCATCCTGGAGAATCTTTATCTCCCCCCTGCCTTTCCCTGACTTTAATTATATACTTCTTCAAGCTCAGATATCTCTGGAGAAAAATAGATATAATAGACGAGTGGAAAAACTTACAGGGGCACAGAAAAAGAAATGCCTACATCTAGCATTTTGTGAGCTTAAAAATGTCTCCTATGAATTATTATGGGTAATTGGAGTGAGTTTGCTCAGAGCTAAATTACTTTGTTCCTTTGTTGATAGCTGTAGTGCAGCTGCTTGAAAAAAAAATACACACAAAAAGAGAAGTTTCTTTAAAGTGAGATTCAAATTGTGTTTAAGGGAGAACAGGCAGCATACACACACTGTGTATCCAAGTTGTCACAGCTTCTCTTGGCTGGTTTTAAAATGGATCGTGCGTGTGCAGGGTCAGGGTGGGGACTCAGTGGAGCAGGGCGAGATTATTAAGGAGGAAAGGTCCTCAGCTGCTGCTAAGGAATCCCCACGCACCTGCAGCCTCCCAGTACAGGAAGCACATGGATCACAGAGCACTGGGCCAGCCCTGCAGGCTGTTTGAGGGCAATGGGGGTCTGCGTGTAAATTTCATCAACTAACCAAAGCCCCCGCCTAAGGCCCCCAAAAAACAGGTCAAGCCTTGAAGCAGTAAGTTCCAATCTTCCCATCCTTCTGTCTCTTTCTATCCCATGTGCTGGTCCCCAGGACAGTGGGCAGCCTGGGAGAAATCAGTATGGGTCTACATGAAGCAAAACTTCACTGCACGCTGCTTCACTGCATTTCTGGTGACAGCCCTTGCACAGCTCTTTGCACTCTGGAACCTGGTCGCCATCCTTCAGAATCAATGCCAGGCACTATGGTATGGGCCTCAGTCACCTACATCTGCTACCATCAAGACTGTAAGCAAATAACACACCAGAAGAGGAGCTAACACAGGAGGTTAAGTTTATTCTTTTTGAAGCGCACGTGACATGAAGAAACAGACCAGAAAGCAATGGCCTGCTAAACCAGACAGCCAGACGAGCACCCCATTCCCACTGCACCCGGCAAACATGCACCGGTGCTCATTCTGCACAGTCAGGAGGGGATGCTGGATGCTAACACAAGAGGAAAAAGGACAAAACACAAGGGCAGAAAGTCAGAGCCAGGGAAGCTAGAAAGTACAGTCAAGTATGAGGTCTCCTCCTTCAAGGAGTTTATAATCTAGGAGGGGAGCCAGATAGACCCACAAATAACCAAGGTGAGGGTCAGTGTTATAAAGGACAAACAAGCAACATGGTGCACAGAGGGAAAGGAAACCCAGTAAGACTTCATGGAAGAGACAGAAAGAACTCGAACTGAACCACGGTAGAGAGTAGAAAAACGGTGAGAGCACACCCAGGCAGGAAGAACAGCATGGGCCAGCACACGGAAGGAAAGACCAGTGGACAATGAGGGAGAACAAGCTGGCACGCTATCACAGGCCATCTAAGGCGTGCGGGGTCAAACATGGGGGTCAGAAAGGACAGACCCGACTGCAGAAGCAGCTGCAGTGTTTCTCCGGGCCAGAGCCTTCCTGGCTTCTGTGCCGGGCACTTCACACCGGCCCTGCACTGCTCAGAATGCCCCCAAGTGGATCGGATGGGCCCCGCCCTCCCTCACTGCCTGACTGCTCAGATGGAGACGGGGGCGATGTCTGAGTAAGGGAGGCACCAAGACAGAGCCCAGTCCTACAGTGGATCCTAGCAGGAATGGGTGAACATTCGGCTGACAGCTACGAGGACTGGAGGGAAGGGAAGGATGCACATGAACACAGCGGAGGTTTTATTGACTCCTGCACGGGAGTCAGGGGAGTGGGAGAGGAGAGGACAGCATCAAAAACAAGGAAAATGGTAATAAAGATGGGAAAGGGAGAAGCCAGACAGGCAACCATGGCGTTTCAGAACTCCCTCCAGCAGTCAGGGCCGGTCCCACTGGCAGTCAGACAGCCATCTGGGGCTGCAGAGAGAAGCTATATTCCACATAAAGGACACAGAACAGCTCAGAGCAGGACAATCGACGACGAGCTCACTTCGAGTAAAAAGGTCTAAAAACAAAATCTTAGAGAGCATCCACATTTAGGGACAGGAAAAAGAGAGACAACAACAAAGAGCAGAAGGTGTACTAGAAAGGAAGAGGCCCAGGGAGTGGAAGGAGGTGGCTGGGGGCGGGGGGGCGTCAAATGCTGTGGAGACGTCAAATGATGAGGACGGCAGAGACGGGGGACCTCCGGCCACCTCGGGGAGCACAGCTCCCGCCCAGGCCAGGGCACCCACGGTGGTCTGAGTAATCAGGCAGCGGCTCTCTAACATGTAATCGACTGCTTCCCTTCATGTACCTGCCCAGCTGGGGCAGAGTGGGTTTAATTTGCAGCCTTTTAAGAGAGGCCATGGTGGAGGGAGAATGAGGAATTGCGGGTACCGCAATGAACTCAGAAGACAATGCCACTGAAGGCTAGATGTTTTCATTGGCTATTCCACTGCTAAGGCATAATATAAATCTCCAGGAATCTAGTTCTCAGAGAAATGGAACTTGTGCATGCTAGAGATCAAAGTAATTAAAGCAAGAATAATGCTCTCCCCAGCAATTCCAAGAGGGAGGTGGCAACGGAATCACACTGCAAGACCACAGAGTGCAATTGTCCCATGGGAACCACACGATCCGCCTGCCTGGCTGCAGCCCTCAGGGTGGGCCATCGTGGAGAGGGCCAGCTCCTGCCCCTGCCCTGCCAGTTCCCTGGGAAGACTCTGAACACAACCTCCCCACAGGTTACAGCCCCAAGGGAGCAAAAGAAAATGGATTTGCTCATGTGAGTGCCTTTTATTTTTTAAAAAATTTACTGTACATGGGAAAGATGAAAAGAGGAAAACTGAACTAGGTTCTCTCACTAGTTTTTTGAAACATGAAGGCATAAGGCTTCTAAAATAAAATTCTCAGCAATTAACTGATATCACCCATCTCAGACCATGTTCAAATAAAAGAACATCCAAACCAAGATTCAGGCTTCCAGATGAACACACCTGCCTTGAAAGGAAGCATCTGTACCTGTTTCCCCGACTCCAGCGAGTCAAAACTATCGCAGCTCTCCTCCGATGAGAGGGTTTCCATGGGAACATCATCTTGGAAACCCACGAACTCTTCTTCATCACTGGGGGCGTTAAAGATGTCAGCCACTTCTTTAGGGATCTTTTTGGATTCAAAAGAGAAGGATAAAACCAGGCGCTGTTGTAATCACTTAGGGAAATTTTCTAGAGGGGAGTAGGAATCTCATAACTTCATCAATCTGCCGTGGTTGCCCAGAAGACCTGAGACCTCATGGCAAAAAAAAAGGTGGGGTGGCAGGGGATAAAACTTTTTAAAATTCCAGATATACACCCTGTTTTACAGAGAATGTCAAGGCCATGCCTAGAGAGAAGACATTCTTGATCTCTTAACCAAAAAAAAAAAAAAAAAAGAATACAGGCATCAGTTACTGAGAAACCAATGATCTCTTTTTTCTCTACAGTGGATTCATATTTAAATGTCATCCATGTAAAAAAAGATTCCATAAAATATCATTAAGCTCTTCTTCAATAATTTCCACCTATAGTTCTTTATTTTTCTGTTCTCTGTCATACGCTGATTCAGAGATAGCAAAGTTCATACAATGAAGTAAGTAGCTTTCCCTCTTTTCTATACTCTAAATCAATTTAAGTCATTGTGGAATTCCACGAGAATTTAAATGCTATTGGGGGCAATTATTAAATTAATTAATAATTTAATTAATTTAATTTAAATAAATTTAAATAAATAAATTTAAATTATTAAATTATCTCCCTATTCAGGGAGAATGTTGTCAGGGCACTTAATCTATAATACAAGTTAAGTATCTGCTGGCAGTTCATTTTTGTATGTTGACTATTTTCTCCCAACTCTGTTTTTAAAAAGTTCAAACACACAGAAAGGTGAAAAAACGGTACAAACACCGATAGGTTCTTCATCTGGAAATACCATTTGTCACATTTGCTTTCTCTCTCTCTTTCAACAAATATGAAGTTGAACCATAAGCATTTGCTCATATTTGACAGTTTCTGACCTATGAAAACAGCAACTTAATATGAGCCAACCTAATCCATGCATACCTATACATTATTTAAAGTAATTTGCAGACATATTAATTCACTCTAAAAGATTTCAGCATACATCTCCCAAGGATAAGGACATTCTCCTAAGAGCCTCAAAACCATAATCACACCTAAAATAATTTATTCAATAATAGCCTTTGCTGTAAGTCCGTATTTTAACATCTGCAACTGTCTCCCCAAATGTCTTTTATAACTTTCTTGGGACAAGGGGATCTACTGAAAGAAGGTTCAGGCATCCGTATTTGTTTTTCATGACACTGTTTTTTGTTGTTTTTCACAGCAGTGTAACTTTTTTTTTAGACAGTCCCGGACAACTGCCTTGTAGAATATGTCATGCATTCTGAGCTTATCTGATTGTTTCCTCATGATTGGATTCAGGTTAAGTATTTTTGGCAACAATTCTACACCGGTCACATGTACTTCTCAATGTACTACATAAGGCGGCACAAAATGTCAGGTTATCCCACTATTAGTAAGTGATTTTTTTTTTTTTGAGACAGGGTCTCACTCTTTTGCCCAAGGTAGAATGCAATGACTTCATCACAGTTCACTGCAGCCTTAAACATCTGGGGTCAAACAGTCCTCTCACCTCAGCCTCTCGAGTAGCCGGGACCACAGGTGTGCCCACCATCATGCCCAGCTAATTTTTATTTATTTATTTTATTTTATTTATTTTTAAGAGACAGGGTCTTGCCATAGTGCTTGGCCTGTTCTTGAACACCTGGCGTCAAGTGATCCTCCCACCTCAGCCTCCCAAAGTGCTAGGATTACAGGCATGAGCCAGCACACCTGGCCTATTAGTTAGCAATGTTTTTTAAAAATTTAATTATAAAAACTTTCAAGCATATTTCAAAAGGAGATGGAGCAGTATTTTAATGAACACAGATACTGACCCCCCAGCAATTATCTGCCCATGCCCGACCCAACTGCTCCTCTTCCAAATTATTTTGAAGCCACTCAGACATGGTATCATCTTAGCCTGTACCATCATCAAATGTCGTCTGTATTCAGATCTACTGCCTCATTTTTCTAAACTCACAGTTTACTTGCATCGTGATCCAAATCAGGTCCACACACTGGTCAGTACGTTTCTTATGTCCCTTCTCATCACTCCTTTCCCTTTTGTTTTTTCTTGCAATTTATTCTTTAAAGAAAGTGGGTCATTTGGCAGTACTGTTTGCCAAAGTCTGGAGTTTTTTTGTTTTGTTTTTTTATTGCAGCCCCACGGTGGTGATTAATACATTCCTTCGGGTTTCCCATAATTTGGTAGTTGACTCTAGAGCCTCAGTCAGATTCAAGTTTGCTTCCTTTTGGCAAGACTACTTCAAAGGCAGTGCTGTGTTCTTCCTTTGGAAAGCATGTGGTATCTGGCTCTCTTTTTTAATGGTGTTGCTGTTTGATCAACAAGGTGGAATCTGCCAGATTTCTTCTTTATAAAAATATCCTTTCTCCTTAATAAGGAATATACATAGGGTGGCATTGGAGATTCTGTATATATCCTTCTCCCCCAAAACATTTCACTCAACAGTTTCTGCATCCATTGACGATTCTTGCCTGAATCAATTACTACATTAAGCAGCTGCAAAACAGTGATTATCAAATTCTCTTCCTCCTTCATATAGTAGCTGGCATTCTTCTATAACACAGTTCTTCTCTCACGCTCCCCCTTCTCTCCTGCCATGCATGTAAGTTCATGGATTTTTATTATTCATGTGTTATAATCCATACTGTCATCATTCTTTCTGATGTCCCAAGTTGTCCCAAATTTGATCATTAGGAGCTCCTTCAACCCAGCTCCCATGTCCTTCTGACATGGCCCTAAGAGTCTGTGAGCATCTCCTTGCTTTCTAGCACAAGCACGCCAAGCTAACCTCATACTTTTCCTGCCCCAGACCTCAAATCAGCCATTTCTCCAAGGAGGCCTGGAACCTTTCATTGGGAAATGGCATTTAGAAACCAAGATCTGAGAACTCTGTGCTCTTTGTTCATGAAGTATCTAGGCTCTTTGGACAGAGCAATGATATTTTAAATACTTAAATCTCAAGTTTATAGGGACACATTGAGTTCAAATGCAGCGTGGCAGGATTCTTCCTCACCTCCCTCAATCCCACATTAGTATGGCCCTTTCACTGCAAGGAAAACCCCGATTCCCAATATTTCCAATGCACTTACCCATGTGCTCTATGTACAATACACACAAAATAGTGTCAAACTTACACCACCAATATACTACCAACAACAAATAAAGTTCAGGATTTCTTTGAGGTTCTTCCCATCCTTGGAGCACAGTCTCACTATATATTAATTCTTTTCCTTGAGATAACCAGATAATCATTTTACTTGGGGATGCAACAGTGCTTTACATGTACTTCCCATTTCATCACTCAGTATATTAAAAAGAGATGTCCTCCAGGGTAGAGATTTAATAAAATAATTGTTGCTGCTTCAACAGGACATTCTTATGTGAAACTGACATTTTCTTTTTAAATTGAACGCAGGGAGGTGAATAATGAATGCAACGACCGTTAGAGTACAGTTTGTTGACCATTTTTCACCCCCTTTGCTTTTGCACAATCAGTGCAAATATCAACACAGCAAAAAAGGCAAATAATGTCTTAGTATTATTGTGATAATAAATTTGCCCTCATGGACCACTGAGAGGGTCTCAGGGTCCCCCATACTACACTTTGCTGTACTAGAGTATAGAGAGTTGTGTATTCAAGTTACTTGAGTTCTTTGAATTCTGTGTGTTTAATTAATTTTACATTAAGTCAGGTTCATTTAAGAAATTGCTAATCCCTAATCCACTTATTTTTATCATGCTTTAAATGCTTTTTGGTTAAAAGTGATTAGAAATTAATGGTTCAATCAAAGGAGGCTTAACATAAATCCAATGATTAAAAACTATAAGTTCAGTGATATTAGAGGGTTAATACAAATAGTTTCCCACCATCTAATAAAATCACCTCAAGAGACAAACAGGCATAACATTAACAGAGTCAGAGTTCCACTAACAATTTTTTTAAAGCCACATTTAAGCTGAGAAGTAGCTCTAAACAAAGCCTAACTCTGACATGATTCTTGGGGGAAAAAATTAAAAGTTCTGACAAGGAGGTATGTTAAACAGTGCTTGCCCCTCTTATCTTTTCAAAGATACCCTTTGTTATTGTTGTTCAGCCATTAGAATACTCCAAGAAAATACCCATCCTTTAGAAACAGACAATACTTACAAAAGTATATGTTATATTTTACATAATAGCCACTGAGTTCAGTCCCTGCAGTGACACTGAGAGAGGGACAGTGTGTCAACCCCAGTCTTTTTCTTCTTGACTTCTCACCATTCTACAAATGAAAAGGCCCTGCCGGCCCAGAGCCTGTTTTAACATAAATGGCTAAGGGAGGAGGAGCACCCCGTTTATGGATTTCATGGAAGTGCGTATCAGGAATGGAGACAGGGGTCAATTGCTTCCTGTGGTAACTGCACTAGCCCTGGTGCTACTGTGTAAGGACACCTGTGTGTGCCTATCTCGTTCCTCCTTCATCTATGACTTCTGCATCTGCTCCAGAGGTGCCATCAGGGGGCTGTAATTACCAAACAGAAACAAAAGGAAAGGGCACACCTTCTGAACAGCACCGTGCATCCTGGGGTATGCTGGGCTCTGATTCTGGATGGTGAACTTGAAAAGATACTGAAAGAATTTTGAACAGTCACAAGCCTCAGGATTTGACAAAAATCTCTGTGAAATATTCAAGTGTCGGCCGGGCGCGGTGGCTCACGCCTGTAATCCTAGCACTTGGGAGGCCGAGGCGGGT
>CM052437.1:121086653-121137930 GCA_028533085.1 Varecia variegata | reverse complement strand
ACCCTTCTAACATACGACCAGCTCCACCAGTCCCACAAGGTATCAGTACATTAGGCCCATGATCCTTCATGTTCCTGTTCCATTCAGGAGCCATCCACTGGGTAGCTAGGTAATCTATACAAAGTGCAACAAGACTTTTTTCTTTTCAAAGTTTATCTTCCATTTGATAACAATACCAATCATAAGACTCACCAAAAAGAAAATTAAAGCAAGTAACTGAAAAGAAAAATATAAAAAAATTCCCAACCAGTGAGTATTACGCTAGTCAAATTTAAACAAAATTGGGATAACTATGACCTAGCAAACAACCACCACCACAACAAAAAATCAAGAAAAGTCTCTTCTGAAAGTGGTAAGACTGTTTCATTATTTATAATTACTTTTTAAAAATCCACAGACAACTTTATGCTAGTCCTAACTTTCAGGTACACTGTTTACACTGGTCTACTCTGTCTTGGTTGGAGTTGACAGTGTGGCTGTCAAAGGTCAAGTGGGGACTGGATTCGACTCCCTGATAAGAACACAGGCACTAGGCTGCAATCCCCATGCACCTAACACAGGGCCAGCCTAAAGCAGGTCATCAATAAATCCTTGCTAAATGGCCAGGTATGGTGGCTCACGCCTATAATCCTAGCACTCTGGGAGGCCAAGGCAGGAGGATCGTTTGAGGTCAGGAGTTCGAGACCAGCCTGAGCAAGAGCGAGACCCGTCTCTACTAAAAATAGAAAAATAAATTAGCCAGACAACTAAAAATATATAGAAAAAATTAGCCAGGCATGGTGGCACATGGCTGTAGTCCCAGCTACTCAGGAAGCTGAAGCAGGAAGATCACTTGAGCCCAGGACTTCAAGGTTGCTGTGAGCTAGGCTGACGCCACGGCACTCTAGTGTGGGTGACAGAACGAGGCTCTGTCTCAAACATCTAAATAGATAGATAAATAAAAAATAAAATAAATAAATCCCTGCTGAAAGCATTTACATGCATCTGACTTTGTAGTCATTTGCCCAGGACAGGTGTACTGGGTGAAAAGGTGGGCTCTGTGACATTCCTACATAAGAGGCATGAAGACTTTTCACCAAGAATACTAAGGCAGCTATATACAAAAGTAATCATAGTCACAGCTCCTCTTCTGGAAAGGACTACAGATTTCACTTATAAGCCGTACAGATTACCTGACAGCTCATCTGTGGAACAGATACTGCAAACTCGGCAGGCTTTTGGGGCCAAGCAGGTGTGCAATGAGGATAGCAGGTAAGGTGTAAGGCAAAATGGAAGGGAGCTGACTTAGCAGGCTGAAGACACATATCCAGGGCGGGAGGCCACTCCTCCTCTCCAGATGCCCACTGCTGTGCAGGAACAGGGGGTCCAGTATGTCTGACGTTCAATGCTCCCAGAGCAGCCAGGAATCTCAGTCTTGGTGAAACTCTCCCCGATCAAATGTCAGCTTCCAATGGAAGAAGGATCAGACATCTACAGACTGGATCTCAAACTTGTTCAGGGAAAGTGCAGAGCAGAACGCAGTGCTTTGTGGAACACCAAGGAAACTGCAACTGCCAGAAATATTACCAACAGGATATCTACTAGCGCCTAGCAGTAATACTAGCAGGCACCAAAGTTTTAAGAAATTTTTTTAAAACTTTAAATTAAAAATATCCTTTCCTTTGTCTATGGCCGCATTATTCACAACGGCCAAAAGATAGAAGCAATTCAAGTATTCATCCACGGATAAGCAAATTGTGATATATACATATGATGGAATATTATTCAGCCTTAAAAAGGAAGGCAATTCTGACACACGCTACAACATGGATGAACCTTGAGGACATGTAAGTGAAATAAGCCAGTCACAAAAAGCAAGTACTGTATGATTCCATTCATACAAGGTATCTAGAGTGGTCAAATTCATGGATACAGCACGAAGAACAGTGGTTGCCAGAGGCTGAGGGACAAATGGGAGTTACTGCTTAACGGGTATAGAGTTTCAGTTTTGCAAGATGAAAAGAGTTCTGGAGACTGGTCACACAACAGTGTAAGTACACTTGACACTACTGAACTGTACACTTAAAAATGGTTAAGATGGTGAATTTTACGTTATATGTATTTTACTCCAAGTTTTTAAAATTCAACAATAAAAGACAAATTAAGAAAGACAATATTAAAGTGGAGGAAACTTTTCCTTCCTTAAGTGAGTGCAATATTTTCCAAATTGACAGAATTAAGTCTAGACCTCAGCCTGGTTCCAATGCTACCGAGACTTCAGGGGCATGTGGTTTAAGAAACTAACTCTGTCACCTTAGGAAGGTTCAGATATATCACCTCACGTGCCAAGGATTCAGCTTTAGTGTCTGGCATGACCATACCTCTAACTGGGTATCTGGGCCCATAAGCCCAGAAGTTGACTGACAGTCTAGAGGACAGAGCTGTTAGCAGAACCATGCTTGCTTGGGTGGAATCCAGCTTTGTTCTATCCTAACCAAGCTGTAATAATAAAAATAAATCCTGCTGAGTTGCTGCTTGTTTCTTATTTGATAGATGCCTTTCCAGCATTCCATGAGTAACACAAAGCAATGCTTTGGAGGTCTCCGTATCACCCTGACCTCTGCCCGCATGAGCCTCAATTAAAATCCAATTAAAGAAACTAGTAAGTTACAAAAAGATGCCTCAAACTGCCAGTTGTTTTTCAATCAAGTATTTACCCTTGAAAATAAATTAATGTGAAATAGTGCCAACTTAAAATTTTATATTGTAAAATTAAGTATAAATTTTAAAGTATTTCCATATCTCAATGATATCTAAATTCATCCTTACTAGATTAAAAAATACCACCTCCAAGCCAGGAAAAAAATATATCTATTCTATTATCTGTTAGTTCATGTATGCCAACAACAGTCAAGCTGAGAACCAAATCAAAGACTGGATACCTTTCACAATAGCAACAAAGAAAATAAAATACCTAAGGAATATATTTAACCAAGGAGGTGAAAGACCTCTGCAGGGAGAACTACAATACACTGAGGAAGAAAAACATCAGGTAGAAAGACAGATGGAAACACATACCATGCTCATGGATCAGCAGAATCAACATTGTTAAAATGTCTATACTACCCAAAGTGATCTACAGAGTCAATGCAATCCCTATCAAAATAGCAACATTATTTTTCGCAGATCTAGAAAAAATAATTCTATGCTTCGTATAGAACCAGAAATGACCCCGTATAGCCAAAGCAACCTTAAGCAAAAAGAACAAATTGAGAAGTATCAATTTACCAGACTTCAAGCTATACTACAAGGCTATAGTAACCAAAACAGCATGGTACTGGCATAAGAACATAGACATAGACCAATGGAACAGAACTGAGAACCCAGATACAAAACCATCCTCATATAGCCATCTGATCTTTGACAAAGCAGACAAAATCATACATTGGGGAAAAGAATCCTATTCAATAAAGGGTGCTGGGAAAACTGGATAGCCACACATAGAATACTGAAACAGGATCCGCACCTCTCAGCATTCACAAAAATCAACTCACAATGGATAACACCTTTAAATCTAAGGCATGAGACCATAAATATTCTAGAAGAAAATGCTGGAAAAACTCTTACAGACATCAGCCTAGGCAAAAAATTTATGAAGACGACCCCAAAAGCAATCACAATAACAGCAAAAATAAATAAATGGGACCTGATCAAATTAAAAAGTTTCTGCACAGCCAAGGAATCAATCATAGAGCGAACGGACAACCTACAGAATAGGAGAAAATATCTGCATGCTACACATCTGATAAAGGGCTGATAATTGGAACTCAAGCAAATCAATAAGGAAAAAAAATCAAACCGCCCCATTAAAAAGTGAGCAAAAGACATGAACAGAAACTTTTCAAAAGATAGACTAATGGCCAAAACACACATGAAAAAATGCTCAACATCTCTAATCAGAAGAGAAATGCAAACCAAAACCACAATGACATATCACTTAACTCCAGTGATAATGGCTTTTATCAAAAAGTGCCAAAACAACAAATGCTGGCATGGATACAGACAGATAGGAACACTCATACACTGCTGGTGGGACTACAAACTAGTACACCCTCTACGGGCAGTAGTATGGAGATAACTCAAAGAACTAGAAGTAGAACTACCATTTAATTAGCAATCCCCCTACTGGGTATCTACCCAAAGGAAAAAAAGACATTCTATAAAACAGACATCTGCACTAGAATAGTTATAGCAGCACAATTCACAATTGCAAAGATGTGGAAACAACCCAAGTGCCCATCAATACACGAGTGGATTACTAAAATGTGGCATATGTATACCCTGGAGTACTACTCAATCATAAAAAAAAATGGTGAACTAATCCCTCTTGTATTAACCTAGATGGGATTGGAGACCATTCTTCTAAGTGAAGTATCACAAGAATGGAAACAAACACCTTATGTACTCACCATTAAATTGGAATTAATCGAACACCACTTATGTGCAGATACGGAAGTAAGATTCATCGGAAATCAAGCAGATGGGGGGAGGGGATGGGTAAATTCACACTTAATGGGTACAATGCACACTGTCAGGGGGATGGGCACACTTATAACTGTGACTCAAATGGTACCAAAGCAATTTATGTAACCAGAACGTCTGTACCCCCATAATATACTGAAATTTTTTAAAAATGAAATTTTTTTAAAAAAGAATATTCTCTTTTAAAGCCAATTGACTCAAGGGCTGATTTTGATATATTCCAAGAATATTAAGTGTATATTTCACCTGGAAACAAGCTCCATTTTAAGCTTTAAGGAGCAATACAATAGATATGCACAATATTGCATTTTCCTTATTAAGTCTTTGAAAGCAATTCTGATAGCAAAGACAGCCGAATTTACAGGACATACCATAATATCTCACATCTATGAAAGGAGATCTTTCACACAGAGAGAAGCATTCCTCCAGCTTCCCCTTCAACCCACCATAAAGGGGGAGTTTTGCATCATTTCACATTGCAAAAGGAGTCATTTCTTTTAATCTTTTACAGTTAAATTGCCTTGTCCATAAAAACATACATACCTGGCACTGATTATAAGAAATAACTCAAAAATGGATCACAAACTTAAGTCTAAAACCCAAAACTATAAAACTTCTAGAAGAAAACAGAAGAAAATCTTTGTGACCTAAGGTTAGGCAAAAGAATTCTGAAGACACAACACCAGAAGCACAATATAGATATTAAAAATTTATAAATTAGACAATCAAAATTAAGAACTCCTGCTCTACAGAAAACACTGTTATGAAGAAAAAAAGGCACAAACTAGAAGAAAATATCTGCAAATCTATAGATCTGATAAAGGACCTTTACCCAGAAAATATAAAGAACTCTCAAAACCCAAACAAATAACCCAATTTTAAAATTAGGCAAAAAGATCTAAGCAGATACTTCACCAAAGACACATGGATGGCAGATACAAACACAAAAAGATGTTCAACATCTTAACTCATTAGGGAAATGCAAGTTAAAACTACAATGAGATAGCAACCAAATACTAGAATGGCTTAAAAAAAAAAAGACAATAGCAAGTACTGGCAAGGATGTGGAGCAACTGGTATTCATATATTGCTGGTGGAAATGCAAAACAGTAGGCCCACAATGGAGAACAATTTGGCAGTTTCTTATAAAGTTAAATATACACTTACCATATGACCCAGGAATCCTGCTCCTAGGTATCTATCCAAATGAAATGAAACATTCTGTTCATACAAAATTTGTATGTAGAGGTTTTACTCCAAAATGTGGAAACCATGCAAATCGACTAGGGAATGGATAAACAAAATGTGGTATATGCATACAATGGAATACTACTCAGCAATTAACAAAAGAATGAATTACTGACAGATAATAACATGGCTCGATCTCAAATGCATTATGTCAATAGGTGAAAAAGGCTACCTATTGTATGATTCCACTTATATGACATTTTGGAAAAGGCAAAAACTATAGAGACAGAAAACAGGTCAGTGGTTGCCTGGAGCTACAGGTGGGAGGAGTGACTACAAAGAAGCAGGTGGAAGCATTTGAGGACGATGCAATTGACTGTGGTGGTGAATACACAGCTGTAGGCATTTGTCAAAAGTCATAGGCCTGAATGCTGAAAAGGGTGAATTTTGCTGTATTAAACTTCAGTCAAGAAAACGAAGTATGCAGAAATAGTGGAACAACACACATGGTCCAGAAATGGATCCTAGCACATGCAACTAAAACGTGATAAAGGAAACATCACGAATCAATGGAAAAGAGATGGTGTTGTCAATAGCTGATGCTGACAAAATTGGCTGAGCATAAAAACAGTGAATTTTGTTTTTCTCCTGATAAAATAAATCAGATGGTCAAAGAGTTAAATAGTAAACAGGCACAAAGGAGAATTAATGTGCATATGCATCTGGCCTCTAAATGGGAGGGACTTTAACCATTAATGTAAAAGAGGTCAGAATGCAAAGGAGTGTATCACTGACCATGTAACAATGTGACCCCAGCTGGACTTACTCAAAGGCACAGAGTTCATTAATGCCCCTACAAAAGACATTCCCAAACATCTAAACAGGAAAACAATTTGTTTTTTCTAGAACTATATTTAATTAGTATGCAGTATTTACTTCAATCAAAAAATGTAAACTCAATATGACACCGAAAGTGCAATCAACAACAGGAAATAAAAATAAATGGAACTTCATCAGAATTAAAATCTTTTATGCAAAAGACATTATCAAGAAAGTGAAAAGACAACCTTAAGAATGGGAGAAATACATGCAAATCACATCTCTGATAATGGAACTTACAACTCAACAACAAGGTGTTGTTTCTGGGCAAGATCCATTTCTGGGGAATCTGTTCTTACAACTCAAGAACAAAAAGGCAAACAACAGAATCAAAAAATGGGTGAGGAACTTGAATGGACCTTTGTCCAAAGAAGATACATAAGTGGCCGTGTACATGAAACAATGCCCAACATCATTGGACATTAGGGAAATGCAAATCAAAACATGCAGTATCACTTTACACAATCTAGGATGCCTTTAATCCAAAAAGGGGGAGAAAAAAAGGGGGAAAAAAAAAGTGTTGGCGAAGACACAGAGAAACTAAAACCCTTGCAACACTGCTGGGAAGAATGTAAAATGGTTTAGCCACTGTTGAATAGTTTAGTGGTTCCTCAAAAAAATCAAACACAGAATTACTGTATGGGCCCAGCAATTAATTCTCCTCTTAGGTATGTAATCAAACAAACCGAAAACAGGTGTGCAAGCAAATACATACATGTTCATAGCAGCACTACTCCCAACAGCTAAAAGGTGGACATAACCCAGACGTCCACCATAGATGAATGGTTAAACAAATTGTATACACACACAAGCGCACACGCACAGAGTAGATGGAATGTTATTTGGCCATAAAAAAGAATGAAGTACTGATCCATGCTACAGTGTGGGTAAACCTGGAAACCACCATGCTAAGTGTGCAAAGCCAAACACAAAAGGTCGCATGGCATAGGATTCAATTTATGAGAAATATCAAGAAAAGGTAAATCTGCGGTGACCAAAAGCAGATCAGTGCTTGCCAGGGACTGGAGGAGGGAGGAATGGGGAGCAATTGCTGTTATTAATATAAATAGGTGCAGGGTTTCCTCTCAGGGTGATGAAAATGTCTTGGAACTAGGGATGGTGGATATACAACATTCCGAATGTACTAAATGCCACCGAATATTTACTTTAAGATGGCTAATTTTACATTGTGTGAATTTGACCTCAATAAAATTTTTTAAGAAACTAAACTCATTACAATAATTCAGTCTCATCCTTATTCCACTATTCAAATGTGCTTGTAATTATGTAAAAGCAGGCAAGTGATTTACCAAATACTGTGAATCAGGGGTAGCACACAGCTCTTTCCCAGGTGGTGGCAGTCTGAGCACAGCGCAGGACACGAGATAAAACTGCTCCGTCAACCGCCTTCTAACCAGCCTGGCTAATTCCCAGAGCTCCCTCTACAGGCCGGTCTGCACATAGCAGGCGAGGCTTCTAAATTAAATTCCCCCTGCCCTCGCCCCCCACTGGTTCCCATTACACTCACAGTGAAGCCCAACACTCCCACCACGGCTCCCTCTGGGACCTCATTACTTTCCACGCTCTGCCTGCTCAATGTCCTCCAACTACAACAGTTCCTGGGCGACTGCCTGAAGGGAGCAATCACATTTCTGCCCCCGGGGCCCTTGCCTACCCCACAGATGGACAGAGGTGGTCTCTACTTTCAGGTCTCCCTGCTTAAAATGTCTCCTCATCACTGGGACCTGCCTCTCCTGACCACCCTTTCTAAAACCAGTCCCCCTAGAACAGTTACCATTTCTATCCCTTTGCCCTGCTTTTTAGTCAATCCATCTATTATTACCTGATATTAACATAATTTTAAAAAACAGTATTATACATTTATTGTCTGCCTCTCCCATTAAAATTAAGTCATGTGGACACCATGAGGGCAGGGACTTCAGTTTGCTCATTACTGTATTTCCGGAGTAATACAGTACCTGGATAGAATAAGAACTCAATTATTTGCTGAATCCATTTATCAAATGGATAAAAAAAATTAACTGTCAGATGTAGGTATTCATGCAATGGGAAAAACCTGTAATGCTACACATGAGAATGTTAACAGTGATTATTTCTGGACAGTGTGATTATGAAAATAGCAGTGAGCAGCAAAGAGCATGTTAATGTCAGACTATGTTGCTTCCAATCATGACTCCACTCAGAAGCTGAGTGACCACGGCCATGTGTCCTCTTTGCAAATGCAAGAACAACTTCTCTGTGGTGCTTATGAGGATTAAATAAGATAATCCATGTAAAGTACTCAAAAGAATGCCTGGCATACAGTAAACACTCAACACATGTTCTTAATAGTCACTGTTAATTTTTTTCTTTGTATTTTTCTGTATCTTACAAATTTTTGGCAATCAAAAAGAGAAAAGTAACCAGAGAGTCACATCAGCAAAACAATGAACTCAGAAGCTCCAAGGCTTCATCCCCGCCAGAGACATAAAAAACAACCAGGAACTGTCTGAACTAACTTTTTAGAAGCTCTGAAAAATGGTCAAAGGTCTGCAGCAACCAAGTGAATGCCCAATCAAGAAAAAGTCACCTTTAAATGGTAGGAATGTTTATGGCATTTTTACTTACCCTTGTTCCACTCTTTCTACAGTACAGTCTTGCTCTGGAGGATGCAGTAGCCCAGTTCCCAGTTCCCTTCTTCAAACCGGAATGAGTCAGTGATTGCAACATTCTAACATGTCAGGGAGCTAACTGAAGCCCTGGTCCCTACCTCACCTAACTCACATCACAGGTGGGGGAAAGCTGCAGCCACTATCTCGTGAAATCTGCAGAAGAAATACAGACCTGCAGGTGCCTGGCGAGAGATTATGGGTAGAGAAATACAGCAGACCACTTGAGGCCCAAGGAAAAGCCAAGGTGAGACTCTTCAAAAAACAGACATTCAAAAGAAGTCATAAATATGGGGTAATCGAAAAAGCCACGCATAGCTCCAGGCAAGACAATATGCTCAGAAAAGATCTGAGATCTTAGGTTTTCAGGCTCAGAACATGTCCAGTTAATCATCGAAGGACATTCCTAGCAAAGAGCCAGTCTGCAAAGACTGGAAGAGGTGGCCGTTTTCTCAAATATCTAATTTTCAACAAAAGAGGAAAGGCATACAAAAAAACACAAAAACATGGCTCATTCAAAGGAACAAAATGAATTTGCAGAAGCTGTCCTTGAGGAACACTGAACTTACTAGACAAAGACAACTATCTTGAATATGCTCAAAGAACAAAAGGAAAGCACAAGAACTACAGTGAATCAGGAAAATGACATATAAACAAAATGAATCTATCAACGAAGAGATACAAATTATAAAAAGGAACCCAACAAATTCCAGAGCTGAAAAAAAATAATCACCAAATTGAAAATTTCACGAGAATGGTTCAAAAACATATTTGAGGCAGAAAGTCAGCAAATTTGAAGGCATTTGAAAATACTGAGTGTAAGGAGAAAAATAAAAAGTGAACAAAGCCTAAGAGACTTCCCTCAAGGAGACCAATATATGAATGATGGCAATCTCAGAAGGAAGAGAGAGAGAGAGAGACTATTTGATGAAATAATGGCTGAAAACTTCCCAAATTTGATGAAAGGCATGAATACACTAATCCAAGAAACTCAATGAATTCCAGGTAGGATAAATTTGAAGAGAACCACATGGAGACACAGCAAATTACACTGATGAAAGACAAAGAATCTTGAAAGCAGTAAGAAAAAAGCTACTTGTCACATATAACAGATGCTCAATAAGATTATCAGAAACCTTGGAGGACAGAAGGCAGTAGGATGATATATTTATAATAAAGTGCTAAAGGAAAAAAAATCTGTCAAATGAGAATTCTTTATGTGGCAAACAACTGTCCTTCAAAATGAGTAGAAATTAAGATACTCCCAGATAAATAAAAGCTCAGCAAGTTCATTACCACTAGCATTAACAGAAAATAATAAAGGGAGTCTTTCACACTGACACGAAAGGTCACTGACAGTACCTTTGTTAAAGCCACACAAAAATATAAAGTTCTCAGGTCAAGGTAAATACACTGACAAATATAAAAGCCAGTATTATTGTAAATTTGTTTTATAACTCCACTTTTTATTTTCTACAGGATAAAAAACACTTACAAATCTATGTTAGTGGGTCCGTAACACATAAAGATATAATTTGTGATGCCAATAACATAAAATGGAGCAAGAGGACAGAGCCGTACAGGAGCAGAGTTTTTGTATATGTCGCTGATGTTACACTGGTATCATTCAAACTAGACTGTTGTAACTTTAGAATATTACATGTAATCCCCATGGTAACAACAGAAAAATATATCTACAGAATACACAGAAAGGGAAATAAGAGAGTCAAAATGTGTCACTACAAATAAATCAAATAAACTCAAAGGAAGGCAGTGATGGAAGAAATGAGGGACCAAAAAGGACATACATAAGACATATTATTTTCTTGTCTTCAAAACGGCAAAAATCAAGTCATTCTCTATCAATAATTACTTTAAATTTAAATGATTTAAACTGCACAATCAAAAGAAACAGATTGGCAGAATGTATTAAAAAATAAACCAAAACAGGGTATAAATATATGCTGCCTACAAGAGATGCATTTTAAATCTAAAGACATAAATGGCTCAAAGAGAAACGATGGAAAAAGATATCCAATGCAAATAGTAACCAAAAGACAGATGAAGCAGCTATATTAATATCAGACAAAATAGATATTAAGTCAAGAACTGTTTAAAGGCAAAGACATTACAGATTGATAAAAAGGGTCAATTAACCAAGAAGATAGAACAAATTATAAATACACCAAACGTCAGAGCTTCCAAATATATGAAGCAAACACCAATAGAACTGAAGGGAAAAATAGACCATTATACAACTACAGATGGAGACTTCAACACCCCATCTTCAATAATGAATAGAACAACCAGACAGAAGAACAATAACAATAAGCAAACAGAGGACTTCAACCACACTATAAACCAACTAGGACTAAAAGACATACATAGAACATTTACCTATTAACAACAGAATATACATTTTTCTCAAGTACACATGGAAAATTACCCAGGACAGACCGTATGTTAGGCCACAAGTGTGAATAAATTTGAAATGATTGAAATCACACAAACTGTCATTTCTGATCACAATGGAATGTAACTAGAGAACAATAACAGAAGGAAAACTAGAAAATTCAAATATGTGGAAATTAAACAACACTAATCACTAACCAATGGGTCAAAGAAGAAATCACAAGGGAAATCTGAAAATACCTTGAAACAAATGTAAATGAAACCAAAATGTACCAAAACTTACAGGATGCAACAAAGCAATGCTAAGAGGGAAATATAGGCCGGGTGCAGTGGCTCACGCCTGTAATCCTCGCACTCTGGGAGGCCAAAGTGGGCAGATTGTTTGAGCTCAGGAGTTCGAGACCAGCCTGAGCAAGAGCAAGACCCCCGTCTCTACTAAAAATAGAAAGAAATTATATGGACAGCTAAAATATATATAGAAAACTTAGCCGGGCATGGTGGCACATGCCTGTAGTCCCAGCTACTCGGGAGGCTGAGGCAGGAGGATGGCTTGAGCCCAGGAGTTTGAGGTTGCTGTGGGCTAGACTGACGCCACGGCACTCTAGCCCGGGCAACAGAGCGAGACTCTGTCTCAAAAAAAAAAAAAAAAGAGGGAAATATATACCTGAAAATACTTATAATAAAAATGATCTAAAACCAACAAATTAACTTCACATCTTAAGGAACTAGAAAAAGTACAGCAAACTAAACCCAAAGCTATCAGAAGAAAGGAAATAAGGATTAAAGCAGAAATAAATTAAAACAATAGAATAGAGAAAGATCAATAAAACCAAACGCTCATTCTTTGAGAATACCAATAAAATTGACAGATCTTAAGCTACATTGACCAAAAAAAAAGAAGAGAGACAAAACTTACTAAAATCAGAAAGTGGGGACATTACTACCCATTTTACATAAATAAAAAGATTTTTAAAAGAATACTATGAACTGTATGCCAACAAATTGGATTATCTAGATAAAATGGATAACTTCTTAGAAACATACAACCTACCAAGCCTGAATTATGAAGAAACAGAAGATATGAATAGATGTATAAAAAAAAAAAAAATAGATGTATAACTAGTACGGATTTGAATCAGTGATCAAAAACCTCTCAGCAAAGTAAAGCTCCAGACCAGATGAATTCTACTAAATATTTAAAGAAGAATTAACACCAGTCCTTCTCAGACTCTTCCAAAAACCTGAAGAGGAAACACTTCCCAACTCATTCTATTACATGAGGCCAGAAGTACTCTGATACCAAAGCCAGATAATGACCCTACAAGAAAACTATAGAGCAATATTCCTTATGAATACCAATGCAAAAATCCTCAACAAAATAACCAATTCAGCAGCATAGCAAAAGGATTATACAAGATGACCAAGTGGAATTTATTCAAGGAATGCAAAATAGTTCAACATATGAAAATCAATTAATATAATACACCATATAAACAGAATAAAGGGGGAAAAATTATTACCTCAATTGATGCAGAAAAAGTATCTGACAAAATTCAACACCCCTTCATGATTAGAAGAAAAAAAAAACCCTCAACTAAGAATGGAATGAAACTTCGTCAACACATGAAAAAGCCACAACTAACATCATACTCAACAGTGAAAGACTGAAAGCTTTTCCCCCAAGATCAGGAAAAAGACAAAAATGCCTGCTTTCACCACTTCTATTCAACATAGTACTGGAAGGCCCAGCCACAGCAATCAGGCAACAAAAATAAAGAATAAAAAGCAACCAAATTGGAAAGGAAGAAGTAAAATTTATCCGTTACAAGATGACATGATTGTATATGTACAGAGCATTATAGATTACATACAAAAGTGGTTAGAAGCTAATTAACAAATTCAACACTGCAGGACACAAAAATCAACACAAAACCAGTTGCATGTCTACATCCCAACAATGAACAATATGAAATTTTTCTTAAAAATTCCATTTATAATGGCATCAAAAAATACTTAGAATAAGCTTAACCAACAAACAAGGTGAATGTCTTATACACTGAAAACTACAAAACATTGCTGAAAGAAATTAAAGAAGGCAAATAAGTGGAAAGATATCCCATGTCCATAGACTGGAAGGCTTACTATTGTTAAGATGACGATACAACCTGAAACTATTTAACATTCAATGCAATCGCTATCAAAATCCCAGTGATGGTTCTTGCAGAAATAGAAAAACCTATCCTAAAATTCATGTGGAATCACAAGGGACCCTAAATAACCAAAATAATCTTGAAAAAGAACAGTATTGGAAGACTCCTATTTCCTGACTTCAGTACTTACTACTAAGCTACAGTAACCAAAACAGTGTGGTCTTGGTATAAAGACAGACATACAGACCAAAGAAAGTGAATAAAGAGCCCCAAAATAAACTCTTACATATATGGTCAAATGATTTTTGACAAGCGTGAGCCAAGACCATTCAAGAGCAAAGAACACTCTTTTCAACAAATGGTGCTGGGAAAACTGGTTATATCCACATGCAAAAGAACAAGGGTGACCCCTTACCTTAAACCATCTATAAAAACTAACTCAAAATGGATCAAAGGCCTACATATAAAAGCTAAAACTATAAAACTCTTAGAAGAGAACATAGGGGAAAAGCTTCATGACACTGGGTTTGGCAATAACTTCTTGGATATGGCAACAAAAGAAAAAATAAACTAGACTTCATCAAAATTAAAAGCTTTCGCGCAGAGGACACTACCAAGACCATGAAAAGTCAACCTACAGAATGGGAGAAAATATATGCAGATCATGTATCTGATAAAAGATTAACATCCAAAATATATAAATAACTCCCACAACTCAACAACTACAAAAAGCCAATTGAGAAATGGGCAAAAGACGTGAGTGAACATTTCTCCAAGGAAGATATACAGATAGCCAATGAGCACATGAAAAAAATGGTTAACATCACTAATCATTAGGGAAACGCAAACCAAAACTACAATGACATACCACTTCACACCCGTTAGAACAGCCATTATCACAACAACAGAAAAGAACTAGTGTTGGCAAGCATGTGAAAAAAACTAGAATCCTTGTGCACTGCTGGTGACAACATAAAATGGCACAGTCGCTATGCCCAACAGTATGGTAATTTCTGAAAAAATTAAATTTAGAATTACCATATGACCCAGCAGAATTACCATGACCCATCATTTCCACTTTTAGGTATGTACCCAAAACAACTGAAAGCAGTGACTCAAACAGATATTTGTATCCCAATGTTTGTTCATTGTATACCATGCATCGCTCACAATAGCCAAAAGGTGGAAACAACCAAAATGTTCATCAATGAATGAATATGAGGAAAAAAAATATATGTACATATAAAAGTATTACTCAGCCTTAAAAAGAAATGAAATTCTAATACATGCTACAACATGGAGGAACCTTAAACACATTATGTTAAGTGAAATGAGCCAGTCACAAAAGGACAAATAGTGTATGACTCCACTTATATGAGATACCTAGAATAGTCATATTCTCAGAGACAGAAACTAAAATGGAGGCAGCCAGGGGACGGGGGGAACAGGTACTGGGGAGTTATTGTTTAGTGGGTACAGAGCTTCAGCTTAGAAGGATGAAAAAGCTCGGAAGATAGCAGTGATGGTTGCATAACAATGTGACTATGTAGAATCGTATACTTAGATAAAATAGTAAATTTTATTATGTATATTTTACCACAATAAAAACCTCCCCCAAAATTAATTAATGTTATTTTTAAAAGAGAAACTATAAGTGGGGAGAAATTTCAGACATGTACTCGTCTGGGGCTTAGAAGAGCTATTCAGCAGATGAGGAGCCTTTGAACTGGAATTTTGGCAGAGATCCTAGGAGCCAAGTGAACCAAACCACATGGGAAGTGCTGCATAACTTCCTCTTCCAGCAGCTCAGCAGATAAGAAACGTGAAGCCAATGTTAAGATTTCTCTAGACTCTAAAGACTGATTATCAAATTGGACAAGTCTTGCTGTTGGCATTTTGGACAGAACGATTGCTTTGTCCTGTGGGACTCACCTGTCTGCCACAAGATACTTATCCCTGAACTCTAAACCACTTAACAGAAGCATTCCCCTCGCCCCCATCACTCTGACAATCAAAAAGAAACCCACATACTTCTATCACCACCACTACCATGACCTCAGTTCACCCACAGGCCAACCACAGAGTGAATCCAAAATTGAACTACGAGAGCCTTGGTCTATCTGTCAGGGTATGTGTGACAGGTTACGAAGCAGTACCAAACAAGCCCAAATCGCAATTAATGGCTTAAAACAAACAAACAGAAAGGCTTCTGTCTTGTTCATATCACATGTTCATCATAGGCCAGCCAGAGTCTATTCCACACTGTCCTCACACCAGAACCCGAGCCGACAGAGCTACTCCTGTTTGAAGTGCTGGCAGGTACAGCGGCAGAGGGAATGAGATACGGCAAATAACATGCTGGCATATAAAGAATTCCATCTACAAGTGAAACATAATGTTTCTGCTCATATTTCATTGGCCAAAGCAAGTCAAACAAACAGCCTTGCTGGTTCCAAGGAGCCAGGAAAGTACAACTCTCCCATTTACCTGGAAGGAAAAGAATCGGAACATTAGTCCAGGGCTCTGATGAGTCCCAAAATAGGCCTGGAAAGTGTTCTATAAAGTTTAAGACACTATATAAATGTTAGTTATTAAAAGAGTATAGTAATACCAGTACTACTATGCCCTTCCATCCATTCAAGAAATATTAATTAAGCACCTAATACGGGCGCCATTTACTAAACATCTAATCTAATATATGCAGGGCACCCTGCTAAGAGATCTGATGAAAATAAGACACAGGTGATAGGATGGGAGAGACAATATTTAAATGATTTCGATGTGGTGCGACTAAGTGTGAACAGAGAAGTAAGTCCAGGTGCTCCAGAAGTCCCCAGGGGGGGACCTGACCCAGCTGGGGGGAGGGCCAGGAATATTTCTAGGAGCAGTGACATCAGTCATGTCAACATAGCTGCAGGATGGGGTGACCCTGGAGAAGGACTTGCAGTAGGTGCACAGGCAGAAGCATGAATCTGGAGGCACCTGTCCTTCGCAGGAGGCAAGTGTCCCTGTGCTCACTCCAGACAGATCCCCACACTGAAGAGGGGTGCGGGGGAAGGATCTTCTGCATCCCACAGCCCAGCCCCAAAAGCCTTTGTACCGGGACCCTCTTGACACGCCCCTGTCCCGCTGAGAGCACTGACTGCAGACCATGGAAAATGAGCCCTAACAACCTCTGGGACGCAGGCCACGCAGGCTGCTGACACCACTTGGGTCTTGGCATTGTGCCACAGTGAATGACACACTCACACTCACTCACTCACATCCTTTTTCGGTGCTAATTACAACCACTTAGTACCATGAAGGTCATGAGGACACCCAGATGCTCTTTTCAGTGACTTTTTGAAGCTAGCCGTGTGGGAAAACAAAACGACCTTTTTTCTTTTTGAAGTCAGGTAAGGGGAGCCCTAGGTAAGAGGTCACAAGCACGTGTGGGAAAGGCTGGAGGGAGCCCCACTGGCTTTAACCACCTTAATAAATGCCTGGGACCAATAGTAAGGGGGTGGGGAGGAAAGAAAGACAGCTAAGAATAAACAATGGTGTTAAATATACCTTTTCTTAACTTTCCTTTTTAAACCAAAGCTAATGGAAAGCAAAATAAAGACACTAGAAATTCCGCATTAAAAATGTTCTTAGGAATTTCAATATCAACTAAGGTTTGATTTCCCCCCCCCCATTTAACTGCCCTTCATGGTCATGGAGCTTTAAATTAAAGATATTGTAGGGCAGGGGTGGAGGAATGAGAGAGAAATGTCCTTTCTATTTCAGGATTTATTGTAGGTATGATTTCTAAATTTTACACCTGGCAGCTCCACACTTCTTGAACCTGGGAGCTCAGTGACTGGCCGGGGCTTTTAGGATCATAGGTAGGACAGGGAAGGGAAATCCCTGCCCCCAGATTCATTTTTTATTTCATTTTTGTATTAAAATAAATAAAAATGTATCATGGGATAGAATGCAAAACAGGCATGACTTTGAAAGATAAAACTGGAGATTTATGAGAAAATCTCCTGCCCCCCCCAGGCCTCTCAGGCAGGCCCCGACTGGCTTCCACATGTAGTTCAACAGAAAAAATTTGAGCAGCTCTGTGACAGGACATTCCCGCCCATGGTAACTCATACTTCCACTCATGACCCACGGACAGCCCTAAACCAGCATTTCGTTTTTAACTCAACAAATATTTAACACCTATATGCCAGGCCCTTCACGTAACGCTGGATAACTATCATTCTGACAAGCCACATGGTTTGGGGTCACCAGTCACTACCCTGGGGAAAGTCCAGGGGCCCTCAGAACAGAGGAGGACATCTGCCAGGAGGCAGCAGAAGGGGTGTCTCAGGGTTTATGCCAAAAGACCCAGACCTCCAGGGTTTGCTCACAAGTCTAAGGCATGCTCCAAGTGTACACGCCCCTCCTGGACCAGAGGCTTAAAGACTGGGGGGGCTGCCCAAACAACTGTACTGCTCCTATGCAGGGTTTGGGGGAACAGCAAAGGGGTTTGTAGGAAGGGATTCCTGGACCACGCTCAGTCCTAGGAAACTGGTACAACTGGCAGGGCACAAGACACCAGGCAATCTGCTTCCTACATACCTGGCAGCCTGGGCTGGCAGGAAGCACAGGCTGCAAGACTCATGCTTAGGGATTCCACATGCTATATTTTAAACCTTTTACTGAAGTGCAACATACAAACACAAAAGCGCAAGTATCTTAAGTATCCAGTTTGGTGAAGTTTGCAAGAGTGTACCCACCCTCTATAACCAGCACCCAGATCAAGAAATATTTTTCTTTTGCTCTTAGAAACCACTTTATTATAATAAGTGAACCTTCTATTCAACCTTTAGACATCCAACCTCCAATGAAAATATATTTTCAGGAATGCTGTCTAGGAGACTATTTATAGTTGAAATAAGCAAGACAAAAGAAGGCAACTCTTTTCAAAAAGGGACTCATTAATTAGCCTGAGCAAGAGTAAGACTCCATCTCTACCAAAGGGAGAAAAATGAGCCAGGTGTGGTGGTGCACACCTGCAGTCCCAGCTACTTGGGAGGCTGAGGCAGGAGGATCACTTGAGCCCAGGAGTTTGAGGTTGCTGTGAGCTATGATGACACCACTGCACTGTAACCCAGGCCACAGGACAGAGCAAGACTCTGTCTCAAACAAACGAACAAAACCAACAGAAAGGGAACATTGCCACACAGGAGGGGAGCTCAGGACCTGGTATTCCTGCTTCCAAGTCAACTTTCACAAATTCCCAACAGCCCTAATCCGCAGTCACTTTCACTCCAAGTCCACTGGCACGTTCATGGGTTTTCTTGGTCTTCTAGGCAGCCCGATGGTGGTAAAGAACAGACCTCTAACACCACTCTATACTTTCCCCCAAACGAAAACATTCTACCAGATGCTCTGAGCTCAGGGAAACAAGAGTAATTGTTTCATCCTGTTATCATGAGCCTTGACTCTAACCTCAACAAAAACTACTTTCACTCAGTTAATACAGCACAACAAAAGGGGAAATGTCCTAGGAAAACAATGTGTCACAGGTTCCCATCTATTGAAAATGAGGCACATTTATAAGATAATAAATACATCATACACAGTAATTAAAAAGTCTGAACTCAGACACAAGCCCTGAGATACACAGTATACCACCCTGACACATTTAGGACAAAGTTCCTTGCATAAAGAAAAAAAAAATGTTTCCATCAGAAAATACATACATAAACTACACATCTACTCAGTGAAACACTACACAGTTACTAAAAATGGAAACTGTAAAGACCTCCAAGCTACTCAATAGTGATAGTGCCCACGAGCAATCAAAGGTTACAAAAAAACGATGACTGTACTACAGGCAAACACTAGACAGAAACTACCGAGAAAGGAGGTACAGAAAAGAACAGGGGAGGCAGAGAGAGCAGTAACACGACGTTGTCTGTACTACACAAAATTCACATAAAAGTCACTCCTATGAAAAAGCTTTGCGGATCTTATTCATATTCCCAAGCTGACTTTTACACAGGGTAAAGCATAATCTGGTCAATTCCTAAAAAAAGAACCAGACCAGCTGCTCTTAACACTCCAGCCCTTCTACTTAAACAGTACATTACACTCAGCATGTCCTTCGTCATCTCAGTAGCACCACAAGTTAGGCAAAGGTTCTATCCTCCATTCTTTTAGAGAAAGTTTTGTGACTTGACAAAGTCCCACGGTTCCAGTGGCAAGAGCCGGGCAGTGACTCTGGGGACGGAATCCTTACTGAGCTTCTTCCCTATAAGTTTCCCTGAGCAAATTAGTCAATGTAGCCTTTATCTTGAAAATGCAGATACCACCTACTTTCACAAAACTATAGTGAGCATTAACTCTGACAACTTTTAAGTACTTAACACAGCAAGACTTTTCAAAGAAGTGATAGTTTACATTGCTTGGGGGAGAAAAGGAAGGCTCTTAAGGTCTCCCTCCCCCGACCCCCAGGCAGCCTAAGTCCCCACAGCACAGAGCAGGAGCCAGCTGAGCTCCGGCTAAGGCAGGAGGCAAGGATTTCAGGAGTGGCCTTCTGGTGGGGAGTGTGGGGAAGAAGAATGTTTTCCCTGTCTTTGTTCTTCTACCATAACTAACAATATCTAGCACGTAGCAGGTGCTCAATGAACATCCAATAAATGGACTAACCCAGTCAGTAATCCCTCTGTCCTCAGCTGATTGCAAAAAATAGGCAGCAATCATCAATGATTCCTTTGAACTATAACTCTGGCCCCTTCTTCTGTGAGACTCCATAACATATTTCTGTGCTGAATTTACTACTATGGAAGATACATTTTTCTGAGTGATAACTTCAGCTAAATTTACCAAATACGCCTCTGAATGGTCCACTGCTTTTCATAAACAAAAAGAAAATAAAATGGTTCCACTAACATTTTCTGATCTCTATCCCTACCTCAAGCAGCCTGTATCAAATTCCACTTTGGTGACTAAAGCTGTAAGTCTTTTATAAAACAAAACTGTACGTTGGAGGCAAAAATTCTAACCTATAACTCAAAGAGCATGCTAATGAGTAAAGGAAAACCCTCAAAAGCAGTTTCAAATTAATATGCCTGGGCTACTCTATTCAAATGGCTTTACTGACCTTTTTTGTTAATTTACTCTAACATTCACAAATTGTTTTAAAGTCACACTATCTCATGGTTTTCTGTCCTGTGTACCTGGAACAGAATTGCTGTGATCTCTGAGGTTTTCCTCTGATCATTGAGAATTCGGCTCTGCTATGGATGGGACGGTCAGCAGTGCACAGAAAGAGCGACTCAGTGGCCTTTTAAATAAAGGACTATTAAAGTGGAAAATCATTGTCCTTCCAAGAAATCACAAACGACCCTTCTCTGTGACCAGCTTCTGGAGCTCTGAGCACACATTTTAAGCCACAAGATCAGATGGGAGCACTTTGCAGCTATGAGGTCAACACCACAAAAATTCCCCTTTACTCCTTGAACAGCACGCTTGTGCATATTCATGAGAACACTTAGCATCTTTCCTTCTCAAAGAGTCTGTCCTGCACCCTGGAGCTGGAAGAGAGTCCAATGAGGACACTGACATTCAGTACCTACCAGTTTCTCTGCTAGGAAGTTATGGCAAGGTCAAGCTCCAGCTCCGGTGAGCTGCACTGTTGAGAGCTCTTAGTAAGGGATCACAACCTTGCCTTTAGTAGGTATTATTTGTCATTCAATATAAAAACACAAAGACAGAGTGGTCAGCCCAACAAGACTACAGTCCATGGGAGGCATAATCACTGTCAAAGGACATCAAATCCGACTTACTGGTGGGATCATGCAAAAGTAGAGACTCATAGCTCAGTGTAAACGAGTGTCTTTTCCTTGTTCGCTTATTACTCATTAACATAGGCCTCAGCTGCTTTGCTGAAACACCTTTCTAGCTCTGTGCTTTCCAAGGGGTGGAAATTGTATTTACTGCAAGTGTGAAATTAAGACCCACTGCACACTGAGTTGAACAGTATTCAGTATGTAGTAACGCCGATTCCGGTGGTTCATTACACTGATTTATTCATAAGGCTGGGGGACAGGGTAGAATCACAGGAATTTAACATCCTGCTGTGCATGAAATGTTCAGTAAGTACTCTTATCTGCAGTCACCTGCCCACTGCACAGAACCACTCTCCACTATTTAAAGACACTATAATCGGCTCACATTTAAGTAATAAACAGGAACATTTTCACTGCAAAAATCATCACATATCTTAATTTGCACTGCCAATTAGGAGGTCTTTAGAAAAGGGAAAAAAAAAAACCCAATCATCTTACATATAGTAATTTGCCCTAATTGGCGCATAATGGGTCGGATATAATTTGTGGGTTACCCGCACATGGTAAATAGTTTATTTAACATTTAAAACTACCAAAAATTAGCCTCATTATGTGGCAGTAAAATGTTCACTTCCAACTACACATTCTGGGACACTTTTTAATGTCTTAAACAAGAACTACGATTATCAGTAGTGGAAGTGCAAACACCTCTCCAACAGAACAAGTTTCAGGAGTGATACATTATCAAGATACACTTTCTGATGAAATGCGCAAGGGGCTCAAATCTCCTTCTCAAGGCTTGTTTTTCTAAGGCCTGGATAAGCAGAAATTCCCAGAAATACAGAATGCCAATAAGTGGTAAAGACTAATCGAAGGAAAAAAAAAACAAACAAAAAAACTAGCCCTGTCTCAGCCCTTAGACTTGCCTTACTATTTGTTTTCCTTGCTTTTAGTATCTTCCCTCATTGGAGGAATTTTTAAAATCCTCCTCACACCCATCCACAACAATAGATTTTTCTCAAACGACCACGTTTAGGAAGGTTTTCAGAAAATACTAAATGGCCAAAGCGACCAAGAGTGGCTCAGTCTTTAATTTACCGCCAGACGCGGGCAGGTGACAGCGCCAGTGCCTTGAGTCTCCCAAGGCCAGGGGCCCCGCCTCCACTCCCGGGCCCCAGCACCCAGGTGGAGAAAAGTAAACACCAGTCGAAGGTAAGGTGGAAGCAGTGAGTCCAGAGACTCTCACAAAAGCAAGCGGAAAAAAAACCCCAACCCTCTCACAAAGCATCTCTGCGGCTCCCACAAGCAGCAGCGTGGCTGCTTCCTTCCCTTTTTAAAAGTTTTATTTTTAGTTCTTTTGAAAAATGTTCTTATTGCTTATCTCTAAATAAGAATGTATGTCCATTACGAAAATTGAGAGAAAAGCTCTTTGAAAAAGAAAAAACTGAAGTCACGGTCACATTCCCAACGCTCATTGAAATGTTTGGGAAACTTACTCTCAAGTGTTTGTTAATGAGCTTTAAAGCCTAGTTAGGCCCATAATGCGCAACAGGGGCCGTGCTGTGTGTATGATTTGGGATCTTGCAGCTTGTTTTTTAACTTGGCCTAATGACGTTGCCGCTCCCCCCGCCTCCATTGGTTCCAAATTCCTTGAAAACACAGAGTTCTAGAATATTTACATTAACTGAGAAAAAGTTAAAAAAAAAAAAGTTCTAGAACAAACACGAAAGCCGTAACTTTCAACTCCACTATCCAAGTTGCACTGGTCTCTCAACTATGTTTTTTAGAAAAACTACATCTTTCTTAAACTTCATTCCCAAAGAAACGAGGGGCGCACAAAAAAAAGCTCCCCACCCCGAGTCTCTCCAGCACTGCAAACGCAGGCTCTGCGCCCCCAAGCAGCCACCCGGGATGAAGCAGGGCGCCCGGCCGGCCTCAGGCGTGTGCGGGGGCGCCCGGCTCTGTACCCGGGGTGGCACAATCGTGACCCACTGCGCACACCTGCAGGGCGCGCCCACTCCGGCGTTCGCGGGACTGGGCACGCCCGATCCACAGCGCCGCGGCCAAGGGCCACGTTTCCAGCCCGAAGCCAAGAGGAGGACCAAGGGCGCAAAAGGAAGGCAAGCCGTGGGCGCGTCCGGGACCCTCACCTGGTAGCGAGTCGCCAATGCCATTCTTCCTAACGAGGTTCCAGCCTCCTCCTAGCATGCGGCCACGGGACCCTCGCTCGCCACCCGCTCGGCGCACCGAGAACGCCCCGCGGCCGCGCAGCCAGCGCACCGTGCCCGGAGCTGCGGCGGGCCCCAGGAGGGGCGCACTCGGCGCACGGGACAGGGGGAGCGCGTCGCGCCGCCCACTCAGTGCCGCCTCACTGGGCCTAGTGGCTCAGATCACGGACCCAATTTCGCGAGTAGTGAACTTCACTCCGCAGGGGGCACGAGAGGAGGCTGCAATTGGGCGCGGCATGAGGCGGCTGCCAGTATGGGGGCGCTGGGCTCCCCCCTACACTGGAAACAGGGAGTGGAGCCGTCCGGCGGGGTTTCGCGCGGGAGAAATGAGAAGGGGCAGTCCCAGAGCAGCCTCCAGCTGGCACGCCCGAAACGCGCGCCGGATGCTCGCTGGGTTTATTCCAGGTCGTGCCCTGGAGCGCAAGCCGCGGCTGGAAACGCGTGTCTGATCCAGGAAAAGATTTTAGGGCGGCTTCGGGGCTTGTTTTGTTTTGTCTTTGTAAAGGGGCCAGGTTCTGCCGCCTCCAAAACAGTTGCCACAGGGTTCACTTTGCAAACCAGGCAACGCAGCTTTCTTTACCAAGGCCCGGGGTGGGGCGCTGCAAACCCCTCTGAAACTTTAGACTGCCATTGCATATTAAGCCTCCACCCCCCCCACCCCGCCCCGACACCAGACAGAGAGTTTCTAGAGGTCAGGAATGTTAATTTAGCAAATACTGACTGAGCACCTACTATGTATGGGGCACCTAGTTAGGCCTGGGGAACACAAAGGTGAACAAAAAACAGGCCCCTGCTCTGTTGGAGTTTACGGTCTGGGAGCCAGTTACCAACATAATGATAAGGATGGAAATAAGTGTTCATAATAACAATTATGTAATTTTTATTAATTTGATTTATTGATTGATAACACTAATAATGATAAACGTAATAATAATGATACAAATAAATGTAAATTTGGAGCGATAATAGATGCCATGAGGAAAAAAGATAAATAGTATCATGATAGTGTAAAATAGGGAGACTTAGTATAGCTCAGGTACGAAGAATGAATAATTAAGTGGATGGAGATTGTGGAAGGCTTGAAGTAGCTGTTGGAGAGGATGGTAAATTAAGTCCTGAAATCAGAGCAGGTTGCTGGGCAGTGTTGAAAGCCTATTCAGATCTGTGGTCGTGAGTTCATAATGGAGCAGCCCCTCTCAGCTGCTTGGGATCTGACTTCCCTATTTTCTTTGTTGAAAGAGTATGTGAAATTGACCAAACATTTACTCAAGCTTGAAGAGAAAACATCCGGGAACAATCCTCCTTCCCTCCTTCATTAGTTCAGCAAACGTGTGATGTGCTACAGGTGGTCCTACACCCTGTGGTAGTCAGACCAATAAAACACCGTCTGATTTAAGAAAATGTTTTAATTTCACTGGATAGTATAAATTATTGATTATAGCCAATTTCACTTTTTTGATGCTTTCATTTTCCTCGACATACAATATCTCCTTGAATCCTGTCAACATTCTTTCAGATTCTTATTGTTCATGCTTTTAAAATAAGGAAATGGAATCTAAGAAGATACATTAAGAGAAAGACCCCTGCCACCCTGCAAGTAAGTGACAGCAACAGACTGCCGAACTGGAAACCATTCCTTATGCCTCCAGATACAACATTCTTTCCATTTTTCATTACTTTTTTTCTTTGGCTGCCAGGAAGCTCAGAGTGAAAATTTAGCTAATCAGAGCTCTTCTATCTCTTCTTCTTTTTTTTTTTTAAATAGATGTTTCCCCATGAATCAATGATCTTGTTTGTATTTATTTCTTTTCATTTTAGGTTCCATGAAATCCGTTTTGGAAAGGGAGTATAAATTTGAAGTAAGCTAGATTTTGCAAAGCACTTGAAGTAGCCTAGCCAAGTTATTACTGTACCTGGAAACCTGTAAGCTGTTTAGCCTTTCTGCTTTAGAAATTTGTCATAACCAGCCCTAAGTATTCAGATGGCAACTTAGAAACTTTCTTTCTTTGCCTAGTAAAGCCTGTGTACTTGAATGGTATCTAGTCATTGATTCTATAGTGGTATGTTTTGCTGTCAGGCTTTGGTTGCATTCTGTTTAAGGAAATGCCTAAGGCAGCAGTCCCCAACCTTTTTGGCACCAGGGACCAGTTTCATGGAAGACAATTTTTCCACGGACTGGGGGATGGTTTGGGGATGATTCAAGCACATTACATTTATTTTGTAGTCAAATCTCTCTGCTAATGATAATCTGTATTTGCAGCCACTCCCCAGCACTAGAGTCACCGCCTCAGATCATCAGGCATTGGATTATCATAAGGAGCTCGAAACCGAGATCCTTTGCATGCTCAGTTTACGGTAGGGTTTGCGCTCCTATGAAAATCTAATGCCACTGCTGATCTGACAGGAGGCAGAGCTCAGGTGGTGATGCGAGTGATGGGGAGCAGCTGTAAATAAAGATGAACCTTTGCTCACTCACCTCCTACTGTGCAGCCTCATTCCTAACAGGCCACTGACCAGTACTGGTCTGTGGCCGGAGGGTTACAGACCACAGCCCTAAGGTACCATAAGATTTTAACACACCACAGCGTGATATACTTTTTACTAATGGTTATTGATGGGGTGGATAAAGCGTGAGCACTGGGTTTCACCGTGGCACTGCAAGAATGAGTGTTCCTTCCCAGAAGCAGTAACATACACATTGCAACTGAGAAAAGAAAGACATAACGTTTGCAACTTCCTTTAAGAAGTCTCTATCTAGAAATCTATGCTTGTTTGCCTTTTAAATGTTTCTATGAGAGAATAAAAGAACTTGGACAATAGTACCTTGAACAAGATAAGAAATTTGTGATTAGAAGCTGAAGGAGTTAAGGAACATGCCACCCCAAAATACGCTGCTCTGGTATATTCACTAGTTTAAGTCAAAAAGTCAAAACACTTAAAAAAAAAAAAAAAAACAGCAGGTACAAGAAGATAATGCTGTTTCTTAAAAGCCAGAGATGACATTCCCTTGTGAAAGATGCCCTCCCTCCACTAGAAGGAAAGCAACATTCTTATCAAAGACAGGAAATTGAATCTGAGGGAAATCTTTACAAACTTTGTTAAACTAACCCTTATCTTCTTAGTCACTTCTCTACCCAATTAACCACCATAGCATATAATCCCTTTGCTTATCACATTTTCACAGTTTACTACTCTTTGTTCAATTCCGTATATTTAGTTCAACTCTGTGTTTTAGGATCTTCAGTTCCTTATGAAGGCTCCCCTGCCACTTAAAACTTCTATTAAATAAATTTGTATGTTTGTCTCCTGTTAATCTATTTTATGTCAGCTTAATGCTCGGGCCCAGCCAGAACCCAAAAGGATGGAGATGGAGTTTTGCCTTCCCTACGGAGCAATTGTTGGTGCCCTGCATAACTCGGCAAAGGATTGATGTTTGACAGAGAACAGGAAGCAATGTGGGTAATATCTGAATACTGCCTAGTATTATATTTGGTCATGAATAAATAGAGTGACAGTTAAAGAAGATGACATCCCTGATTGTTCTCTATCTCCTACTCTCTTGAAACTTTCATCTCTCTGTGATCAGATAAGACTTAGCCTAGAAGGGGGAGACATCCCTAAATTAAAAATTAAAAAAAAAACAACTATGAAATATCAATACAAAGTGTTCAGGATAAATGTATCTATACAAATAACTTTCAAATTACTTCTTAAATGACAAAAAGTAATAAAACATTTCATTATTTCAATAGGCAAATGCAGAATAATTTTTAAAGCAGAGTTTTTAATTTCTATTTTGTCAACGCTAAAATAACCAACTACCTAGTATTTCAGGAAAGAATTTCAACGTATCAATATTCATTACAATATTAAGAAAACTTTATTGATTGCTTCAGCTATGGTCAGTAATCACAATTATTTGCTAATGCTGATTCAGTATTTGGCAGGCAATAATAGAAAATCTTGGGTCATAAAATGGAAAATTCAGGATCAGAAATATCATAGTGTATTTTTGAGAAAAGAGAAGCTCACAACTTTCCAAACTTTGTGAAATTTCCAAAGTTGTTACAGACTTATCCATTTTTACTAAGGATAATCGAGTATTTTTATGCCAGTGATAAGGCTGAATCGCATTTGTGATAGCAGAAAATCTATGGACTTGAAGCAGTTATGGGTTCATTTATTCCTTTAAGCTTCCAGGTGATTCTACTGAGTAGGTATGTTTGAGAACCGTTACTCTAGTCTAGCTCCGTGGTTTGCAAAAAGTGGTCCTAAGACCAGCAGCACCTGTATCACTTGAGCTCTGATAAGAAATTCAAATTCCATGGCTCCCCTTCAGCCCTACTGAGTCAGAAACTTTGGGGGTGGAGCCCATCAATCTGGGTTTTAATCACCACCCAGGTGATTCGGATCCTTGCTCAAATGTAAGAACTTCTGTAGTTGTAATCCATAGTGTACTGCTTATCAGTTGGGTGCTTTGGGACTAATCATTCAGCTTCATTTTTTTTCTCATCTATAAAATGGGAATACTATATACCTGCCTAATCCACTCAACAGTATTCTTCTGTGTGTGTGTGTGTGTGTGTGTGAAGGTATTTTTTTTTTTTTTTTTTTTGAGACAGAGTCTCACTCTGTTGCCCGGGCTAGAGTGAGTGCCGTGGCGTCAGCCTAGCTCACAGCAACCTCAAACTCCTGGGCTTAAGCGATCCTACTGCCTCAGCCTCCCGAGTAGCTGGGACTACAGACATGCACCACCATACCCGGCTAATTTTTCTATATATATTTTAGCTGTCCATATAATTTCTTTCTATTTTTAGTAGAGACGGGGGTCTCGCTCTTGCTCAGGCTGGTCTCGAACTCCTGAGCTCAAACAATCTGCCCGCCTCGGCCTCCCAAGTGCTAGGATTACAGGCGTGAGCCACCGCGCCCAGCCATGAAGGTATTTATTTATTTATTTAACAAGTAAAAATTGTGTATGTTTATGGTGTACAACATGATGTTTTGTCATATGTATATATTGTGGAATGGCTAAATCAAGCTATGTAACATATTAATTACTTCACATAACATTTTTTGTGGTTAAAAATACTTAAAATTGGCCCTTTTCGTAATTTTCAAATATATAACGCATTGTTATTACCTGAAGTCACCATGATGTACAAGAGATCTCTTGAACTTCTTCCTTATGTCAAATCAAAATTTTGCATCCTTGGGCTAACATCTCCCCCAATCCTCCCACACCCCAACAGTAGTCTTACAAAGATTAACATGTAGTATCAGATGTGATTGTATTTTGAGAAGGCTAAAGTGAACACTTGTAAAGTTAATAGTAGTAATACTTCCATTTATTGAACACTAACCATGTTCCCGATCTGTTTACACATCATTTCACCCAGTCATTACCACAAACATGTGTTGTACATAATACTACCCTTATTTTTCAGATGAGAAAATTGAGGCTTTGAGGATTTAAGACACTTGCTCAAGGTGACCCAGCAGAGCCAAGTGAGAACTCAGATCGGTCCTCCTACTGCCACTGAACTGAACTGGGTTCGTTTGCCCACACTCGATGGAAAGCCAAACACTAAAGCACCGTATTTTTGCAGAAAGAAAGATTTATTGCCAGTCAGGCAAGGAGACAAGAGTCAGGCTCAAATCTGTCTCCGGGAGCTGAGAGCTGGGTCAGGTTTTATAAACATAAGCATGATCTGACTGAATCTTGCAATGAAGTGACACGGGGAGGCATGATCTGACTGGATCTTGCTATGGGGTGACATCAAGGCTCAATCTGATTGGATCCTAGATCCTACCGTGAAGTACCTGCTTTTTAATTCATCCTGTCTTCTTGGTCTGAGCACTTAGGTTCTGCTCATGATTGCACGCTTGGTCCATGCAAGCATGCTCAGGCTACATGACCGTCTACCTAGGGGTTCCTGGCAACTGAAAAACAACTTACAACTTCATTACACAAAAGTTGAACCGGGCCAGGCTCAGTGGCTCACACCTGTAATCCCACCACTTTGGGAGGCCGAGGTGGGAGGATCACTTGAGGTCAGGAGTTTGAGAGCAGCCTGAGCAAGAGCGAGACCTGGTCTCTACAAAAAATTTAAAAAATTAGCTGAATGTGGTGGTGCATGCCCATAGTCCCACCTACTTGGGAAGCTGAGGCAGGAGGATCGCTTGAGCCTAGGAGTTTGAGGTTGCAGTGAACTATGATGAGGCTACTACACTCCAGCCTGGGTGACAGAGTCAGACCTTGTCTCAAAAAAAAAAAAAAAAAAAAGGTTGAACCAGATTGTTATGATGATGTTACACTATTAAGCTACACCCTCTCACCATTTTGCCCTTACTCAGGAAGCTTGAGAAAGAGACAATATTCACTTTAATTTAAAATATGGGAACTAGCAATGCAATGTATATGTAACCTAAACATTTGTACCCCCGTAATATGCTGAAATAAAAAAATAAACTTAAAAGAATAAATTTAAAAAATTAAATATGGGAACTAGGAATGAATACAAAATTACAGCTAGTTAGGAAGAACAAGTTTTAGTGTTCAATAGCACTGTAGGATGAATAGATTCAGCACTATTTTACTGTATATGTTAATAAAGCTAGAAGAAGTTTGAATGTTCCCAACACAAAAAAAAAATGTTTGAGGTGATGGATATCCTAATTACTTTGATTTGATCATTATACATTGTATGCATGTATCAAAATGTTACTGTGTAACACATAAATATGTACAATTATTACATGTCAACCAAAAATAAAAGAAAAACAAAGAAAAGCTAATGACAACCTAATTTGTCTATCAGGAAGGGCATGTAGATGTAAACTGTTTAATTTACATACCAGAGTATTGCATAGTAGTTAAAATGAATATATTTACCCACATTTATCAATCAATAAGAATAAATCTCAAAAAAGCATTAAATTAAAAAATCAAGTTCATAAGCAAAAAAAAAAAAAAAAAAAAAAAAAACCATGGGGGGACTAGGTTCTTTATGTGCTACCATCCTGATCTGTTTATTTACTACACCTAGGATTCTAACACCTGCTCCCTATATATTTCTGAAAGCAACTATTTCTCTGTTTATAGGCCACTTATAGCAGATATTCCCGAATTCTTTACAAGAGACTTCCCCCAACTCCACCACGGCATACCCGTGTTTCTCTTTTCTAAAATCTACATGTGGTCTAGACTTTGGAGAAATTTGTCCCAGAAGGCTATTTGAATCTGATAATCTGATCATCATGTCTTTAACAGCTTTCAGCTCTGACCTACATGTCACGTCTCGATTCTTTCATAGCTTTTGAGTCCAAAAGAGCTCCTGATCTTGCTAACTGTAGCCCAGCACCAGATTTCTGACAGTATTAAAACTCAAGGCCTAATCTTAAGACTGTGTAATGAAACCGATAACCATATTCCAAGTTGGGCTCAGTACAAGAGGACTTGGCATCTCTGACGGTTACTTCCAAAGCAAATCATATTTGTGCCTGAAATATGAAGAAGTCAGCTACTCAGAAAGATGTTAAATGGCTTGTTACACGATGTCATTTTGCGAGCACAGCCTTGCCACTCTACTCTTAAAAACAGGAGGTGGGCTGTTTCAATCAGATGCTGACCAAGTAAACTTAAATGTAATGTTACATTCCAACTCTTTTTGTTTTTTAAGAAAAAGCAACATACCAGCTCTCCTGGCTCTTTCCTGCAGTTGCTCCTTTCCCTTTTCTTCCTCAACACTCTGAAACTGTCAAGCATTTTATATACCAGAGCTTGCAGTTCTCTACTGGGATCAGGAAAGGCTTAGAGGATTTTTTGTGTAAAGAAGGATAGGTTTTGCATTTCCTTAAGGAAGTTGGAACAGGTGAAGGTCCAGACAGAAATCTATCAAACTTAAAACTTGAAACAATCTTTCCCAAAGTAGTAAGAAAAGCAAAACAATCAAACAAATCAAAATGATGATAATAATAATATATGGGGTTCTATTTTTTCATAAACTGTGTTCTCTAACCTATTAGTGCATGACGATGTGTATAGCCTAAAACCATGTTCTGAGAGATGGCGAAACAGTGTCTAAGTTACAACCAAAAAGGGACTTGAGCCATAAAGTTGAAAACTGAAAGAAAAGACAATGCAAGCGAACTATCTGCTTGGCTTCATAAATTTATCTTTTGCTTTTTACCCCTTCTCCCTTAAAAAAAAAAAAAGCAAACTAAACATATTTAAATATGTTAGCAAAATTCATAGGCTAAAATCAGCAGTTTCTGAAATTTATTAACTTCTAGGCAAAACTGTTAATTGCTTGAAAGTGTTTAGATTTCTTTAAGTCTCATGAAATCTTTTAAGTGAAACCTTGTAGGTGAGCAGAAACATTTATGCTAACAACTTCTTCTTCTGTATCTCCATCTTGATTCCCCCCCAGCAAAGGGGCTATTGTGCAACCTTGTTTCATATTTCTGCTCACATTTGATAGTCACCATAGATCTCTGAGCTTTAAAAACCCAGGTGTTATACCTACAAATAAACGACAGAGCGTGTACTCTTATGGAAAAAGCCAATGTATAAATCAATTGTTTCTTCTTTTATCCTTTTTGGGGACAAAAATAAAGATTGGAGTACAACTCTGAAACTGTCATTTTTTGTTTTGTTTGTTTGAGACAGAGTCTCACTCTGTTGCCCCAGGCTAGAGTGCCATGGCGTCACCCTAGCTCACAGCAACCTCAAATTCCTGGGCTCAAGCGATCGTCCTGCCTCAGCCTCCCAAGTAGCTGGGACTACAGGCATATGCCACCATGCCCAGCTAATTTTTTCTATATATTTTTTTAGCTGTCCATATAATTTCTTTCTTTTTTTTTTTTTTTTTTTTGAGACAGAGTCTCACTCCATTGCCCGGGCTAGAGTGAGTGCCGTGGTGTCAGCCTAGCTCACAGCAACCTCAAACTCCTGGGCTCAAGCGATCCTACTGCCTCAGCCTCCCAAGTAGCTGGGACTACAGGCATGCACCACCATGCCCGGCTAATTTTTTCTATATATATTTTTAGCTGTCCAGATAATTTATTTCTATTTTTAGTAGAGATGGGGTCTCGCTCTTGCTCAGGCTGGTCTCAAACTCCTGAGCTCAAACAATCCGCCCGCCTTGGCCTCCCGGAGTGCTAGGATTAAAGGCGTGAGCCACTGCGCCTGGCTGTCATTTTTAATTGAAATACTGATTGAGATAATTTTAGATTCACACACAGTTGTAAGAGATAGTACAGAAAGATTCTGTGTACACTTTGTCCAGTTTCCCCCAGTGGTAACATTTTGGGAAAACACAATACACCCTCCCACCTAGAATATTGACATTGACACAATCTACCACTTTCATTGAGGTTTACCCAGTGTTACTTGCTGGTGTGGGTGCATGCATATTTTGTTCTAAATGATTTTATCACCTGTGTAGGTTTGTGCATGAACAACCACAGTCTGAACAGTTCCAACATCACAAGGTTCCCTCTTGCTGCTTTTTATAACCACACCCACCTCCCTCCATCTACCCTCCTGCTTCCTTCATCCCTGGTAACACGAATTTATTCTCCATTTCTAAAATTTTGTCATTTAGGCTGGGCGTGGTGGCTCACGCCTGTAATCCTAGCACTCTGGGAGGCCGAGGTGGGCTGATTGTTTGAGCTCAGGAGTTCGAGACCAGCCTGAGCAAGAGTGAGACCCTATCTCTACTGAAAATAGAAAGAAATTAGCTGGACAACTAAAAACATATAGAAAAAATTTGCCGGGCATGGTGGTGCATGCCTGTAGTCCCAGCTACTCGGGAGGCTGAGGCAGGAGGATCGCTTGAGCTCAGGAGTTTGAGGTTGCTGTGAGCTAGGCTGACGCCACGGCACTCTAGCCTGGGCAACAGAGTGAGATGTCTCAAAAAAAAAAAAAATTTTGTCATTTAAAAAATATTACATAAATGGAATCATACTGAGGTAGGGATTTGGCAGGACTAAGTTTCTCAAGAAAAAAGTTACATAGTTCCCAAAACAAACAACAGGATATGGAAGAACCAAAGAACCATCTGAAACCAACTGAGACCAAGATGGAGAGAAAACAACCACTGCCTGACCTTGCTGGTCATTATATGCTAATTATAATTTATTAGCATGCTAAAAACACTCTACAGGTGCCATGACAGTTTACAATAACCATGGCAACACCCAGAAGTTACCTTACATGGTATGAAAAGAGGATTACCCCCACACACACACAATTCCTGGAAATCTCCACCTTTTTCCCAGAAAAGCCACGAACAATCCACCCCTGATTTAGGATATAATCAATAGATAGCCATAAATAGAATTTGCCAGTAATGTACAGGGGCTACTCTCTATTGTTCTGAGAGATAGCCACTACTTAGTCTATCGGGTAGCCTGCTTGCTGTTTGTTTAATAAATGTTGCTTTCATGTCCAACTTAAGGCTCACACTTGAATTCCTTCCTGCAGGAAGCCAAGAACCCTTTTGGCCTTTAGACAAGAGCCCAGTTTTGGGGTCCACTTTCTAATGTCAATACAGACATCAGAAATTGACTTTAAAAATTCAGCATTATTCTCTGGAGATTCATCCAAGTAGTTAGTGTGTATCAATAGTTGATTCCTTTATATTGTGTAGTATTCCATGGTACTATGTACCACTGGTTTTTAACCCTTCACTTGTGGAAGAACATGTGGGCTGATTCTAGTTTTAGGATCTAATAGATAAGGCCGCTATGAGCATTTGTGAGAATGTAATTTTCATTTTTGTAGGATAAATTCCCAAGAGTACAGTTCCTGGATCATATGGTAGTTGTAAATTTAGATTCATATGAAACTATTTAACTATTTTCCAAAGTGGCAGTACCATTCTACATTCCCACTAGCACATATAAGTGATCCAGTTGCCTCTCCAGGGTTCCAATATCCTCCTCTACATGCATCCTCTCCTGCATTTAACCATTCTGAAAAGTGATACCTTATGGTGGTTTTAATTTGCATTTCCCTGATGGCTAATGATGTTGAAGATCTTTACATTTGCTTATTAGCCAATTGTATATCTTCATCAGTTACTTGACTGTTCAATGTCATTTGCTCATTTCCTAATTGTTTAAAAAAGGAAGAAGCTAAGACGGGAGGATTGCTTGAACCCAGAAGTTTGAGGCTACAGTGAACTAGAATTGTGCTACTGCACTCTAGACTAGGCAACAGAGTGAGACTCTGTCCCGAAAACAAGTGTACCATTTCTCATAGGGTTTAATGAGCAAGCACTTTATATTTTTTCTTGTGGCAGCATCCTGTGGGGCAGCTGCAGACTGGTACATCTTTGTGTTGGACGCAACAAACTGAATTTTGTTCCCCACCCCATGCCCCCAAAATTCATATTTTGAAGCCCTAAATCTCAATGTGACTATATCTGGAGACAGGACTTTTAGGAGATAATTAAGGTTAAATGTGATCATAAGGGTGGTACCCTAATCTGATAGGACTGGACTTCAACCTCCAGAACTGTGAGAGAATAAATTTCTGTTGTTCAAAGCGCCTGGTCTATGGTATTTTATTAAGGCAGCCCAAGCTGCCTAACACACTGGCTACATGCCAGTCACACTGCAAGGGACAAAGGCCTCCAGTATACTCGACCAGCCCACACTATTGAGGAAGTTAAGAATATGCCATTCCAAAATATGCTTCTCTGGCATATTCACTATTTTAAGTTAAAAGCACTTAAAAAAAAACACAGCAGGTGCAAGAAGATTACTCTGACCTTCATGCTGTTTCTTAAAAGCAGGAGATGACACTCCCATGTGAAAGATGCCCTCCTTCCACTAGAAGGAAAGCAACATTCTTACCAAGGACGGGAAACTGAAGCCGAGAGAAATCCGTACAAACCTTGTTAAACTAACCCTTATCTTCCTAGTCACTTCTCCCCCTAATTAACTACCATAGCACAAGCACCTCTGCCTTATCACATTTCACAACTTACTGTTCTGTGTCCAATTCAGTATATAAGTGACTGACTCCAGCTGCTTCTTTGGGTCTTCATTTTCTTATGAGGGCTCCCGTGCCACGTAAAACTTGTGTTACATACACGTGTATGCTTTTATTCTGTTAATCTATTTTGTGTCAATTTAATCTTCAGGCCCAGGTGGGACCCTGAGAGGATGGAGATGGAGTTTGCTTCCTTATGCTACCATGAAATAGCATTGGTGGTCTTCTTGATCTAAGGACCAAGGGAGCAGAAAGAAGTGTGATTCACCCTTTGTCCTCAAGATTTCATTAGCAGCAGAAGAGATTGCTAGGATTTCCACAATGTTCCCATGACAAGCAAGTGGGACACTCCCTGGCTAGGGAATGCCTCCCACTTTGGAGGTAGCATGAATCCTGGAAGAGAGCCACACAGATTGTAAAGTCCAGGAACATCTAAAGCAGTGGTTCTCAAATTTTTTATGCTTAAAAATCACCTGACGTGCTTGTTTAAAATACAGCTATCTACCCTACCCTTTTGATAAGGAAAACCCCCATCTTTTACTTGGCACAGCAGCCACCTGAGACCTCCACCCCTCACGGAAGACCCGCATCAGCATAATACTAACCTATCACCTGGTGGGCATTAGTCACCTGAGACTCCACCCCTCAGACCACCCCAACTTAATAAAAGTGGGAAAAATTGGGTAGATGTGGCTCAGAATTTGGTGGCGAGACCCCTCTGAGCCCGCCAGCGAATAAACCTTGATTCTCGGACTCTCCGTGTGCCGCTCGGTTTGTCCTTGGGACCACTCGCTGTAACACTTGCTGTAACATTTTGGTTCCCTGACCAGGAAAACTGACCGCGCTGGCCCCTTGAAGCCACCGGTTCGGGGACAGGCACAGCGACCCATGGGACCTCAGTGACAGAAGCGAACTGGCACCAACTGCCATTGTGTGGAATATCTTCACTCCTTGGGAGCTCCTGCCGGCCGCGGGGTCCCAAACTCGCCTGGACACGCCAGAGAGAAGGATAAGTCAAATCAGGTCTGGAGGCATTGGACCAGGTAAAGTCCCGGGACCCGTCCGAGTCAGGCCCGTCAGACGACGGAAGAGGAGCTTGATCAACCTCCTGAGTGCAGGGAATTCCCAGGGTGGGAATGTGTAACCTCTGCCTGTCTGAGTGAGTGAGTGAAGAGTGACTGTCTGTGGTTCCACGGCTACGGCTACGGAATCTGAGTGGGTCTTCACCTGCGGTTCTGTGGCAGCGTCGTACGGCATAACAGTGTTTCACTCCCTGAAAGGGAGCGACCCGGCCTGGGGTTTATATGGGCACACCTTAGCCAAGACGCGCCTAAGTATCCCACGAGGGACGCAGCCAGGCAGACATCTGAGAGAACCCACCCCTCGCTTTGTCTGTTAAGTTGCCACACTGTTCAAAGGTCTAGGATGGGTAGCATAGACTCTAAGCCTACAGTCTTTAAATGCATGTTAAAGAATTTTAAGAAGGGTTTCACAGGAGATTACGGCATCACACGGAGTCCCAGTAGACTTAGGGCCCTCTGTGAACACGAATGGCCCACATTTAGAATTAACTGACCTACAATAGGAACCCTAGACCTCCCCGCCATGCGAGCAGTTTGGAAAATCGTGACCGGGACTCCTGGCCAACCCGACCAATTCCCTTACAGAGATTAATGGCCACAGATTGCTCAGACCCTGCCCCCTTGGGTCTGGTTCTGAGCTAATAAGGGGCAGAGCAGGATTTTTATGGCCCAAAGGATCAGAGACTCCAAACTGTCCAAACCCATCTATCAGGAAGCTCCTGAAGAGGCTCCACCACCACCACCCTATGACCCTACCATGACACCTCCTGAAGTACCCCCGAATCCACCAGACACCCCACCACCATCAGTCTCCCTGCCACCAGTTCCAGACCAACCAGGTGCCGACACTCCCACCGCCCGCTGGCTATGGTCAGCTCAGGCCCCAAGTTCAGCCCTCCAGATGCCCCTGCGTGAGGTGCGAGGTCCAATGCAGGTTACGAATGATGGGTCCGTTCAGCCAGGGCAGCCAGTCCTGTACTACCAGCCCTTCTCCACCACTGACCTTATGAACTGGAAGCACCACACACTGCCATACTCCGAAAAACCTCAGGCCCTTGTTGATCTCCTGGAATCCATCTTTCAGACCCACCGTCCCACTTGGGAAGACTGCCGCCAGCTCCTTCTGACACTTTTTAACATGGAAAAACGACGCTGGATTGTAGCTGGGACCTGGAGGTGGCTCCAGGACCAGGCTCCAGCAGAGACCTTGGACATGGAGCAGTGGGCACAGAGAACAGCACCCGAGACCAACCCGGATTGGGATTTCAACTCCCTGAGCGGATAAGACGCACTTGGAAGGTATCGGAAAGCTCTCCTCCATGGGGTCTGGGAGGGAGCCCGAAAACCAACCAACATGAACAAAGTCACTCTGGTCACCCAGAAGCCGGAAGAATCACCGAGCAAATTCTACGAGCACCTTTGTGAGGGCTACCAAGTCTACACACCCTTCGACCCAGAGGTGGCCGAAAATCAGCAGATGGTGAATGCTGCATTTGTTGGGCAGTCCTATACTGACATCCGACGGAAACTCCAGAAACTTGACAGGTTTGCAGGAATGAACATCACGCAGCTGATGGAAGTGGCCCAGGTCTATGTTAATTGAGACTAGATCACTCAGAGGGAGAAGGACAAGAAAATGAAACAGAAAGCCGCTCTCCTGGCCGCTGCCCTCGGAAGACCTGACCCAGCCAAGAGACCTGGCCCGCCACGGGAATGACCCAGGAGATGAGGGACCCTGAAGCCTGACCAGTGCACCTATTGTAAGGAGTTTGGTCACTGGAAGCATGAATGCCCCAACAAAAGAAACCACCCACCCCCAAACAGGAACCTGCCCAGGAGCTGGAGACCCAGGACCTCATCGGTCTCATTGGGGTCGACCCAGAATAGGACCGACTGGGTTCCCTGACTCTTGGCCCCCGGGAACCTATGGTCGTAATGGAAGTCGGGGGGCTGACCAATAACGTTCATGGTGGACACTGGAGCAGAACACTCGGTGGTAACAACCCCCATGGTTCCACTTACAAAGCAGAAACCACCATTATGGAAGCCACTGGAACTCAAGTAGCTCGACCCTTCTGCCAATCCCGAATATGCCAGATGGGGGGGCCACCAGATAAGACATGAATTCCTATACATACCGGACTGCCCCATTCCCCTCCTAGGTCGAGACCTCCTGAGCAAACTGGAAGCCCAGATCACCTTCCACCTGGAAGGGACCGAGAGCCTCACGCTCAGTGCTCCAGAGACTCTCATAATGGCAGTCACCCTGCCCTGGGAATCAGAATGGAAGCTATATGATGAGGCCAAAGAAGAACAGAACCCACCTGACTTCCAGCAGGATTTTCTGTTGGTATGCGCAGAGGACAACCCCCCCTCCCCCAGTCTTGCACACCAACATGCACCCCTGGTGATCGAGATGAAATCGGGAGCCCAACCGACCAGGAGACGACAGTACCCCACCCCCAAGGAGGCTCAAGAGGGAATTCAAGAACACATAGATAGGCTTAAGCGGGAGAGGATTTTGGTGGAGTGCCAATCCCCATAAAACACTCTCCTCCTACCAGTCAAAAAGCCCAACGGAGGTGGATACCAACCTGTCCAAGACCTGCGACTAATTACTGAGGCCACAGTGACTCTCCACCCAGTGGTACCAAACCCATACACCCTCCTAGGCCTCATTCCTCCTGATGCTGCCTGGTTCTCCTGCCTGGACTTAAAGGATGCTTTCTTCTTCATGCGGCTCGCTCCAAAGAATCTGCCCCTGTTCGCCTTTGAGTGGGATGATCCTCAGACTGGAAGGAAAACCCAGCTCACCTGGACGCGACTACCACAGGGATTTAAAAATTCACCAACTCTGTTCGGGGAGGCTCTAGCCACTGACCTCATCTTTCCATGAGAAGAAACCCACTGCACACTTCTACAGTACGTCAATGACGTCCTTCTAGCGAGCCCAACCAGGGAAGACTGTCGATGGGGAACCCAGTACCTGCTCCAACTGCTCACTGACAAAGGATACAAAGTCTCCTGGGAAAAGGTACAGATCTGCAGGCAACAGGTAAAGTACCTATGTTTCCACATCACTCAGGGGCTCCGGACACTGGGACATGAGCATAAGCACACCATCTGTACCCAGGCTGACCAGACGGAGACAACTCAGGGAATTCCTCGGTGTGGCCGGGTTCTGCCGCATCTGGATCCCAGGTTTCTCTCTAAAGGCCAAGCCTCTGTATGAGGCCCTATGCGAGCCTGAAAACAAAGAATTGGAATGGGCCGAGAGTCAGGAAAGGGCTTTCCAGGAAATAAAAGACTTACTAAAAAGAGCCCCCGCCCTGGGGCTACCGGACCTCACCAAAGACTTTAACCTGTTTGTACACGAGAAGAAACAGGTGGCTCTGGGGGTGTTGACTCCAACTGTGGGCCCGTGGCAGAGACCAGTGGCTTACTTGTCAAAACAATTGGACCCGGTAGCGGCAGGATGGCCGCCTTGCCTCCATGCACTAGCGGCCATGGTCCTGCTAGTCAAGGAAGCAGACAAACTCACACTGGGACAAAACCTCCATGTGCGAGTCCCTCATACAGTAATATCTCTAATGAACACCTCAGGGCACCGGTGGCTCTCAAGCAACCGGTTAGCACAGTATCAAGGACTACTGTGCGAAAATCCGTGGGTCACCCTTGAGGCTGTGCGGACCCTGAATCCTGCCACCCTCCTACCCAGTGAGCCAGGGCCCCTGGACCATGACTGCACCGAGGCGGTAGAGGAGGTCTATGCCAGCCAGCCAGATCTGAAAGATAGTCCTCTACCGGCGCCGGACTTAGAACTCTACACGGATGGCAGTGGTTTTATCCAGAATGGGAAATGACTGGACTGGCGGGCTTGGCAGTCACCACAGTGGATGAGGTCATCATGTCAGTCCCTTTGCCCCAAGGCTGGTTGGCACAAAGGGTGGAGCTATAGGCCCTCATCCAAGCCCTCAGGCATGCCCAGGGTAAGAAGGCAAACATATACACAGACTTTAAATATGCCTTTGCCACAATACATATCCATGGGGCAACATACAGGGAGAGAGGACTGCTGACTGCGGGTGGAAAGGAGATCAAAAATAGGGATGAAATTCTCCAACTACTGGAGGCAGTTTGGGAGCCAAAAGAAATTGAGGTCATCCACTGTCGAGGGCACCAAAAGGGCAGAGATCCAATTGTCACCGGCAATCGCCTGGCAGACCAAGCAGCCAAAAATGCAGCCACCAGAGTATGTTCAGAAGACAACACTGCAACCCAATGCCAAATCTTGTTGGCACCTGAGTGGCCCGAAGAACCAAAATATACTCCAGAAGAAAACCAGCGGGCAGAGCAGGAGAAGGCCAAGAAGGACGCAGACAGGTGGCACCTATGAAACCGTAACATCTTTATCCCCAGTAAATTAGCATACTCTATTGTCTCCCGTCATCACAACCTGACTCACTTGGGGAAAACAGCCCTCAGGCAGCTACTCGCCCGGTACTACTACATCGCTAAACTTCCGTCCATCGCTGCAGTAGTTAGCGCCCGCTGCCAGGCCTGTGCTAAAAACAATGCAGCCGTCAGGTCGAGACCCATCCCAGGAATTCAGTACACCAGAACCTCTCCGTTTGATGATGTGGAAGTTGATTTCACAGAAGTAAAACCATGTCAGGGCTATAAATACCTGCTGATAGTAATATGCACCTTCTCAGGGTGGGTCGAGGCAGCCCATACCCAGACCAAAAAGGTTAGGGAAGTGGCAAAGTTTCTATTAAGAGAAATCATCCCCCGGTATGGTCTACCACTCTCATTTGGCAGTGACAACAGACCAAGCTTCACTGCGGAGGTCATGCAAACCCTCACCAAGGCACTAGGAATCAAATGGAAACTACATACAGCCTACAGGCCACAGAGCTCAGGGAAAGTAGAGTGCATGAACTGGACCCTCAAGACCACTCTAGCAAGCTATGTCAGGAAACGCAATTACCCTGGGTAGACATGCTAAGCCTAGCCCTGTTCAGAGTCAGGTGCACACCGGGGCCCACAGGATATTCACCCTTTGAATTCCTGTTTGGTAGACCTCCCCCACCCATCAAGCGATTAAGGGGAGATATTAGACAAGTAGGAGAATTGAATATAAACACACACCTCCAAGCCTTAGCCAAAACTATGCGCCATATCCACCACACCGTCCTAGAAAAAAGCATATTGCCCTGGGTTTCCCTGTCCACCCCCACCAACCTGGGGATCCAGTTTGGGTAAAGGACTGGAAAAGAACACCCCTAGAGCCCACCTGGAAGGGTCCCCATACTGTGATACTAGTTACTCCCACTGCTGTTAAACTTGCAGGTATCACTCCGTGGATCCACCACTCCCGGGTGAAAAAGGCCGAACCAGACAACGAAACTGATCTCTGGACTGCACATCAGGACCAGCAGAACCCGCTGAAGATCCAGCTTAACCATCTGCCAACAAGGACAGCCACACCCAGGACTGAACAGGAGTAAATGGGACCCCTGGCCCTGACCCTCATTGGGGTTGTAGTGACTTTACTGGGGATTGGACTCCTCTCGGTAGCTCCAGGAGATTGGACTGGACTGCAGAGGGCATCTCTAACTGTGGTATTTTGGCTTATTATAGGATGTCTACTCCTGCCTCAGTCCCTACCCTCCTCCTGGTTGGGGCACTCGCCCTAACAACTATGGCAGAGAAACTCTGCCCTGGGGCTTGTTATGCCAGGACTTGGATCCCCTCCACTAACTGTATTACTCGAGGCTTCTGGACCACGGGAGGTTTCACAGTCCACACCTACATGCCAAAGACATGTTATAGTGAGGCTCAGGTGTGCCACAGTGGGGGAAAGAAATACTGGACTGGCACCATTACAGGCCCCTGTATACTGAGCGCAGTTACAAAATTCATAGAGACACCTGTAACCCGGAGAGCAACAGCTCACATAATGGCCTTACAAGGCTCTCACCCACTGGGAAATGATGCCCTATAGTAGACATATAAGGCCATCAAGGGGGGAATGATAAGGAAAACCCCCATCTATTATTGGCACAGCAGCCACCTGAGACCCCCACCCCTCATGGAAGACCCGAATCAGCATAATACTAACCTATCACCTGGTCCATCAGCATAACACTAAAACTATTACCTGACACATCAACTAATCTATTACCTGGCAGGCATTAGTCACCTGAGACCCCACCCCTCAGACCACCCCAACTTAATAAAAGTGGGAAAAATTGGGTAGACGGGGCTCAGAATTTGGTGATGAGACCCCTCTGAGCCCGCCAGCGAATAAACTTTGATTCTTTGATTCTTTGACACTCCGTGTGCTGCTTGGTTTGTCCACGGGACCACCCCTGCAACACTTGTTGTAACAGTAAAGCTAATTGAGTTTTAACAACAAAATTCAGAGGACAGGGTCTTGGAAGCACTTCCAAATTATAAAAAATAGTATTATTTCAAATCATAAAAATAATAATGTTTTTAAAAGCCAAAGTGTAGTTAAACAGCTTTTTCCTGGCTGTGTAATTCTAGAAATGTACATTGTATTAGTTCATGTGCATTGAGGTTGGGTAGTTTATAAAGAAAAGAGGTTTATTTGGCTCATGGTTCTGCAGGCTGTACAAGAAGCATGGTGCCAGCATCTGCTTCTGGTGAGACCTTCAGGGAGCTTTTACTTCTCGTGGAAGGGGAAGGGGAGGTGGCACCACATGGTGACAGGAAGAGAGAGATTGTGAGAGAGAGGGAGACAGAGAGGGAGGGATGGGAGGAGGTGCCAGGCTCTTTTTAGCAATCCTGAACTCACACATTACCTTGGCGAGAGCACCAAATCAGTCATGAGGGATCCGCCCCCATGACCCAAACACCTCCCACCAGGCCCCACCTCCAACATTGGGGATCACATTTCAACATGAGATTTGGAGACGACAAACATCCAAACTCTATCATATATTAAGATGGAACTTCCATCAGTCTCGGTCTCTGGGTAACTGTGATGAGCAGAACCTCCTTGCCTCCCCACAAGAGGTATGCAGCACACGTGAAAAACAAGCTTTGCTGTGTTAAGCAAAAACAACAACAAACGAACAAACAGACTGTGGCTTTTGTCATGGTTCCTGTCTCTCTTGGATCGCTCACTCTGGGGAAAGCCAGCTGCCCCTTGGGGAAGACAGTTAGGCAGCTTACGAAGAGGCACAGTGTGAGAAATTGAAGTATTTGGCCAATACCCAGGGAAAAATCGAGAGTGAGCTGAGAGGCAGATCTTCCTGCAGTAGAGCCTTCAGATGCCTGCAGCCTTACCTCTCCAGAAATCTGAGTCAGAACCACCCAGCTGAGCCAGTCCCAGATTCCTGGCCCTCAGAAACCGTGTGAAATAATAAACACTTGTTGCTTAAAGCTGCTAAACTTTAGGATAACTTGTTAGGCAGCAAAAAATAACTAATATTTGCTGGCAGAGCTGCATTGTGGCCTTTGTGGACCCTAGACCCTTGTGCCTTTGAAGGTGCCTCCCTCCATAAAATATATTAAAAATTATATTTTATGACTATAGTGGGGTAAAGACAAATATAATCCAGGCTGGGTTCATTATTCTTACATTCATTTTCTTCTTCTGATTTGAGAAGAAGTTAAAACACTTTTCTAGGCCCTGAAGTTATCATGGGCCCCAGCCTACTGGATGTGAGCCCTGCACTTGGGAGCAGCCCGGGAGGGTCAAGAATAAGTTATTAGCCCTGCCCCTGACCAAACCCAAGCAAGAAGCCCATCCCTTGGTAAGACTATCAGGATTTTGGCAAAATCATAACCTGTGACTGCGAATGGTTTTTGATCCTACCCCCTGGGTTGGATGTTTGTCCTCTCCAAATCTCATGTTCAAATGTGTCAGTATACAATAAAGTCATTATTTTATATATGCAAAATTTACTTCCCTCAAAGGAAATAGAGGAGTAAAATTAGAGAGGGATCCGGTGGCACTGGATCCAGTGAGGACAATGTCAAAGGAAAGTCCTGAACAAAACAGCAGCTATCAAGTAGGCTGAGAAGTCGTAGGTCAGACTGGAGCAGGGCAGAGGGCTCTAAAGGGAAGGGCAAAGAGGGGAAATTTAAAACTATAAATGGTTTTATAGTTTTATATAAATGGATGGAGCATGGGGGGAGATAGAGGATATTATATCATACAAAGGAAGAGATGAGACAATGTGAAACTTCAACAAAAACATAAAGCTGTATTACAGAGAAACTGTAATTATAAGTCTTGGCTCTGCAATGTATGATATTTGCAGAGTTATGACAGAAATATGGATCATTTATTTGACTAATAATGATAGAAGTATATAGAGAGGTGAAAGAGAAGTAGTAAGGGGATCAAATTTGGATCTGTCAAGAAAAAACCCACTAGATAATGTCTAAAACTGAATAAATCAAGAAATAGCAGTATAAGCATATTACTTTGGAATATGAAAATTACTAATAGAATCATAGCTAAAAACAAACAGAAACAAAATACGGATGACTCTGGAGATTCGGAAGAATGGAAAAGTAGTAGAGGGAACTTATTGTTTTTATTATAAGCTTTGGCAAATATTACCAGGGCACATCTAAGTTGTGTGGTGCTAGAAATTCATACAATATGGGGGGAGGGGAGTCCTGTTTAAACAAATGAATAAACACTTATAAATAAAAATAGTTACAAAAGTGAATATTTATTTAGGATTTTTAAAAAACCACAAAAATTGAAAATTTAAAAAGAATACAAATACCACAGACATCACAAAATATAGAAAAACCTAATATGAGTTAACAACCTGACACATCTGTATAATACATTTTCTGGTATTTTTTTTAGGATATACTTTTTGACTGCTTCTTTATTTGTAATACAAAATAATGTGAGGCCATTTCCTTTAGAGGGAACAAAAGATAATTCAGTCTTTCTTTAGCACAGGTGACTAAGATTTTTCTTTATCATTGACAGTTTAGAAAAATTTCTGTAAGCTTCACAACTTGACCTTGACAATGCCATTTAAATTACTAGGATTTAGGACAAATTTGGGAAAAGCTCCTTCACTTTCCTTAATAGATGAGCAGTAAAATTTTAGGGCATATAAAGATCTCTTGGGCAGTGACTAATCTCAAATACTCTTTGAATTGAAGGCACCTATAAAGCAATTTGTCACCATGTTCTCGTTGTGGTGTTGTATTATGTATTGACGCAGTGATTCATTATGGCAGATGAGGACTTCTGTTTTCACCAAGCACATATAAGAGCCTTGTCCTCTGTTTATAATTTACATAGCTAGTCACTGGGAGAATTTTCCATAGACTAGTGTCTGGCTTTGTGAGTGTTAAACCTTGTTTCTCCTCTCTTACTCACATACTTCCAGTGTTGGGAGAATAGAACACATTTATATTGCAGTATGACTCTGGCCCTAAACCTTTGTGTCACTCTGCTAGGTGAGTTAGCACAGTGAACAGAAGTATTCCTGAAAGCCACTCCTACATCAACTCGGCCAAAAATAACTTTACTGTATGTGGAAGTGACTGTGAACCACATAAATATACCCCACTAAACCCAAACAAAATATGTCCCCAATTCAACCCCTTAGCCAGACCCCAATAATTCCAACAGGTGATCTAGCACCACCAAACATGAAGGAAAGTGGTAATGGAAAGAGGCATCGTCATTAACTTATCTTGCTTTGTAAATTTTGCAAAATGTGAGTACTCAGCTAGGGCCTCTCCCAGGGCCTTGGGAAAAACCCATGCAAGTGAAAACTCTGAAATTTAAGCTTATTAGCATCAAGGGAAATCCACTTCTAGATAGATTTATTGGTTTGTTTTTTTTTTAACTATGTGCACTTAGTACCTTTAGGAACATAATGGGAAGAAAACAAGTATGTTAATAAAGAGCAACTGGGAAAATAATTTGGATCATATGTAACAGATAAAAGATGAACTTCCACAATAGATTTTTTATAACTCATACACATTAGAAAAAGACAAGCAAATAGAAAAATAAGCAAAAGTTAGGCTATCCATGTCACAACAAAAGAGATATATAAATGTCTAGAAAACAAAAGAAAGAATGACTTTAGTAACCAGGGAAATATAAATTTATAGCAAGAAATGGTAACCTGGGATATGTATTACTAAACATCACCACCTTATGGGATCTTGTATAATATAAATAACAGGACTATGGGGACAAAGAGGTTACAGATAATAACATTACAGACTGTAAAGTTTCAAGAGTAATACACTAAAAAAAATAGAAATTAAGATAAAACAAACTAGCCCAATAAAAATGTGACCCTAGACTAGGTGCAATGGCTCACACCTATAATCCCAGCACTCTGGGAGGCCGAGGTGGGAGGATCGCTTGAGGCCAGGTGTTCAAAACCAGTCTGGGCAACATAGTGAGATCCCATCTCTACAAAAAATAAAACAAATTAGCTGGGCATGGTGGCACACACCTGTAGGCCCAGCTACTCGGGAGGCTGAGCCAGGAGGATCGCTTGAGCCCAGGAGTTTGAGGTTGAAGTGAGCTATGTATAATGATGCCACTGCACTCTAGCCTGGGTGACAGAATGAGACCTTGTCTCAAAAATATATATATAGTTTTTGATCCCAGTTTTGAACATCTTGAAATCCTAATGGAATAAATGCAGGATGTGTCCTGGTTAAAAGACATGAATTTTGCTTGGTGAAAATGGACATGGTGAGCTATTGTAGCTTTCAAAAGATGGAAAACGTGGTGTGGGGAATAGGATCATCATATTGGGAGACAGATGTGTGACACCAGAGGTAGATGGCTCATTGTCCTGATGTTCTTTCTTCTGGGTCCAGAGTCAAAGAGAAATCCCACTTTTGCTGTTGTTTTCAGTTTCCTTCTTCCATAAAAAAGTAGACTGTATGGCTCCAAGCAGGACCAGAAATGCTAGCCTGCTGCACGTGACATTATGGTCATTATTTTAGATCCATTCAGCCTCACTTAAAGCTGGGAGAATTGTAATGTGTTGAGCTCTCCTTTCTGCTAAGTTTGCAGCCTTGTCTCTGACAGCACAAAGCATGTTCCTTTAGGCCTGTGGCTCCTGTGGCATCATGTTCATTTTTTATCACTTCTTTCAAACCCCTTTTATTATTTCAAGATCCTTTTCCATAACAAAGGCTCTCCTTTTTTAAAATTTTTGTTGTTATTTGAGTTCTTAAAACCAACAGGCTTACTCATATTTGGAATTCTGTGTTAAACATTTTTTTAAACTTTTTATTTCACAATAATTATAGACTAATAAGAAGTTGCAAAAATAATACAGAGAGATCAGCTGTACTTTCCTCAGCTTCCTCCCAATGACAACATCTCGCGGACCACTAGTACATTATCCAAACCAGGAAATTGATATTGGCACTTTCACTTAACATTTTCATCAAGAAAATTACAGAAACTTGGGACAACAGTGTGAGATAATTACAGAGAAGGTGAACTGGGATAAGAGAAAAAGGATGAGGATGTGTGTGTTTGTGTATATGTTTCTGTGCATTACGTTCTGCCCCACTCCATGGGTCACTACCTTCAACAAGGTGGTGGTATTTTGGTTCTTCTGGTGACACTAGCAAAGAGCATAGTCTCCTCCTTATCTCTCTTTCTAGTGACGAGGATAACCAGGCAGGCTCATTCCTAGGAGACATGGGAATCCTCTATCAGGTGACTGGCCAGGGGACTGCCTGGTGGTGTTGTCAACCTGCCTTAGAATTGCACTGCAATCTAAGACACTCCCAGCCACACACCCGTCCTTCTTTCCCTCTCTCCTGCATTCGTGTCTGACGATTCTCTTAACCTCTCCTGAGTCCTCCCCATTTTCTGTCACAGATGTTTGTCCTGATAAATTTCTTGCATGTTTAATCCTGTCTTGGTGTCTCCTTCTTGGGTGGACTCAGACTAACGAACACATTTTGGTGATTTATTTCCCTGCTTGTCTACTGTGGATAAACAAATTCCAACATGGCAGTCATGTGTGAGAAGAGAAGAAACTGTACCTTTTCCATCCTTCTCACAATTTTTGCCACCCTCCAACCTTATTTCCTCCTAATCTCCTCTAGCTCACAAATTAAGTCTTCATGGACCATCTTGGTTTGACCTTGAGCTGACATGAACACTCACCACCAGCTTCTACAGGAAAACCAGTTACACTAAGCTTAGCATGAGTCTTGGTGTCTCACTGAATATTTGTGGATCACAGGGCATGATGTCACCTCTTAGACAGCATGTCTCAGCCATTTCACTGGTTTCAACCCTGTGGCTTTTTTCCCAATACAGATATCCTCCTCTTTACTGGGGACGATCCCCAGACTGCTGGGAAGTCCAGGGTAGTCCTGTCCTTTTACTCTCACCCTGTCCCAGCCTGGTGGTCTTCCCTAAAAGTGGCAAAACCAAACACACTCACAAATAAAGCAATAAATGGATGTTTCCCATGAGTAGCCTGTCCAGATAAAAATGCCCAGAGGTAACAACAGTAGGGGTCTAGTCACCACACCAGCAAGCAGCACTCTGTCCCTCCTCTTCCCTGTCCTACTTTCTCTACATCAAGCCTCTTCCCTCATGTCATAGAAGTCACCTTCCAGAGCTTAGATGGAGGAGAAGAGAGCCAGCATTGCTAGATTTGTTTTATATGCCATCTCTTTCAAGTCACCCACTGAGTTTTTAGTGTTAGCTATTTTTAATCCTATTTTATGGATGAAGAAGCTGGGGTTTAGAGAAGGTAAGTAACTAGCCCAAGGTCACACAGCTAATAACAAGAAGAGGCAAGATTAGAACCCAGGTTTATGGATTCCAAAGCCTTTATTCTTTCCACTGCATCACTATACTCCTCCCACCCTCAACTGCTGACAGAGGGGAGGAAAGGAGGTGCTAGAAATAGAAGAGTGAAGGGGAGGATGTGGTTGAATCATGGCAGACACTGTCAATGCCCAGCCTGTCTCTGCTCAGTTCGACCTCGAGGTCATGGGTGGAGAGTTGTCTTACAAGCCCACAGCTTCCTGACTGTCAGACTGACTGCATTTTCAGGCAAGGGGGGGCACTCAGCCAGCGTGTGCAAAAGCTGAAAGCACCGGGTGCCCTGGAACAGACTTATTTCCTCCTGGATAAACACCTCCATCCCTTTCTCCCTCTTCAGGCAGGACACTTCTGAGTCATGTTCTATATGGTTCCTCCAAGGTGCCAGTGAGCACCCAGCACCTGAGTCCTGTTGCTCAGAGGCATAACCTGCTCATCAATGTTCCCTTTATTGGTTCTCTTTCCTTCCACATACCACCTCCCCATTCCCTCCCTGGGCGTCTTGGGATCAGTCCTCAGATAAACAACTTGCAACTAAGTCATTGCTCAGAGCCTACTTTGGGGGGAATCCAAATTAAAACAATTCCAAATTATAGCTCTGAGCATCTTTTTCTAGGAAACATTAGCATAGTTATCTTTCCTTTAGTAGTTCACTTTTGTTTACTGGATGACCTCCACGTTTCTTAGTCCATCATTCAGGGCCTTCTATAGTGTGACCACAACCTCCCCTCCCACCTTAGTCATTCCCTAAGCCACACCAGGTATTCTGTTTTCAAACACACCCTGGCCATTCATTTGCTCAGGCAGTTCCATCTTGCAGTAACTCCCTTATCTGGTGAGTCTAAACACCTCAACATGCACCAGATAGTGTGCTAATTGTTTGACATGTTCTATTAGTTAAGATATTACTCACTAAGTGCTATAAACTGAAAACCCCAAATCTCAGTGGCTTGACACAATTCGAGTTTCTTTCTTTCTCACATGAAGTCAGATGGGTGTCCGGAAAAGTTCCTTTCATCTTGTGGCTCCATCATCTCCTAGAATCTTGGAATCCATTGCCTATTCTTCTGCAGGGGGAGGAAGACCCATAGAAAATCACAGGAGCCATCTTCATGGGCCAGGCTGAAAAACAGCACAGGGTACTTTTTTCCTATCCACTGTGATTGGCCAGAACCCAGTCACATGGTCTATAAAAGCTGCAAGGGATGTTGGGAAACATAGTCTAGCTGTGATGCCCAGGAAAAAAAAGAGTCTATTTTTAAACCTTTTCTCTTCCCATTGTTTGCCATTTTAAAAAATTGTGGGTAGCAAGTCCACTTTACCTGCAGAAGTGCTTTGGAAATAGATACTCTTTCTCAATATCAACACTTCAGCTCCCTGGTCTTCTTTTCTCACTAGCTTATATTTTCTAAGATCTAAGACAGGATTAAAGGGATCTTGAAGAAATTTGTAATTTAAGGCATGGCTTTCCTTGCAATTTTATTTAACAAATCTT
>CM052437.1:121031765-121086153 GCA_028533085.1 Varecia variegata | reverse complement strand
TTCTTATGATCCAGCAATCTCACTGTTGGCTCTATAGCCAATGGAAAAGAAACCAGTATATTGAACAGATATCTGCACTCTAATGTTCATTGCAGCATTATTCACAATAGCCAAAATATAAAATCAACCTAAGTGTCCATTAATGAATAAATGGACAAAGTAAATGTGGTGTATATACACAACAGAAGACTACTCAGCCATAAAAAAACAATGAAATCCTGTTATTCCCGACAACACGGATGAGCCTGGAGCTCAATATGTTAAGTGAAATAAGATAGGAGCATACAGATAAATACTGCACGTTCTCACTCATATGCAGAAGCTAAAAAATTTGAAGTCATAGAAGTATAGAGTAGAATAGTAGTTATTAGAGGTGGGGAAAGGTAGGAGGGAGCGGAGGGAAGGGACAGGTTGGTTAAAAGATAAAAAAATTATAGCTAGATAGGAGGAATATGTTCTAGTGTTCCATAGCACTGGGGGGTGACTGTAGTTGATAAAAAATTATTATATATTTTTAAATAGCTAGGAGGGAGGATTTTGAATGTTCCCAACACAAAGAAATGAGAAATGTTTAAGCTGATACATATGCTAATTACCCTGATTTGATCTTTACACATTGTATACATGTATTGAAATACCACTCTGTACTCCATAAATATGTACAACTATTATATGTCAACTAAAAATTTTAAAAAATTGAAAACCAAAGTACCAGCGCTTTTTGATAAATACACAATCACTCTGAGACGGCAGAACATAAGGACTCACACATGATGGAAAGTTGTGTGCTCATAAGAACTCTCCTAGATACATTTTGGAGAATTCCTCTTTTGCCTCTGATCTCAGTTGCTTTCCCTTGATCTCTGTTATTTTTCTTTTAGTCTTTTTTTAAAATCAAGCCTTGAAATGACCAGGGTTTATTTAGAGGAGAGCATAATTTAACAAGAATAACAGTATAAAACGAAGTTTATTGGACACATATCCTATTGAGAGTAGAATTTACAGTTGAATTCATCTTTGTTTCTCCCTACTGTTCTTCGAACAGAGTTTTACCCACAGCAAGTACTCAATAAGTGTTGAGGAAATTAATGAAAGAATGCATAATGTATGACTTGAAGCTTCTGATATTTTCCAGCCAATTAGGTTTTTAATTACTCTTTAAAATATCAAGATCTAGCAGCATTATTCACAATAGCCAAAAGGTGGAAGCAACCCAAGTGTCCATCAATGGATGAATGGATAAACAGAATGTTATATACATATAATGGAATATTATTCAGCTTTAAAAAGGAAGGAAATTCTGAGACAAGCTACAACATGGATGAACCTTGAGGACATTATGCTAAGTGAAATAAGCTAGATACAAAAATACAAATATTGTATGATTCCACTTACATGAGGTATCTGGGGTAGTCAAATTAATAGAAATAGAAAGTAGAATGGCTGTTGTTAGGAGCTGGAGTAGGGGGTAGAGGGAGTTGTTTATTGGGTACCGAGTTTCAGCTTTGCAAGATAAAAAGTTCTGGAGTTTGCACAACAATGGGAATATTCTTAACACTATGGAACTGTACACTTAAAATGGTTAAGATGGTAAATTTTATGTTATGTGTATTTTACAATTAAAAAATAAAATTAATAAAATTTTAAAAAATCAAAATCAACCTAATTCCAATTTGCAAGTATTCGGTATTTGCCAAAACAAACATAAAACCACAAAAAAAAAAATCAGTTTCTACTTTGTAGAGCACTGTAGGGAGCACGTAGCATGGCACATGCCACACTTACAGGATATACAGTATTCAGCTTCGGCAACACAGCAACACCCTGTCTCCAAACAACAAGAAAAGAGAACATACAGCATAGACAAATAGACTGAGCAAGTTCGACCAAGTGAAAATCGCGGTGTGGAGGAAAAGAGAGAGGAAGTGGAGATGTCTGGCCTGCAGGGAGAAGATTGGGTTCCGGGGTTGTTGATTTTCTCAAATGTCTGAAGGGCTGTTTTGTGGAGAGGAGGTTAGATCTGGACCTGTTGCCTCCCAAAATGGCAACAGAGCTGGGTGGAAGCGCCAGAGATACAGATTTCAACTCAGGAAGGAAAAAGCTTTCTATGAGAACGCTGTTTAAATGTGGAGCGAGTAGTCTCTAGGGGGAGTTCCTCGTCAAAAGAGATCTTCAAGAATAGTGTGCGCAGTTGTTTGCCTGGATGCGATAGAGGGAATTCTTCAGAAAGTACTTGCTTCTGTAAAATCCCAGGCTCTCTCCCTTCTCTTTGAGATGTCCTGCATTAGTAAAGGTTATTCCTAATGCTATCGTCTAAATAATCTCTTTAGTTTTAGGGTGCATTTTGTCTTGCACAGTTTTAGTTCTGTGTCTTGAACAGGATTGCCCCTTAACTCCACCAAAGTAACAAGCCCCTTGGAGCTGTTTGTGACTCTACTTCTGACTGTCAATCAGGGACCCAACTCTTGGTCTTCTACCCCAGATTCTTGTCCATTAGGAGCAGAACAAAGATTTGACTTGGATTCTTTTTGAGTGCTTGCTTCATTTCTTTGCCTGCTTCTGTTTGTGGTCTATTTGGTGATCTCTGTAAATGGATCAATGGTTTACAGAGATTTTGTCTCTGTTAGGTGAAAGATGAGAGAACCTGGTTGGTTAGCCTCTTCTGTTGTGTATTTGTCTGTTCAAATCAATTAAAAATTCATACTTACTGGGAAGAGAACAGTTCTTTGATATGCACCAGTGAGTTTTATAATTCTTTGTCTATGCTTTATCAAAAGCTGAAATTTTAGAATTGAAGTTAGAAGCTGTGTTTGTATGTATGTTTATATAATTTAGAAAGGCCTTTACCTCTCATTGTATAATACTTTTCATAATACTTTTATAATCTACCAAATTAGATTATAAAATCCAAAGGACTTCTGTTCTGATAGGCTTAGACTATTCTTTAAAGCCCCCAAAATTTTGGAAATTGAACCTCAAATACTTTCAATGTGGAAAAAATGGTATTTTTAAGGCATTAACTCAAAAATGTATTAAAAATTAAAGTTCAGGTAATTTAGGCAAATCTTTGGCAAAAACATTAGTTTAATAATTTTTCTTTAATAAAAACAGCCATGTTTTCTCTGCATTATCAGCATTAAGCATAATATAAGAATATACTTTTATTCTATTTAGGTATATCTTCCTAAACTCATAAAAGTTTAGTCATCAAATAAGCTAGCTAGCATTACTTCTACTTCATGTTTAAAATTATGAAAAATGTAAATTTGTGTTTAACCAAATTGAAAAACTTTATTTCCACAGTAATGATGTTTTGTAATACGTCAGTTTGATCTTTAAGATCTTTAGGTAATATAAAACTTTAAATTCATACTCAATTGAGTTAATGAATATTCATTGTATACCTAGGTTATTTCTAAGTAAGATAGAGCACTAAAACCCTAATTACCAAGCCTAATTTTAACTATAAATACTTTCTGTCTCATATGTATGTATGTATTAATACATGCTATAGAGAGGCTATATATCTATATTTGTATCTGATAATGAACATACTTATTTTTGCCACTTTGAGAAGCTGTACTATAAGGAATGCATATGGCTATAGAAAGTTGTGAGCTCTGCTAGTTTGTTGCAAAATACCAAACAATTCGCAATTATTTACCTCCTTTTCTCTGTGAAATGGAAGTTACTGTGGTTAGAAGTTATAATCAATACATGTGAATGAGACTACTAGGAGCAACAGTGGCAGCTTTGTATGCCAAATATGCAGGATGTGTTTATGCTCGTGAAAAAAGAAAGTAGTTTTTCCCTGAAGTAAAATAACTGGTTGTTCCAGAATGAGAACAAGGAAAGTACAGGACAAAACCTGAATCGATGTAGAAAGTTGGAGAAGGTTCTTGGAAAAGAAATTTTATTTGTTGTGGTCAAAACTGGCTAAGGTTTGATGGGTTTATTTATAAGATTTTCAGAAAGAGCTCTAGTATCAAATATTATTCTGATAAAACCTAGAATTTGGTTTTCTCTGCGTTAAAATGACACAATTTTCTTGGATTGTTGGTCTGCTCTTAAGGGGATGAAAAGGGTTATTCTTTGCCTTTGTGTCTTAGCAAAGTATTGGCTACAGTTTGTGTTGACTTTACTGTGTCCTTGAGTACTTAAGAAAAAAAAAGTTTCTCATTTAGGAAAGAGCTAAGGTTCTTTACAAACATGTTCTATGTTTATTTTTAGCATTTTATTGTCACTTTGAAACGAACAGCAACATATTTCTCTCAGGAACTCATGAGTCCTCTCTTTTTTCCCCCCAGTTTTATTGTGGTATAATTGCCAAATAAAAATCATATATATTTAAGGTGTACAAGGTGATGTTACCATGATTCCCATTTTAAGTATTCAAATTCTGACAGCTTTTGATTTTTGCCTTCCTAAATCTCATCCTAAATGATGTGTTTTGCACCTAAAATCGGCTTTAAGATTTCCCAAAGGGCTCCTGAAAAATCACAAAGAATTTGTTCTATCACCTTGTAAAAAATTAGGTGCTGGACATCCACATGCACAAAAATTAACTAAAAATAAATCATAGACCTGAATGCAAAATGCAAAAGCTCCTAGAAGATAGAAGATTACATAGGAGAAAATCTAGACGACCTTGGGTATGGTGATGACTTTTTAGATACAACACCAAAAGGCATGGTCCATGAAAGAAATAATTGATAAGCTAGACTCCACTAAAATTAAAAACTTCTGCTCCATGAAAGACACCATCAAGAGAATGAGAAAACAAGCCACAGACTGGGGGGAAATATTTGCAAAAGACATAACTGATAAAGGACTGCTATCCAAAATATACAAAGAACTCTTAAAACTCAAAAATAAGATTGGACCTTACCAAAGAAGATATACAGATGACAAATAAGCATTTGAAAAGATGTCCCACATCATATGTCATCAGGGAATGCAAATTAAAACAACGAGGTGCCACTACACACCTATCAGAATGGCCCAAATCCACAACACTGACAACACCAAATGCCAGTGAGAATATGGAGCAACAGGAATTCTCATTCATTTCTAGCGAGAATAGAATGGTACATCCACTTTGGAAGACAGTTTGGCAGTTTGTTATAAAACTAAACATACTCTTCCCATACAATCCAGCAGTCACACTCCTTGGTCCACACAAAAACTTGCACATGGGTGTTTATAGCAGTTTTCTGAATAACTGTCCAAGCTTTGAAGCAACTAAGATGTCCTTCAATAGGTGAATCGATAAATAAAGCATGGTACTTTCAGACAAGAAATATAATTCAGTGCTAAGAAGAGATGAGCTATCAAGTCATGAAAAGACATGGAGGAACCTTAAATACATATTACTAAGTGAAAGAAGCCAATCTGAAAAGGCTACCTACTGCATGATTCCAACTATATGGCATTCTGGAAAAGGCAAAACAATAGAGAAAGTAAAAAGATCAGTGGTTTCTAAGGGTTAGGGAGGCAGAAAGGAGGAATAGGCAGAGCACAGGGGATGTTTAGAGCAGTGAAATTACCCTGTATTATACTATAATGGTGGAAATGTTTCATTATACATTTGGCAAAACCCATAGAATGTACAATACCAAGAGTGAACCCAGGAAATGATCCTAACCCTGAGCTGTCACCCTTAGATTTTATAGATCATGGGGTTTCCCTGTCTTTACCTGTTCCTAGAACTAAAAAACTAGCTTCTATAAAAATGTGAGCCTTTGGACCAATTTTATTAAAACAAACAAACGAGCATGGTGGTCTGCATGTGGACTATCTGGGGCTCAAAACTCCCTAATACTTAAAGTCTAATCACTATTATATTCTGTTTCTTGTTTCTTCAGCCTGATAGGAAGATAGGGATTTCGTGAGTCATAGATGATGTATAATAAAACATATTTTGAATGAAAGCTGCAATAAAGCCACAAACTATGAAAAAAAAGGAGGTGATAGGAATAAACTGATTTAATAAATAAACTATTGATGAGCTGCATGGGAAGCAGTGTCAAATCAGAAGAGATGCTTAGCTTTCCTTTGGTTAAATTTGTATAGATAAATATTTCAGAAATCATAGGATGTATAGAAAGACACTAGAGAATTGCTGTTTTGTCTGACATTCTACAATAACTGTACAGTGCTAGCAGTAATTTCAGTTATTTTTTAAAACTGTTGCAACTTTGCTCTTTTAATTTGAATCTAGCATCTATAGGCCAGTGGTTTTCGACTGGGTATGCACATCACTTGCCTATGGGGTTTTATTGATATACAGGTGGTTAGGACTTATGCCAAATTTACTGAACCTCTTTTCTTGATGTTCTTGTATGTTCTTGGCATATTCTAACTACATGTTTGGTATATTCATGGTATATTATATCAGGATTATTATGTTATAGCTGACTTTTTTCTCTGTAAAGATATGTTATCATATCTTTATACATATACATAAATTAAATGTAATATATGCTCTTCTTCGAAAATATGGTTAATCATTATGTTTATAGATAGTTTGTCTAAAATGTTTTGGATTGACTTTTATCTTGTTTTGCATGCCACAGAAACAACCAATTTCCTTGTCAGTTGTATTATTCTTGTAATGAACTCTCATCAGATCTCTCGCTTTTGAGAACTATCAGGAATAAATTAAACACAACCATTTTAAGTCTTTTGTCCTCTACAGATAGTTTTTTGTTTTACCCTGATATTTTCCTAAAAGCTCTTGTAATCAGTGACAAGCCCAAGTGCTTTGTCTCCAAACATGGACTATCTCAGAGCCTTGTGGAGAAGGATTATACCAGTTGTTGTTCAGTACAGACTTTTGAGGCATTGTTTAAACAACTTTGAGACCATGTCAGTGTACTGAGTTAGGATTTCCAGAACTCGAAACACAAAGCAGGTGGATTCATGTGACTGCTTACTCAAGATGCAGCAGAATAAGAATCAATTGCATAGCACTGAATAACTGATAAGGCGTGACTGTTGGGTTTATTTCAGATATTGTTGATGTCTTAATGTTTTATTTTCTGAATATATAAGGAAATTCTTTCTCTTTTATCTTATCTACAAGCCATAACATTTTGGTAGACTATGCCCTTGTCAACAGAAATAAAACTCTTTTTCTCCCCTGCCTGGTCCCTCCAGAATTCTAAAACTCTTGTAGAATATTCTTATTCTCACGGCAATATAATTACTTGCATAGGTTCAATGTCTCCTCTTTTTTACCAAGACATCACTGGGAACATTAGTTATGCAGTCAAGGCTTTGCCTTGGACATTATATTTGAGAATAATACTCTTTTAGTCAGATATGACCAGACACTTGAAAAGAACTACAGTTGACTTTACCGAGGCAATGTTTACAAAGCCCTCTTGGGAAAACTGACCTGGTACCCGGCTTCGAGGGTTCCCAGCCTTACAGGTGTATAAGGAGGTTAACTTTCTGGCAGTTTCAGGAACTTTAGGAAACATTTGGGACCCGGGGAAGAGAAGAGTTCATGCATATTTATAAGTGCTCTGGGTGAAATCTGATGGCAAGTTCTTGGCTTGGCTTCCTAGCCTCAAGATACTTTTAAAAGTCCAATCAGAGATTCCTTATGAAAACATTAGCAAAGTAAACTTAAGAAAGTACATAGGATAAATTATCATTCTTGCTGCACCTGTGTTAATAACCAGCCAAATCTAATGAGACCAGTCTTACATTGTGATGAAGAATACTCTTCCCTTGAGAATTCTTTTGATCAAAATGGGGGTAACTGTAGAAAGTTACTCTGTATTTCAATGGATGACTGTACAACTTTCCGAGTTATCAGACTGTAATCTTGTTCACTGTCTTTGCACATCTTTGTACATTGTTAGTAGCAGATATGTAAACTCCGTCTTTTCTGGTAGAAATTTCAGCCAGGTACAGTGGCTCACGCCTGTAATCCTAGCACTTTGGGAGGCCAAGGTGGGAGGCTTGCTTGAGGCCAGGAGTTTGAGACCAGCCTGAGCAAGAGCAAGACCCATCTCTACAAAAAAATTAGCCGGGCGTGGTGGCATGCACCTGTAGTCCCAGCTACTCAGGAGGCTAAGGCAGGAGGATCATTTGAGCCCAGGAATTTGAGGTTGCAATGAGCTATGGTGATGCCACTGCACTGTTGTCTGGGTGACAGAGTGAGACTCTGTCTAAAAAATAAAAATAAATAATTGACTTTCTTTCCCTCTGTGGAAAAACCAGTTTTAGTACCAACCTATTAATTGGACTAGATGCTATTACTATGCCCCCAAATGTCAATCTTTACTAAATTTTAAATTCTTCCACTGTTTTTCATTATCTGGCTACAATCATTCAATAACTTTTTAATTTTTCCCCTTTCTGCCTAACTCGGCATCACTGAGAACTATAGCATGATCTCCCAGGACTCTAGATTGCCTTGCAGCTGGCCCGTCCCTCCAGAATCTGAAGAAGTCCTGCACTCTGAAGCCTGAGGACTTGGTATTACCCTCGAAAGCCTCACTACCACACACAGCAGACACACGGGCTGGAATTCTTTGCGGGCAAGCCACTGTCTGGACACCAAGGAGTCCAGAGAAATGCTTGGATCCCACCTGCCCCTTACATCAGAGGTAACCTACACTGTGGACAACATCATCAAGAGCATCAACATCCTAGCTTGACAGCTTTAAGAAACTCCGTGCTTGGCCCTGTATATCCAAATAATTTTCCTCCACTGACCTCTTGCAATTCACTGGCCTTTGTTACCCTCAATGTTCAACTTCTGGCTCTATAATACAATAATTTATGTTAATATTTCTCTCTTTCATTTGAGGCAACCCTGTTGTAAGATGCCCGATTTCCAGACCTTTAAACAACTTACTTTTGCTACCACATCTCAAAAGATGGTTCAACTCATTTGCAGGAACAGTATCAACAGGAGTACTTGAGAGACTATTTCTTAGATCCTGTTTTGCCACCTCATTCAGGAGGTTTGTGATCACCTCTGAGTTGTTCAGGGACAAATGATATTTCTTTTGGACAAAAGCAGGAACTGACAATATTGAATTATATCCAAGCCCTGTGCTCCCAGAAAACAGCAATGGTTAAGAACCCCTCCCTTTGCCCTCTTCTTTTGTATCCTGCGAGATACCGAACTGCAACAGAGCACCTGAGGAATATGTCCTCACATATTCTGAGATAGGACCTACCCTCCACCCTTCCTCGTCCCTCTCACAAGGCTTGTGGACAACACCCTTGTTTACGTGCCTCTTTGAAGTTCCAGGCCATCCTCTCTTTTCTTTGAGACATTCCTCATTAATCAACATTATCCCTATTGCAATAGCCTGAATAAAATCATCTTAATTGTCGGGTACATTCTGTCTTTCACAGATGAGATGATCTTGAACTAGGATAACCATATATTTTATCATCCATGACGCTTTTGCACATGAAAGAGGATGCTAACAAAGTGAACACATAATTCAAAGAATGTTTATTTACTGGTCAAGAAACTATTTTTATTAAATTGGTAGTCATAATAGTTCTATTCAAATTTTATTCAAAAACAAAATTCTTTATAAAAATAAAAATAACACATATCTATGTTGAAATGAAAAATCATTTTATATTATCAGAACAATCCTCCAGATTGTACTCAGAACAATATTTTTAGAAATAATAGATCCATTTAAAAATGATTTTTGTGTACATATTCATTTATTTTAATCTATTTCTTAGCTGTATCAATCTCTACACAGTCACTAGTATCTTTCCAAAGTATATATATGGTTCTATACTTTTTCATAAGATTGCTATCTGTCTTCATATTTACATTTTATGGTTGATGTATATTCAACTGACCTTTCTCTGTAGGCCATTATATTTTATTTTTCATGAGAAAATAGTCTCTCTGTAAGTGCTGACATACCTTGTAAGGTCAGAGCAAATGTTGCTAAATACAGGTTATTCAAGATTATACTTTTTTCATATTGAATTGTGAAAATATTTCAGCCCAAAGAGACTATGGGTCCTATTTCATCTCCATTCGGAATATCTTTCTTAAGCAAATACTTTTACAAGATAACACTTATCAAATAAGTTTACTATTTATGATTCTATTGAATATTTAACCAAATTAAGATGCTACTAAATGTTCTATTCTGGCAGAGAATATAAATATATCTAATTAAAATTAGGAGCATCATCAAAAGATTTTTCCTACATGTGGAGATATTTCAAAAATAATTGAAGAATTAAAAATTGTATATGGCCGGGCACGGTGGCTCATGCCTGTAATCCTAGCTCTCTGGGAGGCCGAGGTGGGCGGATTGTTTGAGCTCAGGAGTTCGAGACCAGCCTGAGCAAGAAGAGCGAGACCTCGTCTCTACTAAAAATAGAAAGATTTTCCAAATTTATTTTTCTCTTAGAGAAACCATCTTCCTGAAGCACTCTGTCTTTGTGCTCCAAATTCCACAGGCTGTGAAAATAGGCTCAAAGAGGTTAAATGTGCAAAGGTCACACAGCTAGTGTATGACAGAACTTGAACTCAAACGCTGACAGTCTGTTTCTTGAATTTCTCATTGATAGTTGTATCAGTTGTATTGCTAAAATAATGTTGTGTAACAATCCATCTCAAAACTCAGTGTCTCCAGAAACTGTTTTTATTATTTCTCATGTGTCTGAGGTTGGCTGGGCTTAGCTGGGGCAGCTCATCAGAGATAGATTTGCTCCTTTGACGTCCAGTCTAGCCTAAGTCTGCTCTCAGGAGACAGCAGACGTGGAGGAAAACAATCTAAATCGTGCAGGTGCTTTTCAGCCTTTGATCATAACATCCTCTTAACGTCTCAGTGAACAAAGCAAGTCACATGGCTAAACCCAAAGACAAAAAGCAGGAAAGTTCAATCCAACCATGTAGTAGGGGGAGAGGAAGGAGTCAATATTCATCAATAAAAACTGAATCTACTGCATTAACTAGCAAGATATATAAATGATGTGCAACTACACCAAAATGTCTAAGGATTAAGAAATCAACTAACCTCAAGATTTCTCAGTCTCTTTTCGCTGAAGCATAAGCAATTTCCATAGTTCTAACTACAAATTCTTATAGAAAATATGTGAGCATTAAAATCATATTTCAAAGCATATTAAATATATCAAAATATTTCAAAAAAAAAAAAGAAAGAAATTATCTGGCCAACTAAAAACATATATAGAAAAAATTAGCCAGGCATGGTGGCGCATGCCTGTAGTCCCAGCTACACGGGAGGCTGAGGCAGTAGGATCGCTTGAGTCCAGGAGTTTGAGGTTGCTGTGAGCTAGGCTGACGCCACAGCACTCACTCTAGCCTGGGCAACAAAGAGAGACTCTGTCTCAAAAACAAACAAACAAACAAACAACAAAAAAAAATTGTATATTATAGAACATTTGAGTATTAATTTATTAGTACAGGACTTCTTTTGCTTTTGTAGGAACACATTTCAATGTCTTCCTGTTTGTAAATCTTGTTTTTAATAACTGCAGTTTGCTGAAAACTTCAAAAGCTGGTGTTTCTTATGCTTTATTTCCTATGTATTAAAGACTGAATATCAAAGAATTCAACTGATTTTGAAAAAATGCAACTAAAATTTAGAGTATTAATTTATAAAAAAGTTCTGTACTATCATAGAACTCATAAGTTCTTTTATAAAGCAGTTCTTCAACAGCTAAATGTTTCTCCAAGCCAATCAATGGCAGGCAGAAGAGAGAGTGATTACTGCCATACAGCACTTTTAAAAAATTCAATAGCTTCCTCACAAAAATTGTGAGTTTCAGTTATTCTGTGTACATATTAAAAAATCTATATATTTGATAACTACTGCTTCCATTTTGGCTAGTATAGTATTGCAACTTATTTGAATGCATTTGAATTATAAATTATGTATGTAATATAAACAATCCCAAGTGCATTTCTGCTCCTTTAATTTAAATAAGAACACTGTTTTTACCATGATATTGTGATACTATGCTCTATCAACCTTTATATTAATGTTATCAACTCAAAAACCCCACAACCTAAGGTTTTATCTTCTATGTTAACCTTTATAATGGAATTTAAAGCATTTACAAAAACATTAGATAGTCTTTGACAGAATGAACTTCTAAAAGCTTTAGTTTGAGTCAATGAATTAAGTGAAAAAAATGAAAAATTATTGGAATGTACTTTTTTTTGAGATGGGGTCTTGCTATGTTGCCCAGGCTGGTCTTGAACTCCTGGCCTTAAGCAATCCTCCCACTCCATCTCCCAAGTAGCTGGGATTACAGGCACAAGTCAACTTTTTAAAATATATATATATATACCACTGGTATAAAATGGCATTATTTAATTATTTGTGAAGTTCTTCTTTTGGTAACGGAATCAACACATTAAGAGCTATAGATTTATTTTTGAACATGCATAAGAAAACTTGGACTTGAAAAAATGAATGTAGTTAATTTAGAACAGAAGTGGACAAACCATGGCTGCAAACTAAGAAATGGTATTTTACATTCTTAAAGGGTTGAAAACCAAAATCAAAACCAAAGCAGGCTACGTGACAGAAAATATGGGGCCTTCAAAGCTTAAAATGTTTACAATTTGGACTTTTACAGAGAAAGTCTGATTTAGAACAATACTCTTAGACCAGTCGCAGTGGTTCACTTCTGTACTCCTAGCACTTTGGGAGGTGGAGGAAAGAAGATCACTTCAGGTCAGGAGTTTGAGACCAGCCTGAGCAGACCAAGACCCTGTCTCCACAAAAAATAGAAAAATTAGCTGGGTGTGGTGGTGTGCTCCTGTAGTCCCAGCTACTTGGGAGGCTGAGGCAGGAGGATTGCTTGAGCCCAGGAGTTTGAGGTTGCAGTGAGCTATGATGATGCCACTGCACTCTAGCCTGGGCAACAGAATGAATTTCTGTCAACAAAACAAGACAAAACAAAAACATACAAAAAAACCAACAGTCCTTTGATATAAATGAAAAGTCTTCCTCCACAGAGTGAAATGTATATGTACCTCTGAAGCTGCATGTTAAATCTTCATTTTCAGACAAAGTATGTCTATAATATAGTAACTTTCAATAATATGATGACTCTTTTTAAGTAGATTTGTCTCTTCTGGTATTCATGTGGTCAGTGATACCACTATGACACCAGTAGTAGAAGATAAATATCAACAATCCGTTCAAAGGTACAAGTTCTTCATCAACTTCCTTGAGAAATAAATGTTTTTATTTAATTATTTATTAAACATGCACTTAGCTTTTTTAGAGCTCATTGTAACTAAAAGGTTTACTTGTGAAAAAATTTAAAAAGTATGACAAAAAAGTATTATCAAACAATAAAATAATAAATAGCTATAAATTTATACCAAATAATGCATGACAAAACCACTGTAGCAAGAACATTCAAACTACACTCCATTCTCTGTGGGATTGCTCAATCTCATCTCCCTCCAATATTTCCTGTGAACTTAACCTTAACTAATTTCTTTATATATTCACTGGATTATTAACTAGCAGATGTAACATAATTTTTCTTTCTTAGTGGTACATAAAACAATGCTAAGTCTTCTATATATGTTGCCTTTAATTTGACAAAATACAGTATTTACTTCTTAACTGCAATATGCATTTGCATGCAATATGATATCCTCCCTGATATCAGTTGTTCCTCCAGGAATAAAAATGAATAATTACTAGAATGTTGTTGATCCAAATGATAATTCATTAAATACAGGTATTGATCAGGTAAAAAGAGCCTGCCATATACACACATTATGCAATCCTCTAAATTTTTAGATAAAGAGTGAGAGTCCCCTTTTTCCCTTGTAGGCCACTGAGATGAATTGAACTCAAGAGGCCATTTCTCACAGGTGCCTTCACTCTTCTATTGGAAAATGTGGTTTTTAGCTGATCATTTAGCTCAGCGCTCTCAGGGTATGGGATTGACTTCTGTCATAGTCGAATGCCTTTTCTTTTCATTGCTTTCAAAGCCAAGATTAGGAACGAGACCCTGACTGTGACCTCATACTAAATATATTTGTATGGATGTGTGTGTGTATTAAAATAGAAAAAGAGAAGGTACCTCATATATTCCCTTACAAATATCAAAGGGAGAGATTTTTTAAAATAGCATATTTTTTAAAAAAAATCTAGAGATTAAAAAATTAACTAGAGGCTACATACTACCAATACATTTACATAGTACATCTCTGTTTCCAAAGAAAAAATGTGAAATTCTATGTGATGAGCTTCAAGGTGATAACTAGCCTTTTAAATCTTATGTGAATATCCCTGGGTATCTGTATGCCATATTTTTATATATGTTTGTGAGTGTTTGTTTTTTCATGGTGAACTTAGTCATAGGATAACTGTATAAATTACTTCTTATATTCAATGATTTTTAGCCCATGTAGTCTTCCTTTTATATGGTAACATACATAATCCTGGAAATATTTTTGATGCATCTAATGATGAGGGTATACACTTTTAGACTTTTAAAGCAATTTTTAGGATACAATATTTCACTTGCTACATAAAATTTTAATTTAATTCATAGTATTTAAGTTTTATATTTCAAAACCTGTCTGGGGAATAGAAGATAAGTTCAATATTAGGAAATATATTAATAGACTATGCCAAATTTATACACTTAAGGACAAAAATCATATGATTATCTCTATACATGCTGAAAAAAACCTTTGACAAAATTCAACACCAATTCATGATTTAAAAAAAATCCAAAAGAATAGAAAATGAGAAATACTTTCTTTATATGTGTGTATGTATATGCCTATGTATGTGTGTGCATCTAAGTCCTAAAGCTGACATCTTATTTAATGAGAAAATGTTAAAAGTGTTTTCACTAAGATCACTAATAAGTCACGCATGCCTACTATTTTCCTTATTACTAAAAATTGTATTAGAGTATTAGCCAATGCAATTAGACAAGATAAATCAATTAGAGGCATAAGATGGGTAAAAAAGAAATAAAATTTAGTCTATTTGCAGAGGAAATGATAGCATAACTAGAAAATCCTTCAGTGGCAACAAACAAAAATAATTTAATAAGGTGATAGGATATAAAATTAAGAAACGAAAATCAACAGCCTTAAGATATATAAATAATAACCAATTAGAGGACATTATGGTAGAGAAAGCCCATTAAGAGAACCCACAAAAAGATAAAATACTTAGGAATAAATGTAACAAATAATATACAAACCTAATCATAAAAAATTTAAAATACTTCTGAAAGATACAAAAGTAGACTTGAACAAATGGAAAGACATTCCCCATTCTTGCATAGAATGACTGACCATTATAAAGGTACCAGTTCTTATGATCCAGCAATCCCACTACTGTGTATATAGCCAATGGAAAGGAAATCAGTATGGTGAACAGATATCTGCACTCCCATGTTCATTGTAGCACTATTCACAATACCCAAGATACGGAATTATCCTAAGTGTCCATCAATGCATGAGTGGATAAAGAAAATGTAGTATATATACAAATGGAATACTATTTAGTCTTAGAAGAGAAGTAAATCATGTCACTTGTGACAGCATGGATAAGCCTGTAGGATATCATGTTAAGTGAAGTAAGCCAGGCACAGAAAGATAAATACGGCATGATCTCACTTATAGGTGGAATTTTAAAAAGCTGAACCCAACCATTGAATTAGAGAGTAAAATGGTGATTACCTGGAGAAGGGGAGATGGGGGTCAGGGAGATGTTGATAAATGGACACAAAATTTAAATTAGGTAGGAGGAATAAATCCAAGAGATCTATTGTGCAACATGTTGACTATAGTTAATAACAATGTATGGTATTTTTGAAAACTGCTAAAAGAGTAGATTTTAAATGTTCTCACCTCAAAAGATGAAAAGTATGTGAGGTAATGCATATGCTAATTAGTTTGGTTTAGCTATTTCACAATTTCATATTTCAAAACATGTATACAATAAACATCTAAAATTTTTGTTAATTAAAAAAATAAATTTAAAAAATTTAAAAATATATGTTAATAAGTGAAAAAAGACACTAGTTTTCCCTAAGTTAATGTATAAATTTAATACAATCCCAATAAAAATATCAATAAACATTTTTATGGAGTTAGGCAAGTTGATACTAAAGTTCATATAGAAAAGCAAAGATGCAAGAATAGCCAAGAAAACATTGAAAAAGAAAAACTATGAAGAAGACTCTTCCCACCAACATTAAAAAACGAAATCTCTATAATTTGATGCAAGTGGTAATGGCACACGCATAGACAGACCAGAGGGATGGAATGAAGCCCAGAAAAAGACCTAAGTATGGATGGTAATTTAGTATACGATAACAGTGACATCCCAAATGAAAAGACATTGTAATAAATGGTGCAGTAAAAACTGGGTAGCCATTTGGAATGAAAGATTAAATTATATTCATATCTCACAAAATACAAGTAATAAACTCCAAGTGCTTTAGGGAATCTAAGTATAAAAAATGAAACCACACATGTACTAGAAGAATGCATAGTGAATTCTTCTTTAACCTCAATGTAGGGAAATTTTTAAAACTATGACTCAAAATAGAGAGGTCTTAGAAGAAAAAATATCAATAGATTTGATTACATAAAAATTTTAAAATTTGTATGTCAAAAGCACTATAATCAAAATACAACTAGCAAACTGTAAGAAATATTTGTAGTACAGACTATGACCAAAGGGCTAATATCCTTAATGTGTATTTAAGAAAAAAAAACTTCTAAAAATTGAGAGGCAAAATATAAAAAACCCACTAAAAAATGGGGGAAACATAGGAACAGACAACTCCCAAAACAGGTTATAAAAATAGCCCTCAACTACATGAAAACATACTCAAATTCACTCCTAATTAGAGAAATGCAAATAAAACAACACTGAGATACCATTTCTCACTTATCAGACTCCTGGTGATTCACAAGTATGGTAACAGACGCTGTTGGTGAGGCTGCAGGCAAATGGGCACTCCTATATAACTGGTGGCACTGCAGACTCAGAAAACTCTGCTGGGAGCAGATTTTGGCAATCCTAACAAAAATATATATGGATTTATTTTTTTACAGGTTTTTTTTTTTTTTTTTTTTTAGACAGAGTCTCTCTCTGCTGTGTGCGCTAGAGTGCTGTGGCATTAGCCTAGCTCACAGTAACCTCAAACTCCTGGGCTCAAGCCACATCCTCCTGCCTCAGCCTCCTAAGTAGTTCGGACTACAGGCACATGCCACCACGCCCGGCTAATTTTTCTATTTTTTGTACAGACGGGGTCTTGCTCTTGTTCAAGCTGGTCTCGAACACCTGGCCTCAAGCAATCCTTCCACCGCAGTCTCCCAAAGTGCTAGGATTACAGGCATGAGCCACCACACCTGGCCCTTCCAGGATATATTGTTAAGTATAAAAAGCAAAGTTTAAAAGCCTATCTGGCATATGCTACCTTTTGTGTAAGAAAGGAGATATAAGAAAATATAAATGTATCTGCTTATTTGTGCAAAAGAAATTTATATTCTTTTGCACAAATACAATAAACCATAAATTGATAATGGCTTGATAATAATAAAACCAAAAATTGATAAACCACAAATTGATAATGAATGATAAACCATAAATTAAAGAGACTGGTTCCCTACAGAGGATGCTTGGCAACCCGGTGGAAAGAATGGGAGAATGGGATAGCAAGAACCACTCCTAGGACTGTTTCTCTAAGTAAATATTTTTTATAGCTGACATATAGAACCCTAGTAATATTTCCTATACCTCTAAAAATAGAAACCTAACCAAATTTGGAAAACATGATTTTGACTTGATAGTGTAAGGCTGAAGAAACAGTGTATGAATATTGTAATCTAGTTAGCAAGCTTGATTCTAACAAAGGATACTAGAATTATATATTAGAATTGAACAAATGAGCAAATATAGATAAAAAAGAGTCAAGTTTCTCACTGTCGGAGAAAGACGTTACAAATAAGGAAAGGGGAGGGCAAAAATGAACCCTGTGGAATTGGAGTGAGGGGTATCAGTATAAACCCATGTTTATACAGACGTGTAGGGGGATGTAGTTAGATGACAGACAGAATGACAGACACATACAGACATGTGCGTATACGCAGGCTGATATACATACACACAGTTCCTCCTCTCCTGGAAGGGCCTCGAAGCATTAACACCCTAGTAGCACTGAGCGTATCTAGTGCTTAGATCTTGGTTTCTAAATACCACTCTCGAATCAAGAGAACTATGCCTCTTGGAGAAGTTGTTGATTCCAGGCCTGGGGCAGGCAAAGTATAAAATGAGCCTGGAACATCTCATACCAAAATAGAAGAAAGTGCTCACAAAGGATGGAGCCATGTCAAAAGAACATGGAATCCACCAGAAAGAGGTCCTCAATGGCCAAAGCTGGAATAATTTTGAGGAAGCAAGAAAGAATGATAGCATTGGATTATACTTCATAGACTAAAATAAGTATCTGTGAGTCTACAGTAATATAAATGAATAATTTAGTCAATAAATTAATGGAGGATAAAAGACAAACCTTCCACACAGAAAAAATCCAATTAATAAATGCAGAAGGAATAGAGGAAATAGGGGGGAAAGCTCCACAGTAATAATTGTTGTAGGCATCAATGGGTGAAATTTTAAGGAGACACAGGATATTTGCATAGTCTTAAAATATCTCCAATATAGAATTCCTGTATACCCTTCACTAACCTCCCCAATGTTAGCATCTTACGTAACCATAGTAAACTATGTAAAGAAATTAAACATGGGTAAAATATTATTAACTAAATCTAGTAACCTCATTTGAATTCCTACTAACATTATTTTTTTCTCTGACACAGGACTCAATCTGGGATGTATTTATTTATCACTAATGAGATAATAGTAATTTTACTGTGGAGAAAGTGGCTAGTATCGTTTTAACCAGTAATCAAGGTTCATATCTCTAGCCGTAGACATAACAACATATCATGTACAGAGAAGGGCATGCTATCTCTTCCATGGTATTCCTGCTAAAAATGTTTAATCTCCTCTAACCATGAGAAAACATCAGACAAACCCAAATTGAGGCACATTCTACAAAATAACTGATTAGTAGTCTTCAAAAGGGACAAGGTCAGGAATGGCAAAGAAAGACTGAGAAACTGTCACAGACTAGAGGAGACTAAGGAGACACAACAATTAATTGCAATGTGGGATCCCAGGTTGATTCCTGGAACAGGAAAAGGATGTTATTAATAGTATAAGTTCAAATAAGGTTAGTAGATTTATTGATTTTAATAGCATTGTACCCATGTTTAATTTCTTTACATAATTTACTATGGTTATGTAAGATGTTAACAATAGAGGAAGTTAGTGAAGTGTATATAGGAATTCTTCTCTGTACAAGTTTGCAACTTTTCTACAAGTTTAAAATTATTTCAAAAGAAAAGTGTTTTTGTTTGTTTGTTTGTTTGTTTGTTTTTAGAAAACGCTTGCTGGACCTGAGTTTTCTTATCTGCACAATAACTACGTTGAATCAATTCAATGACAATATCCAATTTAATACCATTAGTCGCCATTTATGGAGGCTCTATTCTGTGTGGGGCATGCCGGCAAGCTGTGTTGATGGAGACCTCTAATCCCTGGAAGCCACATGTTTAGAACTCAACTGCTGACTCCGTTTCTCTCAGACAAGGAAACTGGGGCTGCGAGTGGTCAAGCAATCAGCACAGGTGGTGAGTAGAAAACCCAGGTGAGAACTCGTTTAGGTAAAGGCATATGATCATTCCACCACACACCTGTAGCTTTTCAGATATAAATAACCTGAGGAAAAAAATTGTTAAAAATGGTACCAATCCTTCACTTCATACCTTTACCTTACAGTAGCAACACTAGGGAGAGAAATAATAGAAAATACAGCTCAGGTCTCTCAGATCTTCTTTTTTTAAACCAAGAGTTTGTTAAACTTGGGGGGTGAGTGGGGACAGAGAGAGTTAACCTTGTGAGCTCAGTTCATAGTTAATGTCATGGATAAAAGCATCCGCATGGGAATTACCAAATATGTACATATTTAAATAAATGAAAAGAACTTTCCCATTAACACCATCCGCATTGTACCACAGAAGAAAATATCCTTTTATTATTCACCTTGTTCCCATGATTTGTCCATTGGGGAGGGAGGGTTCTAGAAAGAGCAAAAATCTCTCTCTAGTCCTTTAGCCCCAGTTGATGGGGCTGTTTTTATACAACAGTGCCATCTACTGGAGTGACTCAGAATTACAGGACACTCTAACAATTTTCAGTCCTAGTTTTCTGCTTCTCTTTTAAAATGAGCTAAAACCAGTTAATATCTCCATTCTCAGTTACTATTATTACCAGCCCCACTTTATTAATAAATACGGTTTTATAGGGCAAAGACCTGGTCAATTCTTGGGTATGCTCTAAAACCACACACTGGCCTACAAATGTTGCTGAAGGGTTTCACACCGGACCACATAGAAACAGATGAGCATCCGGGAGTCTGAGTTTCTTTCTCTCTTGACATTTAAAAAAATATTGCAAAGAATTTTTGTTCTTTGTAGGTAGATAAAAACATATAGAGAGGAAGCCAGAGGAAAATATAATCACCATAATAGCTGTCCTTGGAGCTTTGTGTTTTTATTATTTATAATTATGTGATCGTATTATACCTATTGTCTTGTAAATGGTTCCTTTTATTTAGTAATAGATATAATCATCATTGTTTCAAAAGCTTTAATCCTCGTGGTTTAGGTCAATGCGCATCACTATTTCGTTTCAGTTTCATGTGGATGACAGGGTCTCAGGACAACACTAACAGGGACTTGGGGCTCTTGTGGGTGTTCATCCATTCAGTCAGCCCTCAAAAACCTTCTATTAATAAGAAGGCAAAAGAACAAAGAGCTAAATATTTCCCAACCCTCTAGGCCACCCTCCCCTTTCCAACAGTTCTTTCCATGGAAGGGGGGACGTGAGCTAGAGGTGAAGTTGAATCACAGAACAGAAAATAAATAAAAAGACCAGTTTCAAGAGGCTTTTCTTCGCTGAACCAACAGTCCTGAGTGGTGCCTTAAATATTTAGATTCTGTAGTGACTAAATCGGGAAAGACTAATCCCAATTTTAGGAGGAACATGGAGGTCATTGGAATTGTTTCCAATGCCTCTGCTTTGCATAGAAACATTTGTAAGCTGTGAGCCATCAAATGCTTTCCTCCAAAACGATTCTAAACTCTATAAAGAGCAATACTATTACCAATTAAAGGTCATTAGCAGCAAGGATACTTAACTGGAATGGGTTCAATTTGTTAGCAGTGCCTTTCCTCCTTACTCACTTATTTAATCTGGTTATGGCGTATATGTGTCTATTTTGTACAACCTGCAAGACGATTTTATTTTTAAAAGCATGCTAAAAGTTTATAGCTGTTTTATATCTACTCCTTTGATACATTTTTGGTCGTATTAGTGATTTACTTGATGCTGAAACCTTGTTCCAGAAACCAGGCCCCCATGAGAACATCATTCCCACGGGAGAATATGCAACACTTGGCAATGATTTACCTTGCAACATGGTTTCCAGGAGACCATTGTGGAAGTAAGTAGTAGTGTGTCTGTACTTGACTTTGGAGTCCTGTGAGGACAGGCATTATTCCTCATATTACAGAGGGGAAATAAAGTCTCAGAGCTGGAGGGACTTAGTCTCATCAGAAGCTGAGCAGAGGCTGGCAGCTCAGTCTTCCTTCCACAGTGCATTTTCCTTATGTTATATTCTTGGCCTGTCCTTGACCAGGGTAATGGTCAAGATTATGGACCTGGATGCCTGGGTTTGAGTCTAGGCTCTGTACTTTACTAAGTGTATATTGGGAATGTTGCTTATCTCTCTTTACTTAATATACTCATCTGTAAAATGGGATAATAATAATAATGGTATATTATCTCATAGAACTGTTATCATGCTAAACAAAGTAAAGCATTTGGAACAGTGCCTGGCAGGAAAAAAAATCCTCAATAAATATTAGCCACCATTATTTACATGGCCAATGAAATCATATATTCATATTTATTCTAAGTACCTGAAAACATCAGCAAAGGTATAAACACAATTTAGATGACTTTAACAAAATCAGCAATTTCCATTTGATGGGTGCCTACCATATGCCGGACACATTACATACTTTATCTTATTTGTTCTTTTATCCCCACTTTGGAGATGGCAAACTGGAATCTCAGAGAAGTTAAGTAATTTTCCTCAGGTCACACAGCCAACCAAATGGCAAAGCCTGGATTAACATCCAGGCTTCTCCACTGCTAAAGCCGGCAGACATTTCATCCACTAAGCTATACGACAATACGCTAAACTAAGTTAACATTTTGCATTGTTTATCTGCTGTGACCTATCAAAATTTTCTTTTTAAACTATAGATTATTTTAAAATATGTTGTACTCTGAGTTTTTGCATGGACTGAGTGCCAGGCATTGTGCATGCCTGGAGAGTCAATGGTGAATAAGACACAGTCCTGTGCTTCAGTTGCTCACAGGCTGGTGGAAGGAGTCAGACCATTAATGGTAAATTGTAGTGCAGAATGGAAAGGGTTGCCAAGTAGGGGTAGAATACAATGTTACCGGAATGTAATTTTTAGGAGCAGCATCAGCCCAGTCTTGCAGGGTGGATGGGGGATGCATGACATCAAAAATACTTCCCACTGATGGATGACCTAAGACCTTACTGATCCTTTGGGGTTTTAAATAACCCCAGCTAGCACATGCTCATTACTTAGGCATGCACTTAAGACATGTTATCTCATTTAATCCTCACTACAATTCTTTAGGAGTGGGGCCATGATTCCCTTTTTGCAGATGAGAAAACTGAAGCTTTGAGAGACCTAGTAAGTTGTCTAATATCACCCAGCTAAGTAGATGATGTCCCCTGGATTTAAACCTGATTTGTCTGACCAAGACACCCAGACCATTAACCACTGCACTAAATCATACTGCCCTCAATTTTTTTTTTTTTTTTTTTTTTGAAACAGGGTGTCACTCTGTCACCCAGGCTGAAGTGCAGCGGCGTGATCATAGCTCACTGCAACCTCCAACTCCTGGGCTCAAACAGTCCTCCTGCCTCAGCCTCCCGAAAAGCTGAGACTATAGGTGCATGCCACCATGCCCCACTAATTTTTAAAATTTTTTATAGAGACAGGATCTCGCTGTGTTGCCCAGGCTGGTCTCAAACTCCTGGCCTCAAGTGATGCTTGCACCATGGCTCCCAAAGTGCTGGGATTACGGGCATGAGACACCTCACCTGGCCTTGCCTTCAATCTTATACTGTTTTATTGTGTTTGGTGCAGGTTAACTTGAATTATAATTTTGCCTTCTTACCTTTCTGTATTTTGTTGTTTCACTTGTTTCAACAAGTACTATTTCATAAATAATTTTTAATAAAAAAGAAAACTTCTTATTCTGAACTATTATGTTAATAGGCTGAACCTATTAGGTCATCTTTTCCTAATCCTTGCAATGGTACATGTGTCTCCTGCAGAGTTTCACACCTACAGCACAATAGATTTGTAAAGTTGAGGAAGCACCACTCACTTTTGAATTGATCTGGGGGGATCCAGGCCCCCAATTTTCTATTCCAAGCCCTGTTGGACGGATTTGAAACTTTTTGGTTGGAGGTTTGTACGAAGAAACCCCAGGGTAGGAGAAAACAGACTTAATCTTGGTCTGATTCCTGGGGAAGTCTACAAACGGAGGCAAATTACTTAACGCCCTCATGGCATTCTCATGTATCAAGTGAATCAAGACCAATTAGATGAAGAGCTATGCAAGAGAGAGGACGCTAGAATGCCATACTAGATTTAGCAAGATCTAATTAGCTGGAAGGTAGACCATGAACAAAGCAAGATTCAAGAAACACCACACTGGGTGCCCAGGAAACTCGGCTGGGGCTAAGTCCTTTTATGGGTGTAACAGTGGGCATGATCCGGCCTCTGGCTTGCTTTCTTCTGTCATCTCCTGCCACTTTGCCCCATTCCACCCCCTCCCCTTCCAACCTCAAAAACCCCAACACGCACTTGAGACCCAGTCATGACAAACTCCTTGCAGCTCCCTAAACAAACCTTGCTCTTTCTTGCCGCCCAGCTCTCGAATGTGCCTTTTCCTCCCGCTTGTTCTCTGTCAGAGTCTCTCCCCTGAATATCCTTCACCTTTGGCTTCTCATTCTTTCTTCAAGGACAATTCACATTTAGATCATTTATAGAGACTTCTTGGAGCCCTCATTAAAAGAATCAGGTGTTTTCCCTTGGCGCTTCCTGTAAAGTTCTCTGAAAGCCCTTATTCTTAAACCGTTGCTTTCATTACTTGTTGCATGTGTGTTTTCTGGGTAATCCATAAAGCCTGGAGGATGAGAATCATATTTGATTCATCTTTGTATTCATTTCATCTTGAACGGTGCCTGCTACATGTTAGGTACTTAATAATTGAGTGGCTTGATGGATGGAGGGTATTAGAACCAAAGCCTCATTGCACACTCTCAAGTCAGAAAGGAAGTTCTTCAGTAATAATGCCATCTGTTACTCAAAAGTTAAGGATAAAGGAATTTCAGAATTTATGAAGACAACTTTTAAGAATAAGCCTAAAAAGACAGGAATCTTTGGCCCAGTGATTATAATATCAAGCCCAGGGAACTCCCCTGGCTTAGGCCAGTTGTTATATTTCATTGACTTCGGCTAAAAATGGAAAAAACTATGGGGAACATTTTAATAAATAGCATTTCCAGATTTCCTGGAAATAACAAAGCCACCCCAAATAGGCAAGAAAAACTTAACAAGAAAATGTCAGACATTCAAGATAAAAAATGGTGGCAGACTCTGGACAAGGAGGAAACAAAAATAGATCACTCTCCTGCCAGCTTCTGAATTCTAGTCCTTCCTCTGATGGACAATAGCTGGGAGGGAAAAGGGGTTTAATGCCCTACACTTGCATTGCTGGTGAAACTGTCTGTTAAGAAAAACAAGAGGCATTTCTCTCCTTTCTCAAGGGAATGGAGTCCCTTGAAAGACACACCAAATACCGCAGAGGACCGAAGTTGTCTCCTCTTGCTATTTCCTTCCCGTTGCAACACTGTTTGTGAAACAGTACTCAGGCCACAGGAAAAACAGACCAGGAAGGTTGCGGTAGGCAGGCTGTGGTTATAAGCCTTCCCCCACCTCTTCTAGCAACTCTCGTTAGCATGCAGTAGGCTTTGTGTCTCTTTAAATTCTGCCAGACGCCACTGGGGGTGCCTTTGCTGCTCGCCTCTGGGGAAGTGATTATTGCAAATGTGCATGATTTTATCCACAATATACAGTATCGTGTGAAGCTGGCTTTTTATTGCCTTCAGCCTTTTCTTTCTTACAATTTAATTTAATACGTTTGGAATTATTATCCCAAACATTAGCCAGCTGGCCCGCTGGGGTTTCCTTTGCTGGATTCCAAGTCTCTCTTTTTCTAATCCTCTCTTCGTGGATAATCCACTCTAATGCTTTTTGGCTGCGGAAGGGGTTTTGCTATTACTACCTGTTGATTAGAAATGCACTTTGTCCTGTGTAGGTGGTTCTAATCGTTCGGTAATGAACACCTTATTTGAGACAGCTGAGGTCAGAGTTATGAGATTTTTCTTTCTTCTTTCCAGGTTTCTGGATGCTTGCTTGTCTTTTCAGTTTTTTTTTTTTTTTTTTTCTCCTGAGCTACAATTCAGCTAGTCTTTGAGAGCAGCCTCTAAGACCAAAAAAAAAAAAAAAAGGAATAGGAAGGAAAAAAAAGAAAGCTGTACAGCAAGGCCCAAGAAAGAGGCTTTTATTTTCTCCTGCAGCTTTGAGACCCCAGGTACAGAACACTCTGTCTTTGCCAACCAGGAGGCCTGCAGGGTCCTTGCTGAGGGCTCCGGGGGGAGAGCCGGAGACTTTGTCCCTGGGTGGGGCCGAGAGAGCCCAGGAGGAGAACAGGCTGGCAGGTGGCGTCTTCCATGTCAGAGGCCCAAAGAGTCAAGAGCACCAGGCCAGTTCGGTGGCTTTGCTGACTCCCTCTCGATCCGATGTCTCCCCTTCTAGGTAGGAAGCCGGAAGTGGGATGTGGGACCGTGTAGCAGGAACACCTGTCACATTGGGAGTGGCCTGTCCCTGTGGAGCTGTCACAGCAACGGACTTTCTCCAGGATGCCCTGGGGAGGATCCAAAATGAACTGGACTTCGTAATATCCGTGACAAGAACAGGCGCGGGTGTCCGGCAGATGGAGGGGGGGAGGGAATGGGCATATACATACATGATGAGTGCGATGCGCACCGTCTAGGGGATGGACACGCTTGAAGCTCAGACTCGGGGGGTGGGGTGGGGGGGTAAGGGCAATATACGTAACCTAAACTTTTGTACCCCCACAGTATGTTGAAATAAGAATAAAAAAAAAAGAATAGGCGCCAAAGTCGCTATTCAGTGCGTTTCTGTATTGAAGGGAATATTTGTCCAAAGGTGTCCACAATTTACAATAAGCACAACCACTGGTTACATTTTACTTGAAAGTTCCAAAGAGATGATGATGATGAGTTTCAGAACAACACCCTCTGTCCCATTGATGGGTTGAAAAAGAAATTCTTTAGGGTATCTATAGCTGCACTTTGCAAATTTAGTGTGAATACTTCCTCAGAGGACTCTGTTATTTACATCTGTTTATTCTCAGAATTGGGGATATTGCCTGGTACTTGGTAGGTAATCAATGAAAACAGGGAAGGGGAGAGGGGAAGGGGGAGAGGAGAGAGAGAGAGAAAGGAGGAGGAGGAGAGGGAGAAGGAAGAAGGGAGGGAGGGAGAGAATAATATGTGCTTATTATAGAGATTTGGAAAACATAGGAAGGTACAAAAAAGAAAATAAGAATTACTCAAAAATCTCACTAAAAAGTAACCTTTGTGAATGGTTTGTTCCCTTTATTCTTTCAGGCATTTTCTAAACTGATTGTTTCATTGTTTACAAAGTTCAGATCACACCACACATTGAACTCTGCATCCTGCCTTCTTAATTCACCTTCTACTGCCAGTATTTTCACAGGTTCAAACTATTGAAAATCATGTTTTTAATGGCTAGATAATATTTTACTCTTTCAACATATCTTTGCTTCTGTAATATTTTCCTACTGTTAAGTTCCTGGCTCCTTTCATATATCTGTTTAAATTATTCTCCTCCTCTGAGAATAATTCAGTGATTTTTAAAAAAAAAAAATAACATATACAGAAGTAATTTTTATTAACACATGAACTTAGATTAAGTGTTTCGTAGAAAATGCTACATTACTCACAAACCAGAACTGGTTCGTTATTTAAATATACCCATACAAATGAAGCTAATACCTTCCCTGGTAATAAAAAACAAAAGTTTAATACAAACTTTTGAAAACGAGTTTTTTTTTTAAACATTTGGTATTCTATTGGGTATTGGTCATTTTGAGCCAAATCTTCCACTATGTGATATTCCCAGAACTTGTCAAAACAAGTGTACTTCATATTATCTGTCAATAATGATGATGTCAAAAATCAATTCATAATGTTACGGCTTTCCAAATACAGATCCCTGAATACTCCTTATTCAGTCCTTTTTGGTAGCTTGGAAGCCACCTATCCAACTGCTTTTGGAAATTTTTTACAGTTGAAACGTTACAATTAAAATAATTTTGAAGACATTTTATTTAGTGTTGATTCTACTGAGCTGCTTCCTTTTTCCTAATGAGGTTTTGTTTTTTTTTAAAAAAAAAAAAAGAATCACTAATAAAACATCATGTAGATGTATTTAATAAAGGTAAACAGCATGAGACACAAAGGTATTCCAAAAATTAATCAAACATATTACATTTTCTAAAAACTACCCAGGTAATTTAGCTTCCTAGATTTTCCCTAGGAAGCGGAGTAACTTGACCTGTCCTGCGACGATGGTGGGCAACAGTTCAGAAGAAAGAGCTGTTGACTAGTTCGTCTATATTTTAGTTGTAAATTTCTTGGCACAAATAGGACACTTTATAATGTGTCTGAGAAGGAACTATCGACGTGTCGTGCAGTCATCCTCTCTCCAATAGTGTTCTCACCTAGAGACGCAGGGTACAGAAGTAGAAGAATGGATCATAAGAAAGGGGGAGAAGATGGGGCAGTGCTGAAAACCTCACTCCTTCTAGAAGGGGCCAAGAACCACTCCCATATCATCGTTGCTCTTTCTTCCCTGCTCCAAGGCTCTCCACCTCTGGGATTCCATCTGTCCAGTTTGACTGTGATCCTTGACTGATAGGAACGAGTGCTTCCCACTCCGACAGATCACTCTGGGGCTAAGACCATTCTGGCTTCTTCCATGTGTCCCCGGAGGCCAGCAGGATGTCTGGCATGACGGGCACTCAATTTTAATATTTGTTCTAAGAATCAACAGGAGAACAAATAGGATTCTAATTTAACAGCTTTAAACAAAGTTATTTTTTAAAAAATTAAAGCATTTTAAATATGGGAGGCATTTCCAGATCATCAATAACTATAATAATTTGGTTAAAAACATGTACAATCTCTTTTGTTAAAAAGATTAGAGCTGATCAGTGTCGTGGTGACAGTGAGATTTAATGATATAATTGAACAAAGGGCTTCAAGCATAGGTCACCTAAACTCCTGAGTGATTCCACAGAATGTTCTAAATTGAAGTAGGTGGCTATTTATGCTATGAGTTAATGATCTGATGAATTTTTTATATTTGCTGTCCTGAATAATTCCTCCTCTTCCTGTACGTAAGTATTTAGGGATTGAATAAGTCTATTTTAAAATCATTCTGAAGTATATAATCTCGATTTCTTTTCTCAGTCTGGTCCTCCTCCACCCAGGATGCAGATGTCTGAGGTGTGAGAATTCCTGTTTTGTCAGTTTGAGTCATTCATGGGGCTTGACTTGGCCAGTTGAATGTGCTGGATCCAAACAGCATTGGGTTCGAATAGGTTAATCCTTTAATGTGCCTGACATATAAAGTATTTGATAATGTGGGCTGCTACTGTTTTTCCTCTTAACTTGTGTCTGTGCATATTTCCTCTTAGCACTTCGATATTCCATTTTCACCATTTTATTTTCTGCTTGTTTCATTATTGTATTGGGTAGACATTTCTGGTAGAAAGGCCCCCAGTGAAATGAATGGAAGGGTGTGGCCTGGCAAAGGTTTAATGGCTGTCCTCTAAGAGATGAACCGATATGGTACACTATTAGTTGATACAGTTTCTGTTGCTGTAACAATTACTTAACAAAATAATAATAGCTTAAACAGTATAGAAGTTAATTATTTCTCAGGCAATCATTGAGAGTAGGAAGTTCTGGGATGATTTGGTGACTCTATGGTGTTGGGGACCTGGGTTCTTGCATTCATCATTGTTTGGCCTATTTTCATCTCATCTGAGTCTACCTGTCCACATTCCAGCAAGTAGGAAAGAGATAAAGGACAAGGACGGGGAGCATGGGCACACGCTTTTAAGGACACGACCTAAGTGTTGTACACATTGCTTCTACTTGTATTTCTTCTGTCAAAACTTAGTCATGAGGCTAGAAGGTATGGTGAAACTGGAAAATATGATTTTTATTCTCTGAGGTCACGTATCCAGCTAAAATTCAGGAGTTCTGTTAGTAATAGAAGGGAAAATAGATTTTTAGGTAACAAATAGCAACCTCTGCCCTAGATATAGAATTTGGCCATCCGCTGTGTAAGTTCAGAAGAATCTGACCTTTCCAAAGTCTCAGAGTTGATCACTGTCAGGGAGGCTGACTCACACTGAAAAGCTCACAAGAGACTGATGTATAAAACCAGAATGCAATAAAATACTACTTCCAAAAAGGATGGATGGGTTGTCATAAACACAATTGCTCCATGTATATAAGCTGCATGGGGAGCCAAATTATTGAAGGGTTTCTTGGTGAACAGAGAATCAGAACCTCTGAGCGTACAATGGCATCTGGCTCTGGTGGCTCATTGCTTCTACCCTCACACTAGACGGGTTACTCACACTGGTTTCTCTCCCAGGCAGTGCTCCAGTGGACCCTGCCAGCCATTATCTCTGGGACTATCCATGGCCATGCCCTCTGTGTTGACCTCCCTCCTTTTTGACCAACAGTATATTTCTTTAGATGTGTTAATAACCCACCAGGCTTAGTCCTTTCATTCTCAACCCTGAAGCCCTTTCTGCCTCTCCATCTTTCTGCTCTGATCAGAAGTATTGGTTTATGGTTTTGGTCCCACTTACCACCCCACTTCTACAATACTTTGAGCTTTTTGTTGCTATATCATGTATTTATAACCCCTTTAGGGCAAGACCCTCACCTCATACCCCTTGGTACCCAAGCTTTTCAATTGCGTCCCACCATGGCACTCTCAAATGATGATGATGACCGCAAGATGACAAGTGTCATAGTGCAGCTATCACCTGAGCATGAGGTGGTCACAAGTACAGTAACAAAAGTAAGGCTGGTGAAAGCAATAGAAAGTTAATGGAGATTTAATGACCCAGTGTAGGCAGTTAATTCAAATACAAAACCGTGGCTTTTGCACTTTTCAGTTATAGTAGGAAAAATGAAAACGTATCATGTGTTTTTTAAAACCTTAATGTGACCTTGATGCATTTCCTCCATATTGCAATAAGACTCCCAAACTGAGAGGGTTAGTTTCCTGCAGTCGTGCATGTGTACGTGTGTTTTCATACACACACGTACACACATGCACACTGTAACATACTGTTCTCCTGCTCCACTTCTGGCTTCAGTGAATGATGTGGGGACGCATGACTGGCTTGGTGAAATTAGGTACTTAGCAATGCTAAGACCAGATGCCCACTGAACACAATGCCAAAGAAAAATGTTGGCACCTTGTTCTTTTGGAGAAGTGACTGAATCTGATGATTCCCTGACAAGCTGGTTTGAGTCTGGGTGAAGTCACAGTCCATAAGCACTCTGAACCTAGCAGACCAGGCAGCAGCCATTAAATATGAATAGTTCAAATTTGCAGCTCAGCCATTTCTGTGACACGGAGCACACAAAACCCCTCTTTTTAGTTAAAGATCTAGTTGAGATCAGCCTTTCCAAGGAAATGGGAATGGAAGTTTTTATGGGGAGAAGAAAGGGGAAGTTTTTAAGTCATAGGCACTGGAAATGTTTATGGGATGAGGAAGAAGGGGCGAAGGGGTGACTGAGAGCCCAAAGCAGATATGGAAGGGATGTCTTGGGGATCAGACAGAGGGGGGCCAAGGACACTGCACACTCAGAAGGGCCCTAGAGAGCGGCCCCCAAAAAGGAAGAGGGCAAAGGGTAGTTTTTGCCAAAATCAGTTGTGGGTAACACAGAAATGGATGCTGCATTTGAAGGCCATTTCAAAAAATTTATCAGGAGATAAAGAGCCACAGAAAGGTGGATGGAAGAAGCAGTTGGGTCAGGTGAACCCCCTTTCCACTATCGCTCCTTAGCATCCAGCTTTGTGGGTGGGGCTTTGGCAATATCACACATCAAAGCTACATGGTGAGAGGCGGTGCATATTAGCAAAGGAGAGGGCTGTTGGTATTGAAGGTGTTCCAACTGTAGAAGAGGAGAATTCAGGATGAATGGGAATTGTTGCATGGATCCAAGAAGTGTAAGAAAAGGGATGTTTACTCACCCAAAAGTGTAATAAAGGGATGATGGAGAAATACTTGGGGAGAAGGATTCTTGGACAAACTGGAAAATGGCCTCTTCTGGGCTGAACAGTTCGGTCAAGAAAGGTGTACACTGTCCCCTGCACCACTCATATGACAGGCTTATTTCGTAATAGAATAGTTCTACCCAGATTTCCAGGGGTTCAGAGTTCTAAGGACAAAGTTACAATGTTTTCTGGTTTATTTAGTAGGTTGGTTGGCTAGCTTTTGTGGTTGTTCTGTTTAAAAAAAATTTTTTTGCAAGATGTTTGGTGGCTGAAAGGTAGCAGTTAGGAAAAAGAGAGCAGTTGCAGAGGCTTTGGAAGATGCAAATCTGTAAGAGGAAGTTTACTCAGGAACCAGGAAGGAATAGCATTGAGCATGAGAGGAAGACGACGTGCTGACAGATATCCATCGGGGTGGTCCACCACTGCACAAATATCTATTAAGTGCCTAATAGTTGCTGGGTCTGTGCTTACCACTGGTCTTAAGCTTGATAAAGTAGGTGTTTAGAGGCGAGTGTGGGTTGGGGGCTTGCAGAAAGGTAAAATATTTACAATAGCTTTTGGGGTCAGCTTTGTCTTTCAACAAATAGTGAACCAGATGGTAGATCAGTGAATCTACTATTATAGAAACGAACCAGCAGGAATTCATAATGGGACTTGAATGTCTGCAGAGTTACTTAGTCCATATTAAGGAATTAAGAGAAATGCAAACCAAACCAAACCCAGAAATGCTTTACAAAAATAGCAGGGCCTAGGAAAAAAGGACAAAGCTCACAGCAAGACACTACATGCTTCCAGAATCCTCTCTGCCGTGGTGTTTCCTTGTTGTTTCCGTGTTGTTAATAAGAACACAGTTTCTGAATTCCCAGGAGACGTGGAAAAGAAAAGCCAAATTTGCAGTTGAGTGGAACCACAGTGTACCAGTACAATACAGGGGCCTATTTCTAGCAACAAAGGCTGAGGCATATTAATTCATTCAGCCAGCTCCATTGTTTATAATTCTTGCTTACATTTGCTGTCATGCATTGGAGTTAAAATTTACACCCTTTTTTGGATGCAAGAAGTTATTTTTATTTATCCTTCTTTGTTAGCTGTTTCACTTCACAATAATTAATCAAATCACCAAAGCAGCATCAAACTGGCGAGTGAGGATTTATTTGCATTATTTGGCTTTCCGAACAGGGTATCTAAGACGGTGAGAACTCTGCGATAATCTGGGCCCTCTTATTTTATGACAGGTGCAATTTTCTTGTAGCGTGTGATATGGTTCATCTTGATAATTACGTTAAATTAAGTAGTCCTAAACCTTATAGAAATATATATTAAGATACATTAACTGACATTAAGAATTTTAATTAGGTTCCATATATCACAGAAATACATATTAGCCAGGAATTCATCTGAAATTCAAAATTTGAATGTAATTTTACACAACTCAAACACATTACTAATGGAGAGGCTGGGGGTATCCCAAATCTTCCAGCCTTTTCCACGACATGAAATTTTATAATGGGTATTAAGGCCACACACAGGGAAAAGCAGTCTAGTTTGGAATTCATCTCAGATTTTCTCCTTTTTCTATCCTTTCCTGTTCCATGCCTTTCTGTTCTTGCTGCTCAAGTATCTGTAGCAGGGAAACTGGGCAGAAAAGCAAGTTGACAGTTTCTGGGAATCTTAGTGGAAAATGCTAAAGAAGGAAAACAAGCAGAGACCCTGCCCCCCTGCTAAGGGCTAGATCCATTCTGCCTCTCCGCACTGGGCTTTGTATCGATCTCAGTGGCACTGGGGTCCCACTGGCGGTAGAAGAGGGAGGCCTAGAATTCTGCAGCCCACCCCTGACCTGGGAGTCCTGTTCGACCACACACTGGGCTGTGCTTGTTAAGGTGCAAGGGCTGCCCGAGGGGAGCTGTTGCCACATAGGCACTGTCCCCTCCCAGCAGGACAAGCCCTATCAAGAAATATAGCCCTGAATGCAGAGGGGGCCACCATTTAAAACAGTTACAGCATTTGCAACATGTTGCTCCTCTGTACTGGTTAAGTGTTTTTTGTTTTTGCAAAGCAGCTACAAACAACTCTGCTCCTCCCACTTCCGCTCAAAGGTGGAAATGAATTGGAAGGATGTTGGAGAAGCTCACATCTATGCAGGAGCGGAACACACACTTCCAGGGGTGGGCAGCACCTTCTCCCAGGATCCCACAGGATGGAGCATGTGGACCAGCTCTACGGAGCCCTTGCATTGATGAGATTCGGCTCCAACCGCTCTAATATGCAAGTGTCTTAGAGGATGCCCAGCTGCAGTCAGGTGTCCACCCCTCCATGGGTCAGTGATACTCAGGGGGCACAGCACAGGGGACCCTCTCCTGCATGTCAGAGCTTTCCAGAGGAGGCACACTCACTGCAGCCGGAGGTCACCTCCTGGCTGTCTTCCACGGCCTTCCTCTGCTGTACACTCAACTCTTCCTACAAACTCTCCCCTGACCCCAGGACTGTCCTCTTGGCAGCTAAAGACCCAAGATTAAGAGCTGAGAGATGGTCGGCCTTGGACGCTACGCTCCTCCTCCCTTCTTCTTCCTGACTTGGACTCTTATTGATTCGAAGATATGTTTAGTGCTATTCGTCCTGGGTCTAAAATTGCTATAATGACGTTCTCGTCATTTTCATGGAAATGAAAGGTCTCACTGTCTCTGAGAGCTACACTTGACCATGGATTCTTTGCTGCCTCATCTTCTAAAATCAATACGAGTGTTTTATTACTTTTCTCCTCTCCTTTAGTGGCTTCCCACTGCCTTCACAATACAATCCATACTTCTTCACATGGCTTATATAAACTCTTGATTATTTGCCTCTTTCCTGTGTGTGGTCTTGCCTTGCCAGAGCCCCGCACAACACTGAGCTTCTGGTCACTGTTTCCTGAGCATGCCTGCTATTTCATGACACTCTCTTTTTGCATGCATTATTTCTTGTGCTTGATATTTTCCCTTTCCCTTCACCATTTCACCTAGACGAGCACAAATGCATCTTGCTAGACTTAATATAAAAGTTATATCTTGTGCAAAACATCCTGGACCTCTCCCTGGTCCTTGCCAACAATTTATTACTTCTCTATGCAACCACTGAATATTTATTTTTAAAATCCATCTCCCCTTTGAGACTCTGAGCTTCCCAAGGGCAGGGGTTGTGTGTTAGTCAACTCTGACTGTAATGCCTGGAATAGAATCTCAAACCTTGTAGTTGCTCATGTATCCATGTTGCTGGTTAGGTGCTAAAGATGAAATAGGCTACATGAAGCAGCTCAGGTCTACTTTCCATACTTGTTAGGACTGGTCTCTCCTGGAACATCTTATCTCTGCAACCCCTCAGCAATCCTTTGTCACCACACCATTGCATATTCTGTAGGTGAGAAGCTCCCAAACTGACAAATGCCAACACTCTGGTTTGGTTACATCTCGTAGCATAAATATACATAACGAGCATGAATCTCAGTCCACAGCTTCACATGTACAATATCACATGCTGTATTTTTTTGAAGTTGATTGAATTTCTGAATCTGATCATTAATCCTGCCAGCTAGGAAATTCAACCTCCTCCTTTTTTTTTTTTTTTTGAGGCCATTTATTAAGCACCTACTATGTGCAATGTATGTGGAAGATACACATTTTAAAAGTGTCTATCTGGATAGGATAAAATTGCACATTTCTTTTTATAACATCACATTCCAGAAGGTTTGAGGCAACACAAAATTGAGTCAAAGGAAGACGTCTCTCCTACACAGTCCCTGACTTAAAATGGTTTGGCAGGATTTTTTAACTTTACAACAGGTTTATAGAGATAGCACCCCATTGTAAGATGAGGAATATCTGTACACACACACACGCACACATTTTTTAACTGCAAAAAATGCCCTCTATCATTTGTGATAAAGCATGATAATTTAGTGTGAAATTTTGTTTTAAGCAACTTCCAAGAGAGCAAAGCTATAGACTTTTTATTAATTGTTATAAGGACATTTTGGTTAAAAATATCATTTTTTCTTTCCATGCTTAACAAGAGCTGATCCTTTTTTACTCATTTGGTTCCCCCTGACTTAGACAAGCTCAAAATATGGATCTGGAAATTATGCTACTTTCAGTGCAGCCCTTTTTACTGACTTTCTCTCTGTTGTATCAGATAAATTTTAGAACCCATAACATAAGAAACTTAAACCGTTGACTTGACTTTGTTTTGCTCTATGAGATTCACTTGGGCTTAAGAATGCTTGTGGGGGAGACAGAGCCCAGATGGCTGACTAGAGACATCGCTTGTCCGATTGTCGGGGCTGGAAGGTAGAACATTGGACTGAGGAGAGTGGAGAGCAGTTGCAGCTCAGGTGTGGGCCACAGGGAGAGACAATAGAAATGTCTGGGGACCCCACTGAGAAAAACTGCAAAGCTGAGAAAGAAGATAGAGAGGAGAAGACCAAACCCAGAGAGGCTCAGAGCCCAGGGAAAGGGTAAAGGGGGTTTCTCTTCCCCCACCTAGGTGCCTTCAGTGAACAGCAAGACACAAAATATATTGGAGATGCTTCCACCCTTCATGAGCCCAGGCACGGTGGCTTAATAGGAGTAGTGGGGTAGACCAGCGAACCCCAGGAGTCCGGGTGTTCAAAAGGGAAACCCCACGGGAGAGTGCCATGAGAGACTGGAGTGCCAGCTTTCTTACACCTGGACGATTCCTCCTCTGCACCTCCTCCACTCATGACATCAGAGAAAGTGATTTCAGCTTGGTGGGCTGGTAGCCGTGGCCCCTCCCCGACACCGCAGCTGCAAGAGTACCCTGAATTGAGAAGAGCACAAAGGACAGCTTCTCTCTGGTGGGTGTGCCTTCCCAGCCAGGGTCGCCCCGGAGAGCCGGCCGCCACCATTTGCGAGCTTCCTGCCCACTGGCGTGTCCCAGGACCCTGCCCTGGCAGCTCAGACAGGCGGGCTGGGCTGGGTCTCTCCTTGGGAATGAGAGTGGTGCAAGTCGACGCAAGGGAGAGGTTTTGGTCCTGGACTTGGGTGGCGAGGAAGCCCTCTTGGACATAGCCAATTGGAGGGTATGGAGGGGTGCTGAGGAATGGGGATGTGTGAGTGAGTGTGCCCACTCCCCACCCCCGCTGGAGAATCGCCATATTGGATGGGGGGGCAGCACTCGGAGTAAATGAGCATAGCCCCGGTTCCCATGACAACCGAGTGCCTCCAGTGCACCTGCTGAATGGGAGCAGGGGCCCCTCCCCTCGCTCCTTACAGTAGGCGGTGCAGCTGGAGCCTAGAAATTTGCGAGTGGACGCTAGTCCCCGGCAGAAGCGAGCCCCTGGCTGAGGCCCAGTGGAGAGAGAAGCCTACCTCTTTCCCCTTGGGGTCTTGTGGCGGTGAGGGAACTCACATGACTAATCTGATGGGAAAGTGCTGTGGGACTACAGGGAGTGGCAAAGACGGAGGGTGCACACCCCACCCTGCAGAGAAACTGTGCTAGTGGACAAGGTTGGAAAGAGCCTGGCCCAAGGCCTTAGCACTCAAGTTTTTAGGCCCCTCCCTCAGGAACAGATGTCCCAGCTTGGAGAGATTGCCCTGAACTTCATGCCAGTGGCTCCCCCTGGAGGCCAGAAAAGCAATCTCTAAGCTTCACTGAGACTTTGCAAAACCTCTCCGGCTCTTGCAATCCAGCCAAGATCTGTCTTGCTCCTTCCTCCACCTCAGGGGGAGTAGAGATCAAGCAACCCCCTGGGAGCTACAAAGTCCCTCCTAAAGCTTGGGGCATTTGTGTGCCCCACCTGGAGGGCCATAGCTTACCAGGGGCACAAAAGAACATCGCAGCAGCTGGCACTTCCTAGCAAATGTCAATAAAAGATTAAGCATAATGCCTTCCAACCCAAGCAAACAGGGAGTGGGAGTGGCTGCTTCATACTCACAAGTACCACCCACCATCTCAGAGATTAAGCTGGGGGACGTAACTCACTAAACACTGTTGGAAAGAGGTAAAGACAGCAGTTCAGAGGTAACCCATGAGGTTCATCAAACCTACTAGAACACCCCATAAACCACTCAGGACAAGCACTCACCTCCCTGGCACAGATGGGGATCAATCTTTGGGGAGCTGGAGACAGGCCCATAGGCCATGCGTAGCACCCCTAGGTCTCAACTGAGAGGCCAGATGAGATGGAATCAGCAAAGAATTCCAGAAACATGAAAAATCAGAGTGAAAGGACATCCACCCCCAAAGAAAACAGTAACTCCTTACCAATGGATACCAACCAAAACAAAAAGACTGAAATGACAGAGGAAGAATTCTGAATATGGATCATAAGGAAGCTTAATGAAATACAAAAGTAAATAGAAATCCAACACAAAGAAACCACAAAAACAATGCAGGAAATGAATGAAAACATCACTAAAGAAATTATTTAAGGATGTGACAAGGATGAAGGGGTAACAGGAAAGAAAAGGCCTAGCATCAGGAAAGAACATGGTATTTTTTAAAAAATGGAAAACCAGGTCTGTAAGACTGGAGCAGAGAGTTGGGGGCAGGGAGCAGTAAGAGGGGTGCTGGTGATGCTGGCAGAGGCCGAGGGGCACTTTCAGCACTTGGGGCTTCATCCCAAGTATCCACGACTGTGACTCCAGTTCCTTGACACCTGAAATTCATGAGGATTTTACTTTCCTTTGCTATATCCAATTTGCAGATATTGGGTATATTGGATATATATTCGAGGCTATATTCTGAGCACCTGTGCTATGCTGTGCTCATGGCTGCACTCCAGTGAGACCGGGGAAAGTGGTGCAAAACAAAGAAAAGGCCTGGGTTCTGCTTTTGAGGATTTTATGGTTGCACAGAGACAACAGTGTCTAACACAGGGTGATGGAACAAAGTCAGTGCCACAGATGTGAAGCATTACCGATGTGCAGAAAAGATGGGACTTTAACAGAAATAAATATTCATCCATTTAGTCATATAATCTATTTATATCATATTTACATAATAAACATAAATGTGGAGCACTTAGCTGTAAAAAGCATTCTCAGATTGAACCTGAGCATTTTTCTGAATGTGGGGCTTTGGGTTTGGGATGTGCATGGGTTCCTCCTTGAGTGGAACAAGGTATCCTTGAGGCCTTTTGCTCCTGGTTCATACAGCCCTTTGCCTCAAACCACGTAGGACAGAAGAGGCAAACCATGCTTCAGCCTCAAGTACAGAGGTGTTCTATGCCATGCACCCAGTGGGCACCATCCCCCACCCCCGGCTGCTTTCTCTGTGCCCTGGACCCTCCTCCACATCAGGGGGTGCTGACCTACCAGGAAAACACCAACTGGCCCCCCCGGAGCCCACCAGCTCACTGTCGCTCCTTCCCGATTGGCCATCTTGCTTGGAAACACTTTATCTCTTGACAATCAGTTTTACCAGGGTGAAAATGGATAATAGCTTCTGTAGCAAACTAAATAATGGTAGTAAATGAAGATTTAACATCTGGGACCTTCAGTCCAAGATGAAGAAACCATTAGGCCTAAATTATAGTGGAGGCCTACAGTTTGCTTTTATTTATTCTTTTCCTGTCGGGGCCCTATACAGTAAAGAAATTATTTTGTTTTTCTTCCATAACATTTTAGCATGCAAATTTTGACAGCTCAACAGGGGCATAGTTACAGCATTGAAGGGGGTTAACGCCGCACAATCTGTCTAAGTAGCAAGAACCGAGAGGCCGATTATTTAACTACATTTCCTGTAAGGCTTTTTTTTGTTCGTGGGATGACTCAGTCCCACATAAACCCACAGTAGGGGGACTTAACTTGGGACAATTATATTGAATCATGTGCCTTCCCCAGACAATTTACTCTGTGGGGAAGTCCCCAACTTGTGCCTGCCATTCTTGCACAAAAGGCTTATTTTATTTTCTTTGCCTCAGTGGGAAAGGAAACGGATGTTATCATTGTTGTGCCCAGAAAGAGCAATATATGCTAGAGACATGCATTTTATAAACATCATTTGAAACAGGCTAGGGGATGCTTTTTTTCTTTTTTGTTTTTGAAATTCAGAAGACTACTTGGAGTGTGTACATTGATATATAGTTGTTATAAAGCAAATACACTGGGATGAAGTAACTGAAGGAAAGTTAAAAAGGGGCAAAGGCTTCCACTGGGGGTGGGAAGGGCTGCTGTCAGGATGCAGCCTTCCATGTACAACACATGAGAAAACTCATTTCATTTGCCTAATTACAATTTGTTCACACCAGCACCATAGGACTTTTTTTACAAATGATTCCCCAGCTTGTCCACTGGGTGGAGGGTGGAAGCTCACCCTGAAGTGATTTGTGGGGGAAATTTGCATATAACATTTCCCCCACCCAATTATTAATTGGCTCCTGGGGAGGGCCCGGGTTCTGAGGTTCTGCTTAATTACTGTTCATGGCAAGGTTAAACATCTGCCCCTGGGAAGCAGCGGTACCTGCTAATCCGTCTGCCTCACTGCTGTCAGCATCGTGTTTACGTTCACAGCTAGGTAGCTCATGTCAACACAGCCTTTCCATGAAAACACAAGGAATGTTGCAGTGACACAGTTTATGCTGATTGCTGAAGTTTGTGTGGGTAGAATGTAAACAAGGAGAGGAGGTGGCTGGGGGTGTCACTTGTTCTGTGTGGTGCCTTGCTCAGTGTCACGCGGTAGGGCCATTCATTGAGAGGGAAACTGAGCTTCTAGCCGTGGAATGAAATGGATCCCTGTCCTTCCCTCCCTGCCAAGGGTGCAACACTGCTGCCCAGGTTAGAATACATTCTCAACTCATCTATCAAGCAGCTCTCGAAATTTGTGATGCACTCTGGGATGTTTGGAAATGAAATACTTCCTTCTCCAGCACTACGATCCTACCAGATTGAAAGATCCTGTTTGGGGACATTATGCTAAAATTTGTTTTTGTTACTTTGTACAGCTAATTTGTGGGCCAGTTTGCATTTTAAATGTACCAACATCATTGATTTAAAGACCAAGCTTTTAGGGCAGGAACAATCTCTGCTAAACTGACTGCAGCCATGACCACCAGTGCTGTAGGCATCTGGATGCCCACGATTTAGATGTGACCTTCAGGTTCATTTCAGAGATCCCCAGGTCCTTTAGCACCTCAGATACAATGTACCCAAGTGGGACAGTTAGGCCAGTTAGGTTAATGAGCAAGTCCACACTTTGGGCTTTCCCACTCCTCTCCAAGGACAGTCTGCACACGGAGCCTGCTGAGCTCTCTTTGCAATTGAAAAACACCTCTTTTTCCATAGCTTATGTCCCATTTAGCCTACTAGGAAGACACCAATTTCAAGAGATGGAAAGAAAGAAATTAATCTAAAAATAGACTTTCAAAATTATTCAAGAAATAATCTAGAACAGGAGTTGGCAAAACGCAGCACATAGTGCTGCTGCCTGTTTTGGGAAATAAAGTCTTATTGGAACATTATTATGCTCATTCACTCACAGATTATTGACTATGAACTGAAGTATGTCCCCCCCACCCCCAAATGCATATGTTAAAGCCCTAACCCCCAATGTGAATGTATTTGGAGACAGGGCTTTGGGGGAAGCAATCAAAGTTAGATGAGGTCCTACGGGTGGGGCCTTAATCTGATAGGAGTGGGGGCCTTAAAAGAAGAGGAAGAGATAGAGATCTCTCTCTCTCCATGCACAGAGAAAAGCCCATGAGAGCACTGACCTGTCTGCAAGGAAGGAATAGGGCCCTCACCAGAACCCAACCCTGCTGGCACTTTGATCTGGGACTTCCAGCCTCCAGAACTGTGAGAAATAAATTTCTGTTGTTTAAACCACCCATTCTGGATGTGCATGGTGGCTCACGCCTATAATCCCAACATTTTGGGAGGCTGAGGCAGGAGGATCTCTTGAGGCCAGGAGTTTGAGAACAGCCTGGGCAACATAGTGAGACCCTGTCTTTACAAAATATAAATTTAAACTGCCCCCCCAACCTATGATATTTTGCTATGGCAGCCTAAGCTGACATTGGCTGCTTTTGTGCTGTGGCTGATTTGAGTAGTTGGATAGAAACTGTATGACATGCAAAATTAAAAATATTTACTCTCTGGCCTTTTACAGAAAAAGGGTGCTGACCCTTGGTATAGAATTCCATTCTCCAAAATCATATATAGAGGCTATTATATTAATAAAGAGAGGGGAAAACCCTCAAGACATATTAGAGGCAGGTAGCAAAGGATCAGCTAAATAGATGACTATAGATAGCAATTAATACATAGACACAGGTTAGAAAAAACAGAAGTTGATATATGGCTAAACATAGGTAGAGACCAATTATTCACAGAGGTGAATTGAAAGGAGTGAAGGAACATAACTGAGTGAATGTGAAGTTTGGGCCAGAATTTTGTTATCAATGGATAATTTAATACTGCTCCTTTCTAAAATCTGGGAGTTACAAACTTGAATGTTTATAGCAAACAGGAAAATGTGGGAGGCTGACTGGGGAAGACCATGGACTCAGCCGCGTGGCTGAATCTAGCTGTTCCTTGTCACCCTTTCTGATTTCATGAAAAAGCCCCAAATCTGGATTCTTGTATGAAATCTCCCAATTTTTAAACTTAAAAACAGTCAATCCTATGGAGTAATGTGAGTAAAATATTTGACCCATGAGCCACCAGTTTGTGTCCCAGATCTTTTTGTGTTTCATATATATATATTTTTTTAAACAAAATAAAAAGAAAAGAAAAAAAATATTTCCTTTGCTGACTTCGTTAATAATCATTGAGGACACTGATTCTAGAGATGCTTGCATGTCAGCTAGGTTCAGCTGCAGTATTTTTCCCACGCTTTTGCAAATTTAGCCAAGGGATTAGCCATTGGGGTGTCACTTAAGCTCCATTAGTCCCTCACCGCAGGCAGGTGTAATGTGGTGTGATGCATGAAACTCAGGAAATGTTGACTGACAGGCTTTAATTGCACTTAATTGCTTTCACTTGAATAGTTACATATTTGCTTATATATGTATATGTGTATATATGTACACACCCGCATGCATTTTTTAAAAAGTCTAAGTAAATCAGGCAGCAAAGACCATGTTTTAGGAAATCCCTAGACTTCTAACATGAACATGGCAGCAGAAAATCCTAATGATACTGAATAAGGACATTTCTTTCAGTTGGTTTGGAGCAAGAGATTGTAAAACCTGTTGCCATGTTTTGTTAAAGCAAAATTTTCACTGTGTCTGGCATGTCAACTTTTTTTTTTTTAATGTAGTTGAGTTGCCTTAAAATTTTCCAAGAGAAATAACTGGTGTAGAGAGGAGAAAAAAGTTGTTCGAGACCAAGCTTATAATGAAAGTCAGAGCTACAACCAGAGGATCCCATCTCCTGTGCTTTGTGGGGACTTGAGGGTTAGAGTCTTTGTGGTCACTTTGTTTCTTTAATAGCACGAGCTTTAGATGGCATCTGACACATATTTCATATATGGTAGGAACTCTCTTATCAGAGAGATCAGAACCAATAGCAAAAAAGTCAGTTAAAAGGGAGAAAAATATTTTTAAAAGATTCATACATAGTTTAAACATTTTATTTCAATATAAAATTATAAATGGACATTAGCTTGCCAATTTAAGTTTTGGTTTTTTTTTTTTTTTTGAGACAGAGTCTCACTCTGTTGCCCGGGCTAGAGTGCCGTGGCATCAGCCTAGCTCACAGCAACCTCAAACTCCTGGGCTCAAGCCATCCTCCTGCCTCAGCCTCCCGAGTAGCTGGGACTACAGGCATGCGCCACCATGCCTGGCTAATTTTTTTTTCTATATATATTTTTAGTTGGCCAGATAATTTCTTTGTATTTTTAGTAGAGACGGGGTCTCGCTCTTCCTCAGGCTGGTCTCGAACTCCTGAGCTCAAACAATCCGCCCTCCTCAGCCTCCCAGAGTGCTAGGATTACAAGCGTGAGACACCACGCCCGGCCTGACAATTTAAGTTTATTATGGCAAGCCAAGACTTTTCTTTGAAAATGGGTCCTCTGGTTAGAATTCCTCATGTCTTTCTTGCATTAACTATAACCACAATGCACAGTTTGCAGCTTACTTTACTCAAAGCGGAGTGAGAAATTACTATGTGGGCAATGCAATTTGAATACTTGAGTTCTTCCAGACTGTGATTATTTCCCCTATCTGTCATACTTGTCTCATTCACTAATTTGACAGCATTTTTCATAGTGAACTTATTAAGTGTTCTCAAAGATTTGCCCTTCATTTTCACAGAGACCACAACTTTATTTCCACATTCATATTTCATTATATAATATTTAATGAAACTATGTAATTACAATAGTGACTACAACCGGTATAAAATAGGTCTGGGAACAAATACGGCTAATTCCTGTTAAGTATTTAACTCAACTGGTGTGAGAGGATGTGTGAGGTTATATTTGAGAAAAACCTACTGTCTGGGAGTGTTCAGTGAGGTCAGTATTTTTAATTTACAAGAGGGAACAGAGAGAGAGTTTTGCTTAATTCTGTATATTGTTTAAATGGATGTTAACCAAGAGAACTTCTTTTGTAGAACATTGCTTAATGAAGAAAAATGTCATGCAAAGGGAAGAAAATCCCTTCGTAGCATGTAACACCTAAAATGGTTACATGTGAGAATTGTAATGATTCAGGGTCAGTCACTCTATAATGGTCCATTATGGTAGACACTCCATGAATAACTTGGGGCCTCTCCCTGGGGCTTTAGACTGGCTGTACATGCCACACTTCCAATGGATAACGCCCAGGCTACTCAAACTTGACCTGCTCCAAATGGCATGTCTTATTTTCTTGCTCCAAACCTGCTCCTCCTATGGTGTTCCCCACACTGACACCGTCATCCACCTAGAATCCATGCCATAAAGCTGAGTCATCCAGCAGCCTGCTCTCTTCCGCATCCCTTATATTCAAGTGGACATCCAGCCATATCCATTTTGAATTTACACTTCTCTATAACGTGTCTTCTCTTCTCTGTGCCCACTGCCTTGGCTCATACACTTATGTCCCCACTGTCTCAAGTCTATCCTCCACATGTCTGCCAGGGTGATCTTTACAAACTGCACTTCTGCTGATCTTACCCCCCAACTCAATCCTTTAATGGGTCTCCATTGCCATCAGCATAATGTTGAAACTCTTTAGTTTGGTGCCCTCCATGTAGCCTCTGCCAACATTTTCAACCACGTGTCTAAACACAAGCACATACTTCACTTCAACCATAGTGAACTAGGACATTCCCCAAACACATCAGGCTATTTCACACCTTTGCTTGTTTTGCTTCCACTGACTATAGCACCACCTTTCCTCATGGAGTCCCCTCGTCCATTAGAACTTGGCTCACGGGTCACTTCATTCTGTGTATGTTTCCCCCGGAGCCTCTCTTCTGCACCCCTTAAAATGCTATGAAACTACTTATTGAATCTAATTAAGATTGAGATTTTCTCATCTGTCTTTTTATTAGATTGATGTTTCTCAAAGAAATAGATTGTATTTTGTTCTCCTCTGTATCACACTTGCATGAGTCTAAAGCCTGAAACATGTTGAGCTCATTAAAGATGACTGAATGAATGAATGGGGAAAAGTCATAAAAAGAGATTGCACTATGCCTTGCCCACTAGAATACTCTATTTAATAATGAAATGATTACAACTGAGCAATATAATTAAAGAGGAATTGGTTTAAAGTGCAAAGTTTTTAAAGTTTCTTAAAAGGTAGGAGAAGGAAAAAAAGAATAGCTGTAAGAGATTTTACTTGTACTGTAAGCAAAAGGACCGAAATTACTACCATATAATGATAAAATAATGTTGTGGTATTTTGAAGCCTTTATTTCAAGATCTACTACCTTGAGACATAAACACAAGCTATGAGAAAAAGGAACAGTTGGTTTATCCCCTTGCAGACTGTCTGTTGCAATGATGGAGTTTATATGAAACAACATGACTAGTAATCCCATACCTAGTAATTAAGACACCAACTTTGTAATGTTTCAAAATGATTTGGAAAAATGAAACAATGCCACTGAGACCAAAAGTTGTTGTGTAGTTATTTGCAAACTTTAATGTGGATAGGAATCATATGAAGATCTTATTAAAATGCAGATTGTGATTCAGAAGGTCTGGGATGGGGCCTGAGAGTCTACATTTTAATAAGCGCCATGTGATGCTGATGCTGCTGTCCCACAGACCGTGTTTAAGTGGGAGCAGCGTACCCCAAGCCTGATTAATCCTAAGAATCCCTTGGGATGCTTGTTAGAAACATGGATTCCTGGACTTTCCCCAAGTGTAAACACACACACACACACACATGTTCATGGAGCAGAACTTTGGGGACCTGGGGAGTTACTAATATGTACAGGCTGAGTATCCCTTATTAAAAATGCTTGGGACCAGAAGTGTTTCAAATTTTGGATTTTTTTAAGATTTTGGAATATTTGCATTATACTTACTGGCTGAGCATTCCAAATCCACAAACTCAAATTCTGAAATGCTCCAATAAGCATTTCCTTTGAGAGTCATGTTGGCACCCAAAAAGTTTTAGATTCTGGAGCATTTCAGATTTTGGGGTTTGGGATGCTCAACCTGTAAATATGTATTAGACACATTTCCTGTGGAAGCTCACTGATATTCACCATGAAATCCTCAATTGCTAAGAGATTACTCAGAAGCTTTTTATGAAATTCAGGTATTTTAATAAAATACCCAACCAAAGTCCTTAGACAATTCCTGCTTTTTCATCTTTTGGCTTTATCCTTGTTAGCATTGTGCCATTCCTAGTTATATAAGGAAGTGACCTAGTTCTCCAGATTTTGAAGATTTCTGGATAAATGCTTGGTTAAAATTCTATCTCAGAAATGTTCAAAGTTATCATCTTTTAAATTTTTCTTCTACGTGTCCCAAACATTTAGCTTGGGTTTGAAGGTGGGATCTGATGCGATATGATTTATTGTTTTGGTTGTCAGGATGACTCCATTTAGAAGAAATCTCTCTCCCCTTTTCAACAGTGTACCCAATTTGATGGATTTCCTGTTTCACCAGTGATGATGATGACAGTGATGACGATGAAAACAGCAAATACTTATGCAGCACTTACCAGATGCCAGCCACTTTCTAGGTGTTTTACAACACTCAATCCTTACCACAAGTTGATGTGAGAAGTATCATTATTATCCCCATTTTACAGATGAGGAGACTGAGGCACAGAGAAGCACTTTGCCTAAGATCACACAGCTCATGAATGATAAAGCCAGGATTTCATTTCAGGCAGTCTAACTCTGCACTGTGAGCTCTTGTCCACTACAACCTGTTATCGTTATAAACACTTGAGCCTAAGATTTCTGGTTTCCAACCCCTTTTTCTTTTATTATCATCTCCAAATGCCTATGGATAGTCTAACTTTCATTACCCTTAATACAGTGACCACCAATATGAAATTGAGGACAACTATTTACAGATATGTATGTGTGTGCTTTGCACAATTGCAAGACACATCATTCTTATTAGCAGTCCTCATAGATCTGTGTAGTTATTGTAATTTTCTAGAAGATGGTAATAAAATGTCTTGAGGAAAAAGACATTTTTTCCTTCTTTCCTAATCTCCTTAGCTATTAGGGGGGACTGAATTTTGTTATCTCCAATTAAATAGCCATGGTAGATTGGAAAACATGGCCAGAATATTTTGCAGCTACTGTAATCAAGAGATAGAGTCCATTTCTCCACCTCTTGAATCTGGGTTGGCTTGTGACTTGGTTTGACTGAGAATGTAGTAAAAGTGACATTGTCCAAGTTCAGGAATATAGGCTTCAAGTGGCCTTGAGGCTTCTGCCTTTGCCCTTTTGGAATATTTCTATAAGAGAAGTTGAGAGGCCATGTGAAGGACAAAATTGAGTGTACCAGTTGACATCCCCAGGCGATTGTCAGACATGGAGAGAATGGCCCTCCATCATGTCACAGCTAAGGTTAGCCCAAGCTGGCTCACCAGCTGAACACAGCTGAACGAGTGAGCTCAAATGAGCCCTGCAGAATAACTTCCTAGCCAATCTACAGAATCATGAGAATTAATAAATTACCCATGAAATCAAGGAAATTTTAAGCTACTAAGTTTGGAGGCTTGTTGTTAGGCAGCAATACATGTGTGATGCAATGGTTTAAAAGATAAAATTGAAGGTAATATAGAACTGTATTTCTAACTAATGATATTTGGAGAATTGTTTAATGTAATAAGGTTTTTTGGTTCAATAAAATAATTTTGTATAAAAGCCTGTGACCAAACTGGAGATTGAAGGGGACACATTTACTCTTAGTGATTTCCACAATCACATACTTTCATAACTAGGGATAACAAAGGAGGTCGTTAACCAAATGCATTGCTACAAATTTTGTGGTGTTATCATTGATTTTATAATCTGAGATTAGCAGCCTGTGGATAGAAAAATTTTAAGTGTCTACATGTTTTATATTAAATTTGATAGTGTGTTAGAAATAATATAAATCCCTTCTTTTAGAAAGGATAATATGATATCAGAAATATGAATCTCCGTTTAAGAAGGGATTCAACTTCTAATTAAAGGGAAATTATGAAGCAATCTTCATGGACCTAACATCACTTTGTTGTTGTTGTTTTTTTTTTTTTTTCCAGTTACTGTGTTGTAAATCCTTTCTCTGTGTTGGCAAGGAAACTTGTCAAATTGTTTTACTACAGAGCTCATCTTTATCCACTTAAATTGTAGACCTTTATTTTTTACTGCTGTCAAAAGTTTGTAAAATACGTTTCAGATAATTATGGAAAATCATAAAACCTGCCTGTGGTAGGATATAGTAATAGACTTACTGTTAATCAGTTCAGACATAACTGAACTGCAAATGAACTTACTTTTATGTTTTCCTGCTTCAAGCTAGCCCCATGTTCTTCAATACATTGTGATTTTGTGATTTCTTTTAACGGAAACAATGGGCCTTCTTTTGTCTTTTCTCTGCCGTGGTAACAACTATAAGATCTTCTGACAGCTTCAAAATTCTATACATAGCACAGAGCATTGTGTATTACTCTGAGAGTAACAGTAACAAAATACCATCTGCAAATAGACTAATACCTGCATGACATTACCAAAAATGATGTCTCACATTGAATTATAATGTTCTAACAGTTATAACAACTGTTAATGGTTCCACAGAAGAACAAAGGAGACTGTTGAAAAGGTCACGAGTCTCCTGTCCCCTTGATGAAAATTCCAAAAGCATATGGCTATTAATTATTTTGTGTGCTTCAGTTTCCATTGCAAAGTGTTAGCTACCTGGAGTAAGTTTTCTTGAAATCAAAAAAATTTTTTAAAGTAATCACTCCTATAAGCAATTGATTATTTTTTCTAGCTTCTATTACTAGTGTTTACTGGGAACAATTAGTAATCTCTCAAAAATTAATGGTAGTATCTTACATTTCTTTTGTTATCCTCTAAGAGAGTCTTCATGATAAATCTTTGGTTTGGATATATATACAAAGTTTTTTAAAAAAACAATTCACAGATATAAATATTTTAGTTAGGAGTCAAATGGGTATATAAGATTTTGTAACACTTCTGTCAGAGTTGTGATTTAATATGATCCATATATCCATCCATGGAAAGAATTGTCCCCTCTGCTAATAAAAGAATTGAAGACATCCAATGAGTAAATTAGTTTTAAACATTGCCTGCAATTTTAAAAGAACTTTCCAACCCAGCTTAATCTATTATTTATTTTCCTTAAGATTCATAATTAACAGTCACTGCTGGTTACTTTTCTATGGTCAGTTTTCATTGAGAAACTGTCAATGAAGGTGTCAATAGTTTTCATACTGATATGTGGCCCTCCACGTCAGATGGAGTCACACTTCTCCTTAATATCTAGATTAGACTGAGCTCAGCCACCCTTCCATCTATTGATAATTTCCATGCCCTGTGTGAATTCTGATGAACTCCCCACAATATCTGTAATTCGAGGGGGCTTACATTGTTATGCTTACCCCTGGCTTTCTGAGCTCCTTCTTCTGTGGCTTTAGTTGATTTTCAGGTTGTTTTTATTCTCTTAAAACTGCTGTCCCTTTCCTAATTGGCTTCACCCCAATGTGAAATTCAAGTGCTTTCTTTGATTGCCAAAAAAAGAAAACAAAAAACCAAGGAACCTATTCCCAGAAGACCCTTGTATAAAGCCTTGACTTGAACGTTTAGTAGAGACTGAGAGTTTGAAAAAGATTGTTGCAGTTTTTAAATGACTGCAACACATAGCAAACAACTTATTACTTAACTTAAACTCATATGCTAGATATGCTTGTTCTTTTATTTAAAATTAAAACATTAGGCTGGGCGTGGTGGCTCATGTCTATAATCCCAGCACTGTGGGAGGCCAAGGCTGGAGGATTGCTTGAGACCAGGGGTTTGAGATCAGCCTGGGCAATATAGCGAGACCCCTGTCTCTACAGAAAATAAAAAAGTTAGCCAGGCATGGTGGTGGGTGCATGTAGTCCCAGCTACTTAGGAGGCTGAGGCAGGAGGATTGCTTGGGCCCAGGAGTTCAAGGCTACAGCAAGCTGCGATTGGGCCACTGCACTCTAGCCTGGGTGACAGAGTGAGACCCAGAGAAATAAATAGATAGTTAAAAATTAAAGAAATTAAAACATTAATTTATTTTTAAAAAGGCAATGCATGCCCTTAGTAATATATTCAAAACATGCAAGAGCTGACACAAGTGAAAATTCTTCCTCCCATCCCTGATCCTCCAACCCACCCCCAGAGGCAACTACTGTTAATTAGTTTTTGTGCATCTTTCCAGCTCTATCCTGGGAGTATAAAAAATTATGTGAATATATTCTTATTTAAAAAAAAATAAAAAATATTATACTGCAACTTGCTCTTTTCAATAAATATTGGCCCTTCAAGATCACATATAATTATACAGAACCACCTCAATGTGTGCTCTTCATTGTCTTGATGTATTGTAATTTACTTAACCAGCCCCCTTTTGTGAACATTTAAGCTGTTGCTAATCTTCCACTATCACGACACTGGAATATATATCCTTGCACATATGCATTTGACATTTAAGTCAGTATATCTATAGGATGAATTGATCTTTGAATAGGAAATAATTAATCTAAGGACATATACATTTAAATTTTTTTGCTAGATAGTATGCAATTGTGCTATATAATTTGTAACATAGATGAGATGATACTATAAAAACTTTGGTTCCTGATTTATTTCACTTAACTGATTTTATGTTACCCTTTCCCCATATTATTCAAAGTTCTTTATACACATTTTCAATGATTATGAAATGGTTATTTACTGGAGATGCCATAAATTAGTTGTTTTCTGGTGGCTAATGTAGTTGTTTCCATCTTTTGCTGCCTTAAGTCATCCTGTGATAAATATTTTTGAACAAAAATATATGTCTACTTTTTAGTGTCAACTTTTAGAATAGGCTTTTATTTTTTTTTTATTTTTTTTTTGAGACAGAGTCTCGCTCTGTTGCCTGGACTAGAGTGAGTGCCGTGGTGTCAGCCTAGCTCACAGCAACCTCACACTCCTGGGCTTAAGGGATCCTTCTGACTCCGCCTCCCGAGTAGCTGGGACTACAGTCATGCGCCACCATGCCCAGCTAATTTTTTCTATATATATTTTAGTTGGCCAGATAATTTCTTTCTATTTTAGTAGAGACGGGGTTCTCGCTCTTGCTCAGATTGGTCTCGAACTCCTGACCTCGAGTGATCCACCCGCCTCGGCCTCCCAGAGTGCTAGGATTACAGGCATGAGCCACCGCGCCCAGCCTAGAATAGGCTTTTAAAGAGCCAAAGGGTAGGAACATATTTAAAACTCTTGATTCTTATTGTCAGATTTCTTTCTGGGGAAGTAGTAACAATTGACATTACTCTCAGTTGTGCAGGAGAATGCTAGCTAATGATGCACTCACTAATACTGCCCTCCAACATCTCTTAATTATTTAGAAGAAAAGTAATATCTAGTTGTTTAATTTTAATTTAGTTATTTTACAAAAGTTGATTTGTGAATGTTTAGGCTTACTAGTTTTATGAATGTGTTCTTTTGTAAATAGGAGATACGTGGATATAGATAGATACCTGTGTGTTTCAGTTTGCCTTTCCTATATTCAAATTGTCATTTGTTTGTATATTAAAATAGAATGTATATACAGTCTGCTTCTGGGCTATGTACAGTCTTATTACAATTCAGTGTTTTTCACTTCCCAGCATAGGCTTAGGATAAGCAGAATTAGCTTTCTGTAACAGAAGAACTATTAGCATATTCCTCATATGCACACAACTTTTTCTCTTCTTCCAATTTTTAGACTGGCTTAAATGTATTACTGTAGGACCCAGGATTCTGACTGTTGGAGTGAGAATTTACAGACAAGCAAGAGGAAGAGATTAGAATGACCCATGTAGTAATGGATTAGAGTTGGAGATACCACTATGAACACTTATTTGGCTTAATATAGACACAGATGGTTATACATAGAAGTATTCACAGACAAGTGTATATGCATGAGTTAGTATGTCTATATTTCCTTGCTTTGTCCACAGAAACAGCCTAGAAGAAATATCATCCCAGTAGCAATGAGCACATCTAACACCCAGATCTTGGTGTCTAACATCCAGGGCTCATTGGTAAAATAGTTGATTCTAGGACCTAGGTAAGAAGTATACAAGGTGAGCCTGGAGCATCTGATAGTGCCAGAAAATAAGAAAGTGACAACAGTAACCCCCCTCCCCACATTTATCTGCAGTTTTACTTTCTGAGGTATCAGCTACGAATGGTCAACTGTGGTCTAAAAATATTAAATGGAAAATTCCAGATGTAAAAAACTCATTAGTTTTAAGTTGCACACTGTTTTGAAATCTCATGCCTTCCCTCTCTGTCTGGAACATGAATCATCTTTGTCCGAAGTATCCACGCTGCATATGCTACTCACTGTTAGTCACTTAGTAGCTGTCTCAGTTTTCAGATTGACTGTTGTGGTATATCGCAGTGCTTATGTTTCAGTAACCCCTATTTTACTTAATCATGGCCCCAATGCACAAGAATGGTGATGCTAGCAACTGGGCTATGCCCAAGAGAAGCCGTAAAGTACTTCCTTTAATTGAAAAGGTGAAAGTTCTCAACTTAATAAGGAAAGAAAAAAAATGCTGAGATTGCTAAATTCTACAGTGAGAATAAATCTTCTATCCATGAAATTGTGAAGAAGGAAAAAGAAATTCACGCTAGTTTTGATGTCACACCTCAAACTACAAAAAGTTAGGGCCACAGTGTGTGTGATAAGTGCTTCGTTACAATGGAAGGAAAAGGCATCAAATTTGTGCGTGGAAGACATGGACAGAAATGTATTCTGACCAATGGCCAGTGGGTTCAGTGCTATACTCAGTTTCCCACCAGGGGTCTTGGAATGTATCTGCTGTGGATAAGGCGGGGCCACTGTAAAACAGAACAAAACAAAACAAAACAACCATAGCCATGAGACATAGGCTGCAATTGGAGAAAACAAGAGCCAAAGTTGGAAAAATTTTAGTAACAAAATAAAGTAGTATCGGATTGTAACTGAAATTATAAATATCCACAAACCCATGCTGATATAAATAAATGATTGGCCAAATAAGTAAGTGGGGGAGGAGAAATATATCTCCTCTCAACAATTTATATAGATACTCTGCCCACAAGAGATAGAATGTAACACACTACTCTTTAAGTGTGAACTATACATAGTGACTTCCTTCCAAAGAGTGCAGTATAGAAATGGGGAAAAAAAGAGTAACCTTATAGGGGAAAAACTTGGCAAACACTGTCTCAGCCAGGTGATCAAGGTCAACATCAATGGTGATAAGTTATTAATATGTTGATAGTATGTACCTCTGATGTGATGAAAATGGCACTTTACCTCTGTGGTCTTCATGCCTAGAACACATAACTTCAGCCTAATCATGAAACAAATATCAGACAAATCCTAATAGAGTCACACTCCACAAAATACCTGACCAATACTCTCGGAACTATCAGGGTCATCAAAAACAAGGAAAGCCTAAGAAACTGTCACAACCAAGAGGAGCCTAAGGAGACACGATGACTAAATGTAATATGACATCCTGGGTGGGATCTTGGAACAGATAAAGGACACTATGTAAATGCTAAGGAAATCTGAATAAAATATGGGCTTGTTTATAATGTATCAATATTGGTTCATTTATAACAAATGTGCCATATTAATGTAAGCTATTAATAGAGAAAAGTGGGTGCCTTTGGGGTATATGGGAACTCTCTATGCTATCTTTGTAATTTTTCTCTAAATCTGAAATTGCTAAAAATAAAATTTTTCCTAAAAAGTGTATTATGAGGTATTTACAAGATATAAAAACAAGGTTAAAAAATAAAGTGGACACGTGAGCCCAATCCCCAGCTTAAAAATGATGCTTACTAATTAATAGAGTTGAAGTCCCCTGAGTACCCCTCCCCTTAGTTATACTCTCAACTCCTTTCTTCCAGAGGTAACTACTATCCTGAATTTGGTATTTATTATTTCAATGCATTTATTGATATTTTTATGTCATAGTTTTGATGTTTTAAAATTTCATATCAATTGCACCATATTATATCTGCTTTTGTGAAAGTTTACTCGATGATATGCTTATAA
>CM052437.1:121009154-121031265 GCA_028533085.1 Varecia variegata | reverse complement strand
TGGGGACATTCAATATCCTTCTAGCTATTTGAAACTATACAACATGTTATTGTTAACTATAGTCATCCTACAGTGGTATAGAACAGAACTTATTTCTCCTATCTAGTGGTAATTTTGTGTCCTTTAACAAATCTCTCCCCATCCCTCCCTTCCCTCTACCCTTCCCAGCCTCTAGTATCCTCTGTTCTCCTTTTTACTTCTATGAGATCAACTTTTTTTTTTTTTTTTTAGCTTTCACATGGGTGTTTAACTTTCTGTCACTGGCTTATTTCACTTAGCATAATGTCCTCTAGGTCCACCCATTTTTCCATAAATGACAGGATTTTCTTTTTTATGGCTGAATAGTATTCCACTGTGCATATGTACCACATTGTTTTTTATTCATTTCTTTGTTGTTGGACACCTAGGCTAACTATTGTGAACAGTGCTGCATTAAGCTTGGGGATGCAGATGTCTTTTTGATATATGTATTTCCTTTCCTTTGGATAAATGCCCAGTAGTGGGATTGCTGGATCACAGTCCTATTTGTTTTTGCGGAGTCTCCATACTGTTCTCCATAGTGGCTGTACTAGGTTACATTCCCACCAAGAGTGTATAAGATTTTCTTTTCCTCCACATCTTTGCCAGCATTTGTTATTTATTTTCTTTTTGATGATGGCTATCCTAACTGGGGTGAGATGATGCCTCACTGTGGTTTTAATTTGCATTTCCCTGATGAATAATGAGCTTAAACATTTTTTCATATATTTGTTGTCCATTTGTATGTCTTCTTTTGTGACATGTCTATTCAGATCATTTGCCCATTTTTTAATCAGATTATTTGTTTTTCTGCTGTTGAAAGGCTTGAGTTTCTTGTATATTCTGGATTATTAATTCTCTAATCTCCTGTTGGATGACTAGTTTGCAGATATTTTCTCCCAGTCTGTAGGTTGTCTTTTCACTGTTGATTGTTTCCTTTGCTGTAAAACACACCTTTTTAATTTTTTTTTTTTTTTTTTTTTTTTTGCTTAGAAGCACAAGTAAATTAGAAACAGAAGAGAAAGCTGGGTTCCTTATAATGTAGGTATAGAGAATTTACAATGCGCTATAGCCTAATTTGGAGCATAGCCCTGTGCAAAAGTAAATTTTGCTTAAAGTTGCAATGATGGAGAAATTCCAGAGACTGCACAACCAAATGATACCCTTAGAAAAGATATTTACATAGTGATTGTCAGTTCATTTCTGGAAACCCAATAATCTACTCTTACAAAAAAAACTTTTAATCGAATTGTAAAGATGAATATCAAGGGTGAGCTAGGTATTTTCTTTGTTTGAAATTTCATGTTAACCCAAGATTTTGTTTGTCTGTTGTTCCTAAATGCTAGAAGAGGCAGGGGACATCCTCTAACAGGCTAATTCACTCCCTGGTAGTCTGTGACACTAGGCTGATTTGATTCTTCCTCTTTATTTTCTTTCTTTCTTTCTTTTTTTTTTTAAGTCTCTGACAACATTGCATGGCTCTGGGATAATAGCCACTTGATACAGCCAAAAACAAATCTAGGAATTACCTGATATGCCTTTGTTTGTTTGCCAATCTGTTTTGAGGACATGTAGAATTGGTTCTAATGGATCATGAAGGTAGACATTAGAGGATATAGACTTTGCTGAATGAAATATAACAAAAAAAATTAAGGCTTCAGAATTAATATTGCAGGACTAGTTTATTTATTAGCATACTTATCTATATGCTTACGGCAAGCCTTAGCACGTCTGCTATGCATTGTATTTCACTACTGTGCAGTCCACATTCAGGTGAGAACACCAGCTTTCACATGTACTAGCAGGAAAACAACAGCAGCAACTAAGATTGATGTCTGCCTTCACAGGGAAAGGCTGCACTTAGCTCAAGCAGTAGGGTACAAGTGCTTCTTAATTTCTTCTCTAATATAGCTAATTGAGCCCAAGACAGTAGGGTTGATTCAGCTCCCTCACTTGTTGATTTATGAGATAGTGTTTCACCACCCAAGTAAAACAAGCTTATCAAGAAGTTTTATTTATTCAGAACTGAAATATTAATAGCTAGAAACCAAAGAGATATTTGATTTGGGGGGGGGTTAAGTTTAGTTGCTTTTCAGCCTTCACTTATCTTCTTGGATGATGACACACAGGTCACTGTACTCCAAAGAGGGAGTCAGGACCAATTTGGCTAATATGCTAATTTGGCAGTCCTTCTCTTCAGTGTCCAGCCATCTATCTGGAGATGCAAGGAGGGTCATATTGCCACTCACACACCCTCTGCTCAGCAGATAGGAAGGGAAAGCAAAGAGGGTGAAAGGCAAACCATCCTGTTTTACCACTTGCTAGCTCTAGGTTGGAGTCAGCACAGAATAAAGCATGACTGTCTGAAGTCAAATGACAATTTGGTGACAGCTCTAAGTTTGGTGCCTACCCCATCATGGTCATCACACTGCACTGGATGGCAGCCTGGCTGAGGTTTGGCCATCCTCACTGGACAACCCCTGACTGATCACTACAAAGTTATGGTGGCTCTAACAGAGGGGAAGATTGGCTGACTGCCAGGTTCTCCCTTTCAAATCCCTTTTGCTCTCTTATCCCCGCTGCCCGCCCACCCCAGCACACTGTGTCAGCCCCACTGGACTGACAGTGGGGCAATAGAACGCCTCTTTCTCTAGGTCCCAAAAGCCATTAGAGGCCATCCTACTGGGGAGTCATCCTATCCACCACAGACCCCACACCACTACCCACCATTTAGCTCATTTTCTCAGAAACCCTTCGTTTCTGTCCATCTGTAAACTTCCAGGCTGCCTCCTGTCATGTGTGCTTTGACTATTCTCCAACAGAATCCTAATTCCCCACTTTTTGTGGGTTCCCAGGATCTTTCTCCCTAACAACTCAGGCCCTAAAATCCACCAAGGACTGTCACTTGCTCTACTATCATGTTCACCTTGGAATTTACATCATAGCAGGCTTGCTTCTTCCTTTTGACAAAGCCCAGAGTCAACCTTGGAATAATATCAGTTGTAACAGGCAATTATTTATATCTGACAAAGGATGAGAATCCAGCCTAGAGAAGCTGTACAAGTCAGGTATGAAAGACAAACAATCCAGAAGAAAAAGGGGCAATACACTCCATGAAAGGAGTATTGAAGAAGAGAAAACTTGAACAGCCAAATAACATTTGAGAAGAAATTCGACCTCACTAATAATCAAGGAAATGCAAATATTAATAAAACCACCATTAGATTAGCAAAATCTTAAAGTTTGATCATATAAAATATTGACAAGGACTGAGCGGGGGGGTGGGGAACTGGATATCTTCAGGTCCTGCTGGTAAGAATGTCAATTGTTCAGCCACTCTGGAGACGACATGACAATGGGCAGGGAAGGTAACAGTGGACATAACATACAGCCCAACATTTTTTTCCGAAGTATAAATCCTAGAGATTCTCTCGCAGAAGTACACAAGAAGATGTTTACAAGGATGCTCATCAAAAACGCTGTTTGTAATGGCAGAAACAAATGGAAGCATTCTAAATATTTGTCAACAGGAAATGCAGAAATAAACCATGGTGTATACTCATACAACTGAACAGTGCCCAGCATTTGATCTGAGAGGTGCAATGAATGTGTATCAACATGGGCAATGCATAGTAGTATTTTTTTGAACTTTTAATCTCTAGATAAATGTTATCTAATTTTAACACTAATTTTAAATATATACCTATGTAAGTCAAAGTATTAAAACATAGAAAAGGTATACATCAACTTCAATACTGTAGATACCTCTGGAGAGAGTGCAAGGAATGGGAAGAGTAAGGCCTATTATGGGGACTTCAATTATATCCAAAACATTTTTTTTTAGCAAAATGTTTACACATATCAAATATGGGTGGGTATATGAGTGCTTTTCATTATACATGAACTATTTCTCTTTTTTTTTTTCATCATTATTATTGCAATAACTTCCATTTTAGTCAGGAGAGGATTTTTTAACCCCTTGATGTGATGGATAAGTGTAGCAACTAAATTCAGAGGTCCTTCTGTCTCTCTGGATCTTGGACTTCTTCTTTGGGGCTTTGTGTGGAGCACAGTGAAGGAGCCACACAGATGTGCTGGCCACACAGGCTACTTTGGTCCCATATACCTTCCTCAGGCTGGGGCTGTAAGTCAGTGCTCACACACTTCCAGAATGCTCTTTTTGTTTCATTCTCCTTTAAACGCTGCAGAGGAAGAAACAAAGGGAGATGCCCCCCCATGGCTTTAAGTCAAACCCTTAATTTTATTTGAATATAGTTTTTTTGTCATTTGATTACTGCCATTTTTTTCTTTTCTTTCATTCCTTCTTTTTTTTTTAAGCTTCCAGATTGCAGTGTAATTTCTGTATCTATGCAGATTAGACCAAGAGTCTATGAAGACCCAGCCACATAATTAAAGACAGAACAGAATCTTCCACTTTACAGCCATCTTCCACAATTTAAAAAAATGTCACTTTCTATTTGTGAATCATGCACTGCTAGCTTCCAGGTTTTTACTTTAGACAGATATTTTTGTCCAAAACCTGCCGCAATGAATTTGCAGCCTCTCAAGTAAACATGGGTTTGAGTCAACAAATTGTCTCCAGAATTCACTGGCATTTTTTTCTGTGAATCCAATTCTAAGAAGAAACGGTGGTCTACAGAGGAGTGGTCTCATATGAAGACCATATGAGAAATTCGTCCCTCATTCAGGGCCTTCCCTAGAGAGCTTCGGTAGGAGCTCAGATTAGAACTAATTTTAGATTTAGAAAGACCTCCTGGCTGCACCTCCGTGGCTTTCTATTGCCTGCCTGACCTTGGATTCTAAATTATTTTAAGAGATATAGACACAACAATGGTGGGTTCTCAGGCAGTATATCTAGGAAACAAACAGCAGACCCAAATTTGGAAATCTGAGGAAAGTTTGATTCAAGGACTGTTTAGAAAGACATCATCAGGGTAAGGCAGACCATAGAGTAGTGACCCTGGGGCTGTCGCCACTCTTAGGCTTCAACAGGCAAGGGAAGGGAGCTTTGTGGGAAAGGTAGCCATGGCAAGGAGGGGGCCAGGAAATAAATATCTCAATTACTCTCCTCCCTCCCTCCATTCTTTTATTGGTGTTCCCCACTGGCCAAACCCAACCCGAGGGTAAGAAGCTCCTTGATTTCCAGTTAGCACACAGCAGGGCTAAGGAGGAGAGTGGATATCAATACACTAGTCTATCCAAACAAGTTCTATAAATGCACTTACACGTCTACATGCTTAACACTTCACTAGGCTAATGCACATTAACAGTTATTCCAATGATAATATATTCTCCATTTTGGCAGGTAGGGGAATCAAATTCCTCAGGTAATTTACATATTCCCAAATCAGTCCACTAGTGGGGTTTAACAACTAACCAGCTCGACATTATGCTTTCATTGTATAAATACCGATGATTCATTGGAGGAAAAGGCAGCACATTTTGCGCTGACCAGGAATAAATTCAAATGAGAACAAATGCAAATGGATGTAATAATAGCTGATTCCTCACATCAAGAGGAGAACTTTCTTTGTACTTTTATGTCATTTAGAGCACTGATAGTGGATCTTCCTATTGACAGAGGAAACATCTGGATCAAAGAAAAAGTGTACTGTGTTCTCTCTGAAGTTAAGATCAAATGAAATTTGTATTAACTAGGATACATTAAATATGAACAAAATATTATAAAATGTATCATTTCTACACTAGGGGTGTTACTAAGATGAATAAAGCACAATCCTTGTCCTCCAAGACAAAAACAAATGGTCCTTTCTGCAAAGCAATATCCTGGTTACTTTCTATAAAAACGGATAAAGCCAAGCTCAGCCACAGCCACACCTAACCACTGACCTGATCACCTTTTTGACCCTGTTTGAATCCTTTCCCACTTAAACCTCCTTGCTCCAAGTAAATGATACAATATGTGTATTTTGTGCTTATCAGGGTCTTGGCACATAGTACATGCTTGATAAATAGTAGTAAAAAATAATAATAAAGACAAAGAAAGTTCATTAGGCATTCAGAATAAGAAAGTTTATACAAAGTTAGAAAATTTAGAATTTATTAAGAAATTTACATCTAAGATGTGCCTTAAAGGTTGAGTGGATTCCAACAAGTGAAAAAGTGAGTGGGCTTGGCAAGGAATAGCATTTGTGAAGGTAGTAAATGTTGTTTATAAATGAGAAGCAGATACATCAGTCATATTCCTGGGCTACAGATTTTACTCTTAATTAGATTAACATTGAAGAGCCATTGAAGGGATTGGGTAGGGAAGTGGCAATAATAATGAGTAGTAGTGGTGTTTATTGAGCACATACTATGTGGTGCATCAGGCACTGTTCTAAGCCCTTTACGTGTGTAAATTCCTTCATCCTCACAACCATCCCATGAAAGAGTTGACCTTAACCACTACACTGGGTTAGGTGCTGCAGGTGATTTCAAGGTTACCATAGTCCATAAATTCACAGGTACGGTTGCTGCAGATGGGGAGGGAGAAAGTATTTTCACCAAATTTTCAAATCTCAGGGTTAGAAACTGCTTTAAAGTTATTAGCTCATTTACTCTTCACAATAATCCCATGCGGTAGGTCCTATTATTATATCAATTTATAGATAAGAAATAAGAAAACTGTAACAGAGAGAGTTCAAGTAACATGCCAGGATTTATGCAACTGGCACGACGTAGTGCTGAAGTAGTTGATTTCAGGTAATTTGACTCCAGAGCCCTTGCTTTTTGCCACCAGGACACTATCCTGCCACTTAACAAGCATCGTAAACCTATTAGCTGGCATTAACTGGGTGAGAGACTGAGGCACAGAGAGGGAAGGAAAGTGGCTTTTGTCTTCAAGAAATCCAGGGTCTTATGAAGAGGGAGTCACAGTCCCAGACAATTACAGTAAATATGGTGAAAGCTACAAGGGGGCACCCACCTGGGGCTGCCGGGACTCAGAACTGAGAGTTCACTGTCTGGAGGGTTCACAGGTTTCCCGCGGAAAGGCCATTAACTACGTCAGGAAGACTGTGCATGGGTCTGACAAGAGTTGGAAGAACCCATCGAGCAGGAAGGTAACATTTGCAAAGACAAAGAGGCTTGAGAGGACGTGGTAGGTCTGGGAAATGGGTGGTATTACTTGTGAAGAGGAGGAAACGGCTCAGAGGAATGTTTAGAGAGTGGAATCAGCAGATGTTGGGACTGGATTGGTTGGAGGGGTGAGGGAAGGGGGCAGGTGCAGGATGCCTCCCAGGACTCTGGTCTGAGTAGTGGGATGGGAAGTAGAGGGAATCACTGGGAATGGGAAGGCGGGAGAGGAAGACTTAGAAGCAGGAGGTCTGCAGGGAACGCTAATGGGGTGAGCATCAGACACGTTCATTTGAGGTAGGGGTGGGGCCTCCGGGCGGAGGTAAACGCAGTGGGCAACTGGAAATAGGATGCAATGGAAGGAAAACTGACATCTGTTGTGACATCCAGGGTCTGTGATAGCCGTGTGAAATAAATCACATCACCTAATCATCATGATAGTGAAATAATTCTACATGATGAAGATAGTTTTGGGATGACAATGTATATAACATATGGTACAAAAGCCACTGGAACTCCACAATGGCATTTTCTCAGAACCAGAACAAGAGTTGTGGGATTTGGTTTTTTGAGGAGTAATTTGCATTTGGAAAAAAGTGAAACAAATTACTCAGGACAAAGTATTTTGGTAAAAGAAACAGTCATACCACTAAAAGGAAGAAAATAATGTTTTAAATAATGGCTTTGGGCTGGCATGATGGCTCGTGCCTGTAATCCCCCAACTTTGGGAGGGTGAGGCAGGAGGACTGCTTGAGGCCAGGAATTCGAGACCAGCCAGCCTAGGTGATGTAGTGAGACCCTGTCTCAAAAAAAAAAAAAAAAAAAAAAAATTATGGTTTCGTGCTGGCTCTAAAGACAATTGAAAAAAAAAATGTCCAAGTGCAAGTTTCTGTGAAGGTCAGGTGATTTGCAGGCCAGGACTAGGGTGAAGCGAGAGAGGTGCCTAGAGATCTTAAGAGTGTTTCCTTAAATATTGTGTCCTGGGTGCCTCACTGGTCCGTCTCCCTGGCCCTGGCCCGGGTCATCAAGAATCACATAAGGAGGCCACAGCCAGTGGTTCTCGGCCCCAGCAGAATACCGGAATCTTCTGGAGAACTTTTAAAGAAACTCGTGCCTGGAAGGGATGTCCCCACTTGCCCCTCCAGGTCCTGATTTCACTGTTCTGGAGTGACACTCGGTACCAGTATTTTTTAACTTTCCCAGATGATTTTAATATTTAAATACAGTTGTGAAAGGCTTACCTGGAAAAAATGATAACTATGGGCAGGGTATAAAAAAAAGAGCAACATCAGTTCCAGAAAAAAATGCCAAATGTATGACTGGAACCAGTGAGCTGTCTTGAATTGCTGGAAGTCATTGTAATTTATTAGTAATATTAATAATAATGTCCTTATAACAGGCGATATCTAACTTTGTCCATCAACATAATCATCCAGGTAAGGGCACTTAGACCACTTAAATAAAAAGGTGTGCCTATGAAAAACACAAAGCTACAAATGGTCTCTAGGAAGACACAGAGTGCTGGACTATATAAATGTCACAAAACTGAGAAATCTTCATGAAGCCTCTTGAATATGCACTCTGTCCGAATTGGCCGACGTACAATGGAGGGTATCAGCGTGATATAAGTACAGATAAAAGCAGGTTGAGAACGTTTATTATAAGCAGATAGCCACATTTAAGAGATAATCCAGCTATTTCCACAAATCCAGCTCTTTGCTGTAAACTATAAAACAAGAAAGTACTATTTTGAAGTACAGTCCAAAAGGAGAGAATTCCCACCAAAAATAAAAAGGAGAAACCCACCCCCTTTTACTTTCCATCTTCATGGAAAGTTTTATGAGTTTTTTTTTTTTTTTTTTTGCCCCTTCCTTCTCTCCTTGTCTCCTGACACCCTCTAATTAGTGCTCTCATTGCTGCCTCTGGCACTGTGCATGCTGTAGGTGGCTGGCGTGACATCGATGCCTGCCCCTGCAGTGCTATTAGGCACCCTGTGGCGCACAAACAAAAAGCCCAGAAAGCCTGACCCAACTATTTTCCTATGAATAGAACAGGCTTTCTTTATGGAGATAAAAGGTGTTTATGTGCATCTATTTGTACAGAGATGAGATACACATATAGACATAAATACAGGGGACCTTGTGTACGTGGATTGCATGTGAGTTTCTTAGTCTAAAAAGGTTCAGGGTCTTAAATATTTTGGTGTGTCCTCAAATAGATTGGAAGGTCCTAAAAGACGACTTAAAACATTTGTCCTCCACGTTTGAAAGACTTAGAGAGTCAAACTTTCTTAGAAGGAATCTGAAATCAAGTGAAACTTTCTTGATCCCGAGATTTAAGAAGTTCCCAAGAAATAGGTAACCTTCCCTTTTTTAAGTTTCTTAAATGACATCTTCAGGTGGAACTTCTTCCTTTGCCTTGGAGACAGAAATCACAGAATACCTGTAGTTCGGTCTCCTTCTACCTCCAGTGTGGGATGGAAAGAAGTTTGTTTTTTTTTTCCCCACAGTCAGATATCCAATTAGTATTTATCAAGAGCTATAACAGCCCCCTGCAGTGGGTGCTGAGCTGCTGAAAGATGACAAGGGGGGATGGGAATGATCAGGGCTGCAAATGGGACCACAAAGGAGGATTTGCAAGAGGGTCAGCCTCTCTTTGGAGTGGTGACACATTTTGGAATGTCCTAATACTAACTCAAAGGAAGAGGGTCGCAGAGCACATGATGACTAGTCACACCTATCAAAGCCCATTCAACTCTGAAATTTGATGATAGCAACATTTTGCTACAGTCCTTGCTAATGACCCTAGCCTTGAGGCAGGTTGTCCCCTTTGCCCTATGTTGTCAGAGTGAGCTGATACCTTCTTAAACGGTTGGTGGTAAAAGATGTTCCTTATTACTGCAGACACTAGGATGCATAGATCCCAGTTTGCCTGTGACAGTCCCAGTTTGCTCCTATTGTCTTGGTGTGCATGTCCTCCCACTCCACACGTGTCCAGGTTTGGAAGTTAAATTATATTGTTACCCTAGTAAAAATGTAGCACTCAACAAAGACTTGATGGTATGTCCCTACATCAGGCCTATAATATAGGAATTGAAATTGAAAATTTGGTTAATCTGAAGCTAGGAAGATTCATCCCATTATTAATGATAATTAAGGACTTTCTATGTTTTAAACAAAAGTGAATTATTTATCAAGATTTTATGAGGCATATGCTCTTTGCTGGGGCACTGTTTGATGCGTGGTGGGCTCTCCAATATGACCGTTCAGGTGGTCCAGTGCATAGAGAGGGTGCACAGGCAAGGACGCAAGCAGGGGCTAGGTGGTCCCTCTCCAAGCCATACAGCTGGAGAAGTCTCCTTTTCTGACTCGCACAGAGCACAGGGTGGCTAACGGTGGCCTCTGACGTGGTCCCTCAAATTAGAAGATGCACATTTTGTTGAAGAGACAAGATGAACATATCACAACTATCATTAAACTGTACCAGAGAGTACATAATTAAACGATAAATTTGGAGTGCCTGGGGCAGAGATGGGTAGCCAATCAATAAATGTTCAATAAATAAATGAGTGAATGACATTAAATGTGCAGTGGAGTCAGAGAAGGAGAAATCAACAAGAGTAGAACGAGTCGTTATCATAGATGACGTGGGAACCCTGGTGGGAAGATGAGTTGGATTGAGTAGAGATTTATGGGGGTGCACAGGGGTAGGAGAAGCCCTTTCCATTTCAGAAGGTAACATGAGTGTAGGAGTTCACACAGTGCAATAGGCTAACGTTTGAGAGGAATGAACGACAAAACTTTCACTATCTTCCTAAAAAGTTAAATGCAAGGGCTCATTCCTCCCTGTAACCACCACATACAATTTTGCCAACAGGAAAAAAAAAATCAACTTGATTTTCCAGTGCAAGGGAAAGAAATGATGCAATTTTTGAATCATCTCAGTGATTACTAACCAGGGCAGTCACTGGCGTCTTTGACCTCAGAGTCATTATATGTGAGTACCCTTATCAGTTGACGCCCCATGAATCCAACACTTTACATATAGCTCTGAGTACATTCAGGGCATCTGAATTCTTTGAGGAGAGGGAAGAGAATTTACACTAACAATTTTAGATAAACATGAGGAACCAACGCCAAGGATAGATACATTAAACCACAGAGGCCAGGCAGGCAAGTGTGTGAGTGAAACTTAGGAGGTGTAAAACAATTAGAAATGGTGTAGGCTGTGTCTTCTGGATAGCGTGCGGCTCCTTTAAAGCACTCAAACTAAATTTTAAAGCCCACTTGGCAAACCAAGGGAATCATTTGTGAGCCGAATCAAGCCTCTGGTTACCAATTTGTCACTCATAGACCAATGGAATATCTATATTCTGTTGGTATTTCCCAATAGCCTAGAATGGTTGAAAGTTTAATAAATAAAAGCTCTACAAGACAAGAGATCTTTATTCCCTGATGTGTCCCAGGTGCCGACACATGGTAGACACGCAGTAATGTCTGCTGAGTGAATGACTAGTCACCATCCAAGAGACATTTCTTCTTTATTATCAGAAGAGAACTTTGGGACCATTAGGTTATCTGCCCAGACAGATAAGAGAAAGACAGTTCTGTTTTCCTCACGCTTAAAATTTAGCTGTGATGCTATTGGCTGAGAACCTTTGAAACTCTGATTATTAAACACATCCCAGTTCTCTATTTCATTGAGGAGAAATTGCTCAGGACCTGTAACTTTTGAGTCTCCCTTTGAGCTACATTCATAGAAAATGTACTCAAAACTGCTCAGACCATACAGGGAGTCGTAAAGAGCCTTTAAACCATGCAGACTGAAAATTCTTGCTTTTACCACCCAAAGGTGCTAAGATTATACATTCTTAAAACTGAAGCTTGCTAAGCTTTTTAAAAATAAACATTGTCTACACTGGATTAGTAGGGTTCAAAGGGCACACTGAGTATGGCAATTCTATCTATTCCCAAATGCTTTGACATCACAGTAAGAACAGAAGGCAGCCACATGTCCTAGACCTAAAAATCACATTGTTTCTAACAAGGTGAGTGACAGAGTGAAAGGATGAACTTGAAAATTCTAGTCCTACTTCCACTACCAACTACTGGAACCCCTGACAACCTAGGTTATCTTAAAAATGATAAAGGACATACTCTGAGATTGGTCTTTGGAAGATAGCTTATAAGAATAAACTTGTGAATCACTCTATCTTAGATATAAAAATGAGTCTAACAACTGAAATCAGCACAGTTGCATAGTTACGTTAATGAATTGAACAAGCAAAAATATAAATATAGATTGATATAGAGACAGACATGAGGCTTGGTCTATCTATATCTCTATATTTAGCTACCGAGGCATTTACTGTATAGGTTCTCAGCATCACAAAAGGAACCTACAATACTGCTAAAGATAGACTATCTGCTCACCTATCAAAACTGCACTCCCCTCTTTTGTGTTTTAACAATGCACTTTCTGCCATTTCAGTGTTATTCCTTAGCTTTCTGAGAGTTTTTTAGTCTGTCTCAAGTTTCCTTTGTGCACCTCACCAAAAGAAAGAAAACCAAAGTAAAGAAAGTGAGATATACTTTAATAGACTGTTCATATAATATCTAGCTTAAAAACATTCTCCTAAAGCTATAGAAACACTCTTGATTTGGGTTAGACAACCTCTAAGTCAAAGCAATAAATTCTCAATAAGTATCTGTTTAATTCAAGGTAATACCTAGCATGGGGCCTGAAACACAATGGCAACTCAGTGGTAGCCATTATCACTATTATTTTAGGAAACTGAAGCATAGCATATGGTTTTGCTTTTTTTCAGGACTGGGTAAATATACTTCATTGTCTCGTGATCTAGTGAAGTATATTTCTCCCTCTCCCTCTCCCAAATCTAGCTGGGCATGAAAATGAGCTGATGAAGATGTTTAAAATATAGATTCCCAGGCCCCGCTAAGTCAGATTCTCTGGAGATCTAAAATCCCCAAATCTACCTTTAAAAAAAAAAAAAAGAAAAAAAAAAAAAGCTCCCCAGGATATTCTGACGCAGTTGGTCCATGGACCTGCACATGGGAACATTCCACCGTCTTAGGAGATTTTTCATTAAGGACTTGAAATTTCAAGAATCTTATATTTTATCAAAAAGAAAAAATACATTATCATATAATATATAGATAATATATGTACATATATGAAAAAAGTATATGCATATGCATATATGTCTACATATGGCCACACTATTAATTTCTAATGACTGTTTCTCAAGGAGTAAGACTTTTTTCTTACAAGCACTTTAAAATTATCGTTCTGAACTGAATGAATGACAAAAGTCAATAAAACTCTCAAAAAATTTAGCAGGGAATCATGAAGACACTTGGTATTTTAATCTCAATACATGTGTTCACTGACTTGTGCAATATGAAAAATAGTGGGTGTAACTTATTTTTGAAAAACTGCTCTGAAAACTTACCATTGTGCTAAAAAAGAAAGACACTTAGAAAATATTATCAAAAAAGTGGGAAACTTTCTGAAATTTCTGAGGATGGATCCCTGGCGTTAAGATGGAAGTGGTCGTCTGCCTCTCCTATGTTCAGCCTTCCCCACTGTGAGTATGTCCTCAGTGTTTGATTGTGTACAAATGTTTGGACCATGTTATTAAAGGGCTGGAGGGGAGGTCTGGGTACAAAGGAAAACAAGGAAAACCCCTTTCTGTGACGGGGAGGCCACTTAAGTCAGTGGGAATTTTTTTTTTTTTTTTTTTTTTTGAGACAGAGTCTCGCTTTTCCCGGGCTAGAGTGAGTGCCGTGGCTGTCAGCCTAGCTCACAGCAACCTCAAACTCCTGGGCTCAAGCGATCCTTCTGCCTCAGCCTCCCGAGTAGCTGGGACTACAAGCATGCGCCACCATGCCCAGCTAATTTTTTCTATATATATTTTAGTTGGCCAAATAATTTCTTTCTATTTTTAGTAGAGACAGGGTCTCGCTCTTGCTCAGGCTGGTCTCGAACCCCTGACCTTGAGCAATCCACCCGCCTCGGCCTCCCAGAGTGCTAGGATTATAGGTGTGAGCCACCGCGCCCGGCCCTCAGTGGGAATTTAATTGACGTTTGATTAGGAGTGGGGGTGTTTGCTGCATCCTAGGGAGAGACATAGTTAATGGTGCTGCAGTCAGATCTGTACCTGTATTCTTAGATGTGAGTAACTTGGAGAGAAAATACTTTGCTTTCATTCTTTTTTTTAATTCACCATCTACAGGGATGTTTTAACAGGAAAACCTACACTTCAAAATTTCAGAGACTGTGGGGCTGAGGGAATGTTTAGAGAACAATTCTGCGTTATGTGAGCGAGGATAAATGCAGTGGCATTTTTCTCTCTCCCTCCCACACACCCCCCACTATAGAAAACAGTGAACCATCTGGGCGAAGGCAACAATAATTGTCAGAATTCGTGGGTTTTATCCACCACTGACCTACCACATTAGGATGATTATAACTTTATTATAAGTAACAAACGGGCAGGGACTTTCGTGTGCCTTAGAGAGGGATGGGACTGTTAACAGTCCACATACGAAGACAATTGAGCACAACTTTGCAGACATGGCCTGTGATATACTAGCAAATGGGTAGAGAAAACAGTACGTCTGAGAGAAGCCCTGAAGAAAGTAATACGAAATTGGCCAACCAACGTCTTCCAAGTAAGTGCCTAGCCAGCAGGTGCCCATTATATAGGTGCCACACCGAAATTATTTACTAAATGAACAACTAGTTTGAGCTATGGCAAATGCATTGGGGGGAAAAAAACCGGAAGAAAGTGCCCATGTGTTAACAATGTTTTTCTGTCTTTTACTTTTCTGTACTTTTTGTACAAATTTTCTACAATAAGTATGTATTATTTTATAATTTGAAAAAACTTAAATAAAAACAGGATTTCTTTGTTTTCTTATTCCTCAGTTTTCCTATTGGTGGTAATTACTTTTTTTTTTTTTTTGAGATGGAGTCTCACTCTGTCACCTGGGCTAGAGTGCCGTGGCGTCAGCCTAGCTCACAGCAACCTCAAACTCCTGGACTCAAGTAACTCTCCTGTCTCAGGCTCCCGAGTAGCTGGATTACAGGTTCACGCCACAACACCCGGCTAATTTTTCTATTTTTAGTAGAGACGAGGTCTCTTGCTCAGGCTGATCTCGAACTCCTGACCTCAATTGATCCTCATGCCTTGATCTCCCAGAGTGCTAGGATTACAGGAGTGAGCCACCGCACCTAGCCATGGCAATTACTTTCTTATTTCACTCTATGAAGGAATGTTCTTTTCCAATATTAAAAATATAACTGTAAGAAAAGAAAGCTACCCTTTTGCTTGGAAAGTTTAAGGTCAACTAAGCAAGTGAAGATAGAACTTAACAGAAAAGTACAATTGGGCTTAATAACCACCAAGGAAATGACAATACTCCCTTAGGTTAGTGATGATATCTGTCCATGATCATTATCATCATGGGCTGATGACAGCTTTGCAGGCTAAGATTTTCCATGCATTAGAGTACATCCACTCACTGCATCACTCACGCATCGTCACACAGCCTTATGAATCACCATGTGTTTGTATGAGGCTGGTTGAGGTTCAGGCCAAACTTGTGGCAAGTCAGAGACCTCTTGAAGTTCTTTTAAAGGACTTTGCAAATACTACAGACTCTTACTTCAACTGCGATCAGTGAGAAAGAATCTCATTGATCACAAAACCCAAGGAATTGCACAGCAAAGCTCCTCACCAGCCGACACGCCCATGGGGAAGGCAGATACGGCCCCTGGGTAGGGTCTGGGGACAAAGACCATAACTGCAGGTGCTAGTGGTGAAGAATTTGTCATTTGCATAATATGCTCTATTTTACATTTGTATGGAAATCACAAAATCCTTTCACAACCAATATTATTCACTTTGATCTTTTTAGCTTTAAGTATGGTGGCTGCATCTTCCCTTCTTTTACAGATGGGTGGATGGAAGCTCCCAGGGGTGGAGTGACTTATCCACCTTTGCACTGCTTGCAGGTAGGCAATAGAGGCAGACCCGGAACTGGGTTCAATTTCCTTTCAATATGCCACACTGCCTTTATATGCCCTGCAGGAATTTAAAGAGCTGAAATACTCGCGCCCGTGGCGCTGAGATACTCTAAAAGTCATTGGTACGAGGTGAACAGTCCCCAGCAACTGATCCCACTTGATGTGTACACGGGCAAGTAATTTTCTGTTAGACATCATCATCATTAGCTTTCAACAATTACAATTCTTGTCCCTTTAGCCCAGAAAAGCCGATGGAGAAGCTGTTCAGCTAGTTCTGATCCAAATTTCACAGATCCAGGAGGTTTGGTGTTTCCATCTAAGGTTCAGTAAAGCATACAAATGATTGGCGGTGGAGGGGCACTGAATCGCTGACCCTTTTGAGGTTTGCCTACCACCACGGGTAGTTCTGCTCAAACTGTCATCTGGCGGCTGCAGCTTTCAAGCAATTACCCGTGGCCACTTAAGTGACAGTATTAGGAAAGTTAAGTTGGGATTGTTCCCAACTCCTAATTTACCTCTCAATAAAAATTGAAAGTTAAGCAAAGTGGCTTGGCTGCAGTCTCTAAGTGTTTTTGAGAGATACAGCTGGGGCAGGTGAGTGAAAAGGAAGCCATCTGAGCAAGAACTCGGATTAGCTGGAGACAGCCCCAGGAGCTGTTTTCAGGGTCAAAGGAGCGAACAGTTTTAAGAGGGTCAAGTCACACAAATTGTCCTTATCCAGAGGGGTGCTTCTCTTTCATGGATTGTTCAGAATTAACCGCTGTGTTTTCTGCCCACTTTGAGGGTATTTTCTGCACTCTCCTTTAATAGTTTATCTTAAATCCTGAGCCGTTGATGAAGAAATTTAGGAATCTATTTTGCAGTGTCAGGAAATTCTTATTTCCATGTGTGGCTACTTAGGACACTTTAACAAAAAGAAAGCCAACTTTTATCTTAACTTTTGATCTTGTAGGTTGCTTATTTGTCTTAAAATTATTTCTAATTCAAAGAATATTATAAAAGACATAATAAAAAGGGGGGGAAAAGGAAGTAGAGGGAGAAAGCCACCTACAGTGCTACCACCCTAACTTTCACTTTTCCTCTGTTACATTTATTTTGGGGGATTTTAAAAAAGAAGGTTTCCATTAAAGATGCTGAATATTTCATGTGACCCGGCTTCAGCACTACACCAGTGATGAAGTGGCTGGCTTTTGTAGGGTGACCATTGTTTTAAACATGAGTGAATACCAGAAGGATCCCAGAAACCTCAGCTGACAAATGTTTAGCTGCTTCTCCACCCTATAGTACTGTACCATTCCCGACCACCTCCTGTGGCTCCCTTCCAAGAATTCTTGACATTGAAAATTAGCTCAGCTCCTCATTATTTAGGCAAACTTAGCTTAAACAAATGGTTCAGTTACCATCTGGGAAAGGCCTGGCAGAGAGTTAGAAAACCCTCTAAAATGTTTAGTCTGTTTTACTCTGAATTTTCCTAATATTTTGCTTTATGTGTCGCTTTCCAGTTAGCAGCTATTATTGGGTCCTCATCTTTTTCCTGGCCCACTTTCACCTGTTCAGCTCGAATTTCTGTACTTCCTCCTCCTCTCTACAGTGTCTCCCGTCTTTTGATCTATTTCTGTTTGCCCTTTCTGGTTAGCTTGTAGTGTGGTGTGCGGCAAGGAAGCTTCCTGTAGGAGGGGTTGCTTACCTGTTTTTGTCCATCCTGGGCAGCACAATCTTTTTTTTAAACAAAAAAACTCTAATTTCATAGCAGAGTAAAGGCAGCAGAATCTTAATATGTAGGTGGAGGAGGTACAAAGTGATGATTTAGAATGAGAAACAAAATCACAACCAACAATAAATTTTAAAAAGCTGACAAATATCACAAACATCACAAAATCCAGAGACATGGCATTATATATATACACAATTTATAATTATTAAAATATTAATATATTACTCTCTATACAATAATTGGCTGGCCAGTCTACCATTCTTTTTTTCCTATATTTGGCTGTACACTTTTTGCATGATAATGATTTTTGTAATACCAAGTAAAAACCACCCAATATCCTTAAAGTCAGGTAAATCTTTAGGATTGATGTCAAATTTAGGAAACCCTCTATTAAGTTGTTTTTTTCCCCAAATGTGAGCTTAAAGATTTTAGGAAGTGACTAAGTACTACGAACTGAAGATACTTATGAATCAGTTTGTCCTAGATGTCATTGTTGTGGTGGCCCGTTACAACTTTATTTTTTTTTTCCCATCCTTTAAAAGCTCTGTAAAACACATTTTTTATTTTCTGACAAGATAGAACTGCTTGGACCCAACATCGATGAGAATTAAAGCCTCTATTTAAATATTGCATTTCTGATGATTGCACACAGGTTTTATACAGACTATCTTCTGACTTTGTACATTTCAAACCTCATTTCTCCCTCATTACATGCATACTGGTTTGGGGCACATTTGGGTCACAATGCCAGGTAAAGAAACACAGGGCACCATAAAAGCCCTCCCACAACAGGGAAAGCCAAGGCACTTGAAGAGGCTTCACTGAGATCATTCTGGAGGGCTTACTCTGGGTGCCTTGTGTTTAGGGGACACAATTACTAGTGTCTCCCACTAGTGGCTCGCCAATAGTGATGAATCCAAAGGGTGGATAACAGGGGGCCTCGAGGACTGGGCCAGTGGCTGCTACCTTGGGGCTGGCCTGCAAGCCTAGCCTGGGCAAGGGTTGCATGAATATTTTCAGTGACTCAGACCAGGGAGAGGACACAGGAGAGGAAGAGTCGTTGTAGGATCATGTTGGGTCCTGTATGGGAGGTAGCCAGGAATGGCTAGTGTGACCTTAACTGGAAGACTGCTATATTTCTGGGGCCTGAGGAAGGAAGAGAAGGAATTCATAGCTCCCCAAACTCTTTCCCCTAAAAGAGCACACTGCCCTGTGAAAGGAATTACTGTTGGGGATTGCCATGGTTGGTCAGATTTCAAAGAACCTGTAAGAACCCCCATGACAAGAAAATCATCAAACACATACCAAATCCAGAGAGTATGACATTGGATCACTACTCCAGTGTCAGAACTTTCCAGCTTCCTTACTTGTCCCCCACCTTGGGCTGCCTTCTGGAAAAGTCAGAAACCTGGGAAAGCAAGAAGGAAAAGGAAGAGGACAGGAGCTAAGGACAGAAGGAGAGTAGAATTTGCCAGGCCCTCTTTCCTGTCTAAAGCTGCCCCCCCATCCCCACCCCCTGCCCACAACTAAGACTCAAGATCAAAGAGGGGAAGATGCCTCTACTTAAAGTCAACTTTGAAATGTTGACTATTACTTGAACTTGTCTTTGAATTACCACACTGACACTGTTTCGTTATTAGAAGTGATTATTTTAGGGCTTTTTATTACCTAAATGTGACCCAAAAGTCTTATTAGAGAGGGGGGACTTAAAGGGATAGAGGAGGACAAAATATTTTTAGATATTGATGAGTGTTATGAACAATAATAATAAAAGCAAAGTGAGGTGGTGGAAATTGATGGGGAAGAAGTGCTATTCTTGGGTGGTGTGGTCAGAGAAGATTCTGGAGAAATGACATTTGAGTAGAGACCTGAATCAGTCCAGAGAGCAGGCCCTGCCAAGATCTGGGGGGGGCCAGTGAGGGTTCTGGGTGGAGGAAACACCTGCTGGAAAGACCCTAACCTGAAAACAAGAGAGTAAAGAACATAGTGGGCAGCAAGAAATGGTAGAAGATGAGGAGGGAGAAGCACCCAGGGTCATGGCCACCAGAGCCTTGAGAGCCACAGAGAAGGTTTCGCATTTTGATCTAAGCCATTGGAATGTTTGCGGGACATTTAAAAAGGCCCACTCGGGCTGCTAGGCCGAGAACAGACTCCAGGGGGCGCGCGGGGGCAGCGCAGTGGCCGCCAGGTTACACCTCAAGTACGTTATCTGTGTCCAGCCCCACCAGAAATCTGCGGAACTTGCACTTCATCCTATCAGGGGTCAGATTGACAGACCAATCGCCCACAGTTCCCTTATCCACTTATACAAACTGCACAGAGCGTGACAAAGCTCGTGGAGTCCAGACAGTCCCAGGGTGGAGCCGGATGCTCTGCCAAGCACCAGCAGAGCGACTCAGGGCAAGCACCTGTGCCTCAGAAAGTCCCAGTTTCCCAGCGCGGAAACGGACAGACCGACGCCACCAAATCTGGGGTGGAACAAATGAGACCCTGTATGTAAGTGAGGGTTTATTGCAGGCGTTTGGTAGTGATGGATCCCAAATGCAGCCGTATCAGTGGTGAAAACGACCACTAGTTCTGTCCTTGGAAGGTACAATTACTTCTGTAATTTTCTAATTACCAGGCGAAGCGGCTTTTGGTAACTCTCCAGGAAATTGATTTAATCCGATTGATTCTCTTATTTAGTGTTTTTCAAAATAGGGACTGCAGTTGGGACACCAGAGGCACGTGTCAAAACTGCAGATTCCTGAGCCCTGTCCCATTACTTCTGCATCAGAAACTCTAGGGTGGGGGGCGGGGATCTGCACTGAAAGTTCCCCCACGGGATCGTGCTGCCTTTCGAGAATTATCCACCTGCCGGGGAGAAGTGGCCCCGGGATCCGACCGGACCTGGAAGAGTTTGATCCAGGTCTATCCCTGCAGGAGGCTTGGCTATTGAGTGGCTGCCGGGAACAATTTTTTTTTGTCTTGGGGAGCAGCATTTCAGTCCTGTGGTTACTTAAGGCTCGATTTCGTACCCTGCGGTCCGCAGTCCTAGCCAAGTCGGCTCCAGGCTCCCACTCTCCCGACCACAGCGACACCTGCCGGGCCGCGGTCTGGGCGCCGCAGGGCTCCCTGCTCCTCTGGGAGAGGGAGGGCAGCCTCTCACCGCAGTGACCCCGGAGCCACCCCGCAGGACGCTGTGGGAATGGGGCACTGGTGCCCCGCTGGCAGCGATCTTGCAGGGGACAGGATGTCTTTTAGGAAATCAGAGGGCCAGCGCCCCCCAGCGCAGGCTGGGAGATTCCGTCAGAGCCAGATGAGCCTTGCAGAAAGGGACGGATGCGACCCTATAGTCCTTCAGTCCGCTAGATACTCCTTGCCACTCCTGCCGCCACTCTCACCCCGTTTGTACATGCCTTTGTGCCCCACTCCCCAAACGACTCTGCAGGAAAAACCAAAAATCTAACGCGAGAGGGAAATTTCCCAGGGAGCAGCTGCAGGGAGGCAGGTAAGGAAGGAACTAAGGGGAAGAGAAAGGGAGAGAATACAGAGAGTTTGCTGGGAGACGTTTAACCCAGCAGAAAGCGGCGTGGGGGAGGCGGACAGCGAGTTGGTGGCTGGGGAGGACCCTAATCAGCCACCTTTCCCTCACCCCTGTCCGCACCCATACACCTTATCGCAGATGCCGGGATGGGGATGAGGGGGGCGCAGAACTTGATTTCCAGCCCCTTGACTTTGCCTCTGGGCATTTTGGGAATTCTGTGAGAGAAATACAGTAAGTCTCACCCTCATGTTATATATTTTCACTTTCTGCTCTTTGATTGTCAGCTCGATGAGATAAGGGACCTTGTGTTTTAATCCCTGTTTTGCCCCATTGCCTGGCACGTGGTAGCTGCTGGATACCCATTCGTTCAATGATTAAGTCTAAAACACACTACTTTGGAGCTTGTTATAAGATCTCCGTCTGCAGTGACTCACTTATTCCCCCACAAGCCTAGGAAGTAAGGTTTTCAAATAAGGAAAGCAAGGCACCCCATAAATAATGTGCATGTCACACTCCTAGCAGTGCTGAAGCTGGGGTCAGAGTCAGGCATCCTGGCTCCAGAGCTCTCACAGCTAGTTAGGAACACCACATTGCCACTAGTGAATGAATAAATGAGTTAAGACATTAATGAGTGAGTGAATGATTGTGTGCAAGTTTTGGTGAGTTCTCTGGGTAAAGATAAAGCGTTTAGGCTGCAAAAGTTC
>CM052437.1:120994591-121009054 GCA_028533085.1 Varecia variegata | reverse complement strand
AGTGGAAGAGATTTTTTAAAAAACCCAATGGCTCAGGCCACCTCCCGGACTACCTCAATTAGAAACTGAGCATTAGTTCAAACTTCTGGAAGTTCCCCAGGTGGTTCTAATGTGCAGTCAAAGCTGAGGGCCTTATGTGTGTGTGGTGGGGGCAGGGGGGGGTGTCTTTGGGGAAGCAAGAACCACATTCTTTCTCCAAGTGTGGCCACTGATCATCTGACTCAGAATCACCGGGTTTGCTTGTTTACAATGCAGATTTCCAGGTCCCATTCAGATTTATCAAAATCTCCTGGAATGAGCCACGGGATCTGCTCAAATAAACGAAATAAAACAGAAGTTCCCAGGTGTTTTTCATGCCCACTAAAATCTGAGAAATGCCAGGGAAGTCATTTTCAAAGTGTGGTGTAGGACCAGCAGCAGTAGCAGCATTACTTGGAACTTGTTAGAAATACAAATGCTCTGGCCCCACCCAGGCCTACTGTGCCAGAAACTCTGCCAGTGGGGTCCAGCAATCTGTGTTTAACAAGTGCTGCAGGTGATCTTGAGGTCAAAGTTTGAAAACCAGTAATGGGCCTCTGGAATCACATAGTCCTGGGTTCAAATCCTAGCTGGGTCTCTCACTAGCCCTGTGACTGTAGTCAGGATATTTAATTTCTCTATGCTGCAATGTCTTTATTCATTAGAGGGGATGTTCCTTGGTTGAACAAAATTCACATGTTGAAGTCCTGACTCCTAGTTCCGCAAAATGTGACCCTTTTTGGAGATAAGGTCATTGCAAATGCAATTAGTTAAAATGAGGTCATACTGGAATAGGGTGAGTCCCTACTCCAATGACCAGTGTCCTTATAACAAAGGGATGATTGGAGAGAGACATATACACAGCGATGATGCCATCTGAAGATTGGAGTTATGCTGCCACAAGCCAGGGAGAGAGACCTGGGACAATCCTTTCCTAGTGCCTTCAGAGGGAGCACAGCCCTGCCCTAACCTTCATCTCAGACTTCCAGCCTCCAGAACTGACAGACAACACATTTCTGTTGTTTAAGTCCCCCAGGCTATGGTATTCTAGCATGGCAGTCCCAGCAAACTAACTCGGGGGCATGTGGGCGGATTATGTGAGGTACTATATCTATTTTAAAAGCGCACAGCATAATGCTTGCTACTAGAGATTTCTCATTAAATGTTAGATTTTGTTACTATTAAGAAGAAAAGAAGCGATTCTGTACACTGCCTCCTTAAGCAAGGATTAAACCCAAGAAGTAGGAAAAGGACCACAGCCTGAGGACACTGCACCGGTGGACTGAGACGGGGGTGGGCGGTGGTGGTGCACGCCAGGCCTGCTTGGCCCTGGCTGGAGGCTAAGGAACAGTGGACAGATGGTCATCATTTCTGGTCACCCCTGATCTGGACGGGAACCAAATGAGGGATCCAGAGGCAATGGCGTGTTCAGCACTGATGCAGCTTTCCTCGTCTCTAAAGCCCTCTGTGGAGGCCTCAGTTGCTTCCACGAGCTGTCCAGTCCTTCCCGGCCATAAGCATTCCTGTCACAGGGACCAGAGTCCATTACTAACCCCGTGATCTACTCAGACTCTCCAAAATTGCCTTTGTGTGTGTGTGAAGGTTCATTAAATCACCTGAAATGGAAATAAATGAAGCAGAATAGAAGTTCCCTTTCCTCAAGCCTCCTGGCGTAGTTATCTGGCTGCTAGTTAGTGCCACCTTGGAACAGAAACCCAACCCCTGCAAGCAAGTGACTTCTTTCACCTCCATTTGTCCTCTGCAGAGAAGGAAGGGGCCAGATTGTCCCCAAGCTGCTTCTGCACACGCTACCTGAGCACTCAGGGATCCACTGTTTCTTCCCAACCCTGGCACACACCATGCAGGCACTGGGGGAATGTGAAGCCTGTTTTTTAGGGTGCCCCAGGGCACCTGGCACACCAGGTTGATCTGGGGAGTGGGGTTTACACAGTCTCAGAGGCTCTTTTCTGTTTTAAAGACTTCACTACCGCTTTCAATTCACTGAGGAGGTGGAGGTCACCTGGGGAGTAGTATTGCTGTAGCCATTGCTCAGTGCCAAAGGGAATCATCCCAGCAGGCTGGGCTGACCTCTACTGCTATCCCAGGACCTGTGCAGTTTCATGGCAAATTGGGCTCTAATCATAACATGGCACCCCAAGTGTGACCCTCAGGCCAGCTGTTAGCTGACCTCAGTCGTTACAGTGTGAGGCCTCCTGTTCCCGCAGGAAGCTGGCTCTCCAACCAGCTGCAGAATTTAGATTAAAACTTCCTACCCCACCCAGTTCTCAGATACCTTCCTTTCTCCCGAGGCAGTAAAGGAAATAAGGGGCATCAGTCTTGGAGTAGCAAGAGACTCTGCAGAGTGACCTTGTGCAATTAGGTAACCTCTCTGAAATTCAAGGTTTGGGTTTTTCTTCTTTAAAATGGATTTAATAACACTCTTAGCTTTCCCCATGAGGTTGTGAAAATCCAAGGAGATTGTGTACATGAAGTGGTTTGTAACCGGTAGAGTGTAATATACACGGAAGCACAATGTGGTAGGGAAATTGATGATGGTACTGTCAAGGTTTCCTGCAGGGTTCGTTGACCTTGGACTATGGCTTCGTATATGCCTTTAAAGAACGCAGAGGAAGTTCAAAAGGGAAAAGTAGTAGATTGAATAAGAGTAAAATGAAGTGAACGAACATGCAATGGAAAGGGACTTATGATACCTTATCTCATTTAATCCACCCCAAAATCAAATCAGAGAAGTCATTAACCAAATGTCAAACCAGGGTTCCCAGACTTTCTCAGTGCACGGTGCTTTCAGTGTGTCAGCATTCTTAGGCCAAAAGAAAAACCTAACGGTTCTGTTTATTATGTAGCCAGATGCAAACAAAGTAATACGTATTGATACTCTAACAACTTAGCCTCCTGTTGGGCCCTACACAGCTTCTCAGATTTTGGAATCAGATAGGACACCACCACCCTATTTCTTGTTCCACGTTGATTTTCACACAGTACTGATATTTTACCGCAGCTGAAATCCTAGCTTCTCATATGGCATATGACATCATCAAAAGGAATGCAGTAAGGTAATATTGAAACTGAACTCCCTTAAGCTGTTCACTGTGTTGAACAGAGGTTTTCCCTTGCAAATTGAGAATATACCAGAGTTCCCTTGGAGCCCCCATGCACAGTTTTGAAACTGAGTTAACAAACTAATGCTCAGAGGTTGGAAGTAACTTCAGGTTGGAGCCTTTCAAATGTGGATTCTAATTCAGCTGGTCTGGGGCAGGGCCCAAGATGCTGTGTTTCTAATAAGCTCCAAGCATGGAGGACGGTGCTGTTCCTGGACTAGCAGGAGAGCGGGTGCAGCGTAAAAACCCACACCTCCAAAGCTCTTTTCCACGATGATACTACTTCCTATATAATTCAAACTGCAGGAAGTTTTTAAAAATTCTATTAGACTTCCAGATTCCCATTTGGCATGCAAAGAAGCTTGGAAGTTGTCTCTCCCGTCCACACAAGAAGAAAAGAAGCTGAACAAACTGAAAATCAACAACTCTTTTTAGGTCCACCAGAGAACTGAGATCACAGGACGATTCACTGCCCCCTAAATTGGAGAGACAGACAGCTGGGTACAGAGAACCACGACTTACCCGGGGAGAGGCGCAGCAGCGGACACCTAGGGCAGGAACCTCAAGTGCAGCTGACGGATTGCAGACGAGTTTAGGAGCGAAGACTCCGGGGCCCAGATGCTGGTGTTTCCCGTATCCCCGCCAGGTTCCCACAGTGAAAATCAGAGAGAAAGCCCCTCCCATTTCTTAAATACACCCAGAACCTTCTGTTCTTCTTAACAAGGCCCTTCAGGAGAAACTATTTTACCAGACCCTAACCAACCTGGGGGCAGGGAAGTATCCCACTCCAATACTCTCTAGCCATCTGTCTCACCTGTGGAGGGGAAAACCCGAAACAAAGCAAAACTGAGAAGCACCTGTGACGGTCACAGCCCAGAGGCACAGGCTGACTAAAGGACCTAGTCACAGGCCTGAAGAATGCTTCCCCACCCCCACACCTTCCCGTAGCGATGGGGCTCCTCAGAACAGGGGCATGCAACGGAGAGAACTGGACATCCCGGATGGTATTTAAGTCTCTGGGCAAATCCAAAGGAGAAAAGGAGGGGTAGGAGGGGCAGAGCAGCCCTACCCCCTTTTGGCCCCACAGGCCCAGATCGTGGGACCTGGGACTCTTTCCTGTCCTGAAAGGAGTGACACTGGATGTGGCAGTGGAGTTTTAAAAATATTTAAGGTGATGGATATCCCAAGTACAACGACTGGGCTTTATAAATTAGATGAGTGTATTAAATCGTCACATATACCTCAAAAATATGCACATCTATTATGTATCATTAAAAAATCTTTTTAAAAAACAGGATGGAAATTTTGTAACCAAAATTAGACTGTTACAAAGTAGGAGCCGGCGGGAGCTGTGGAGGGAGCTGGCCCGAGGCTCTAACAGAGCCCAGTGGGAGGAGTTCTGGAAATAAGTCTCTTATTATTTCTTATTATTTCTCTCTTACCATTTGAGATGCCTCAGTGAAGCGGGCTACCTTATAATGCGACTCTGCTACTAGCCAAATAATGTGTATGTTATTTGTTATTATTAAATTATTATTTCTGGTGGGAATTAAGAGGGTTGGATCAATGTGACCAGAGTGTGATGTGGGACAATGGGCATCCCTAAAGTCTACTCATTGACCCGGTACTCACTGAACCGAACGAAGCAGGACTGGGAGTGGAGAGACGAGCGTGAGAACGCAGCCCCCTGGAACTAGCAAGGACCTCGGAGAGGGCTTGGTCTTCCTCCCCCAACCTGTGCAGTGGGGCAGGGTGGCCCTGGCTACACTTGGGCCACACAAAGATTACTCTCTTCACAAGTGGGAGGGGTGCGGGAGGGAGTCATCTCATTGGTCTCTGAAACTGCAGAGCCCAGAGGGTCCGGGATGAGAAACATGAATTCCCCAAGTGGGTTGCTGGGACGGTGGTAACTGGGGTCACTTCTGCTTCCAGCCTGCTGGTCCCAGGCCCACACATTCTACCCAAGGTGGGTGCAGTACCACGTACAGGCCTTTGCTTAGCATGTGTGCTGGGTCCCGAGGAAGGGCCCCCATCTTCACATGGCCTTACCTCTGAGCTGGAACGTCAGCAGGGGCTCCACAGCCATTCCAAGGTGTTGTCAGGTGGCAGCTGTGGCGCGTGTGCTTTGTGCTGTGACACGAGTCTCCCCTGACAACGCGCCCACCTTCTTTGCTGCAGAGTGGTCTGACAGTGGTGCTGGCTGAGGACCCGCGGGAAGGAAAGGCAGATGCATACCTGGAATGCATATTCTGTCAAAATGAACCTCTGACCCAACAGGGACTTTAGAGTTTAATGTCTCCTCAAGGGGTGGGGCCATACTGGGACTCTGTACTGCCTCTATTGCTGGCAGGTCGGTGTGTGGCAGTGGCACTGACCATCGTGGCAGGTGGGAGGGCATGCTGTGTGGTCTCCACACACTACAATAGCTCCTCCATTCGCGTATCAGTTACATCTGCCCTGTGGCACCAGAGGCCAGCTGACATCGACTGGCTGTGGTTCCCCCCCCCTGCCCCGCCCCCCGGTTGTTTAGTGCTTCTGCTCTAGTGGCTTCTCCCGGGTGGGTGTAACATGTCGTATCAATATATTCACACACTGTGCCGAGTCCCCTCTGTCCATCCACATCCTTCTCCACCCTTCCTTGTCCCCATCATTCCAGCCTTTCTCCTTCTAGGCCCCTGGCCAGCCAGCTGGTTATCACGGACCACGAATGTAATGATTTTCTTACTCTGGGCCTCTCTTCTCTCCACGTAGAGGAAGCCCCAGCATACGTCTTGCAGTGCTTCCCATTGGAAGGGCTGTCATCACCACTGTCCTTCATGGCCATCTGTGAGTGGGGCTGTCATGCAGTGGCTGTCCATTTTCAGCTTGCTGTCCCGCGCCAACCTGACCTATTTGTGGAAACGGTTTGCGCTTTTCCTCTCCTGTCAACTGGTCAGAGGGAGAGAAACTGATGTGAAGTGGAGGATGACATGAGAGCTGGGCCACCTGCTCCCTTGGCTTACTTGGGCACACTAGGCCTGCTCGTGTGCAATCCCAGGTGGATCACCTTCCAACTTACGGTGGATTCCTGCCGGCCCCAATGCACACTACATTTGGTGAGCTTGACAAGGCCAGGCCTCAGGAGCCTCAGGAGCACCAGAAGCTCTGTCACCCAGGCTGGAGTGCAGTGGCACAATCATAGCTCACCGCAGCCTTCAACTCCTGGACTCAAGAAATCCTCCTGCCCTGGCCTCCCGAGCAGCTGAGACTATAGGTGTAAGCCACTGCATCTGGCTTCAGGAGCTGTTTATTAAAGGGCATACAGTTCTCTGCTGAAAATGGCATGGCCTTACTCTAGAACCCCAGGGATCCATGTTCTGTGGCTCTCCCATTGGAGCTTACCGTTAATTCCACATGGTGTCTGTTACCACCACAGAAACCACAGGTTCTGCCGGGTGCTGTCATCCCCACGGTAGAGCTGTTTGCACTGCAGCCAGGATCTACTGCAGAGACCTTTCCTGCTTTGAACCCCCCTGAAGCTGGCAGCTGTTTGTGTTCCCCAGTACATAGTTTGGAGCAGTATCCACAGTAATGGAATCTGTTGGCTCCAGAACAGATCCAACCAGGGCTCTTTCTGAGTGGTGGGAGGCTCAAAGGCAATAACTTGTTCTTTAGTATGAAGAGGAAGTCATAGAAGTTCCAGACCAATGGGCCCTTAGTATTTTTCTGATGTCGTGGACCTGAGTGTTCCTAGGATGTATCTCTCTCCCACGGCAGTATCAATGACCTACCAAGGCCTCCTGAGTACTAGCCACTTCCTGCTCATCTGTTCAGACTAGCATGATGTCTTTGATGTAGTGGGTCCATATGATGCTCTGATGCCCCATGGGATGTCTGACCAGAACAGATCTCTTTGAACTATAATATGACAGAGTGGGAGAGTTAAAATAGTTCTGGGTCAAAACTGTTGTCTATTCAAAATCAGTGCAATCTCTTCCTGACCCTCTTCTCTGATAGCAGTGGAAAAGAATGTATTTGTTGGATCAATGACTGTGGACTATGTACTTGAAACCATGTTAATCTGCTCCAGCAAAGATGCCATATCTGGTCTAGTACCTGCAACTGGGGCTACTATTTGACTGAGTTTGTCATACTCCACTGTTATCTTCAGGATGTGTTTGGTTTTTCTAGGGGCTAGAACTGGTGAATTAAGGGGGGGAAAAAGAAAACCATCCATACATCCTTCAAATTTTTAAGGGTGGCACTAATTTCTACCATTTCCTCCAGGATGTGATGCTGTTTTTGATTTGCTTTCTTGGCCAGGGTAGGGTGCAGTTTCAGATATTTCCTTTGGTTTTCCCCAGTGCAATAACTCTTAGCACAGAGGCCAAAGAACCAAGGTGGGACTGTGGTCATTATAAGTACGGCTATTCCAATCGCACATTGAAGGACCAGGAAAATGATTACCTGGTGGGTCCACAGACCCAGTGGATCTCCTCTGAGCCAGGCCTCCCATGTTCCCCCACTCAAGCCGGGGGCTGGTGATGATGCTCTCGATCTTTGGCTCAGTTGTTGCCAACTTGGACCCTGTATCTAACAGTCTTTTAAAGGTTTGGGTATTCCCCATCCCCAGTGTATGGTCCCCAAGTAAATGGCGACAGATCTCTTTGAGGAACGACTGTGGAGTCATTATCCTGCGTGCTTATCTTGCTGTTGTCGGTCTTCATCCCGGCGACTCAGTCTGTCCTTCACTCAACGCGATCTGGGTCTAGCAATTGGGTAAGAGATTATGACCTTTTTATTGGAATAATTGCCCTTGGCCATCTGTGATTTTGTTTTCTTGTATGTATTGGTCAGTACCTCTGTTAGCCGCCCCTTCGTTTGTCATTAGGGTCACTGTACCCTGTCAACCATCCCTGTTAATACTCAGACTCTGCTCTCACTGTGATATTTACACCCATGTTTTTTGACAATTGAGCACAACCACCTTCTCCATTGTTTTGGGGACTGATCAGCCCCACTGTTGTGTGTGAATTCAGTCTTATAACGACATGTGTTGCCATCAGCCCTAGGCTATGGAGGAGAGTCCCGACATCAGCCCATGCTTCACTGCTTTGGTAAGTGGTGTATTCTTCGGGCCCACCTCTGGAGCAGTCTTCTGGTGGCTTTTCTGGGCTAATGGAGCATATCCACTGTAGCATGCCCCCTTTTCTCTGCCCTGGGGAGAAGAGCAGGGTGATGCTTTCACAAGCCAAGGGATCCTGAAATTGCCAGCAAACCACCAAAATCTCTATTAGTTTGCTAGGGCTGCCATAACAAAGTACCACAAACTGTGTGGCTTAAACAATAGAAATTTATCATCTCACAGAGCTGAAGGCTAAGAGTCTGGGATTAAGATGTCAGATGGTTGGCCCTTTCTGAGGGCTGTGAGTGAAGAATCTGTTCTAGAGCTCTCTCCGAGGCCTGTAGATGGCTGTCTCCTCCCTGTGGCTTCATACCATCTTCCTTCTATGCATCTCTCTGTCCAAATTTCCTCTTGTTACCAGGACACTGGTCACATTGGATTAGGAGCCCCACTCAACTCCAGTGTGACCTCACCTTTACTAATTACATCTGCAACTGAGGTATTGGGGGTTACGACCTCAATATATGAATTTGGGGGGACACAGTTTACCACGTAACAATATGTATGGTAGTAATTATTTTAAAACACACTTCATAAATTCACATCTTTAAAAGAACTCCTGAATCCTAGTCTGGGAAGCAGATGACATTACCCCGGTGGTGCTGGCCCTCATGCCCCAGCATTCTGTGCTACGGGATGCACAGGTGAGCCTCCAGCTTCTCTGAGGGTGTGCCTGCTTTGGTGACATCTGTCAGATGGGGTGCTCAGCCGAGTGGGTCTCAAGTTACAGCACAGAGCAGGCTTCACCGTGCAGCCAGTAAGAGGTCATCTCAAGTTGGCTACAAAGAAAGACTGGCTACCAGATGTGGGATAATTTTGCCTTGTAGATAGAGAAAAAAGTACAGTCAAGAAGAGAGCAAGAAATAATGAATGAATGCTAAAAAACTGTGATTTTTTTTTAGTATTTTAAAATTTGCTTTCTTAAACTTGTATTCATCTTACACTCCCTTCAAGATGTTGCTTCAAGCACACAAATGTTAAACACTACTACACTGAACAATCACTACACTAACAAGATCGAACTGTTGCCTTTCCTCAGCTGATTCATGGTCACTGTTGGGCTCTCATTGTCTCCTTAGTCTCACTTTAGCTCCTGTCAGTCAAACAGCCTCAGAGCCTAGTGTTGGGCAGTCTAGGTCTGAGTCCAGCAGAAATAATAGGGATTGGGTCTGGACTGGGATCCCTTAGTGAAAATTTTGCCAATCAACTCTTTCCGCAGGGCACCAGCATCTCGGCAGCCTCTCGAGTACATGCCACTAGATGGCGCTCGATGCTCACGTTGAACCTGTCAAAGTTCAGCTCAACTGGAACCAGATTGTTCACGGCCAGTTTGTCTTTCCAGCCCTGTAGGCACACATTCTTAGGGACCAATGAAAGTGTTTGAACTTCTTTTAAAATCAGAAGTAAGAAATTAATATAATGCTCCTGGATTATACTCATAATTTTATTTTTTTTTTTTTTGGACAGGGTCTTGCTCTGTTGCCCAGGCTGGAGTGCAGTGGCATGATCATAGCTCACTATACCTCAAACTCCTGGGCTCAAGCCATCCTCCTGTCTCAGCCTCCCGAGAAGCTGGGACTACACGACACCCACATAATTTTTATTTTTTGTAGAAATGGGGTCTTACTATGTTGCACAGGCTGGTCTTGAACACCTGGCCTCAAGTGAACCCCCTGCCTCAGCCTCCCAAAGTGCTGGGGTTACAGCTGTCAGCCACCACACCTGGCCTATATTCATCTTTATACCAATGCAGTTGTAAAGTATACTTTATCATATATACATATATATATATATATGTACACATACACACACATGTATATGTATACATATGTGGAGGACGGGATCCATGGAGGAAAAGTGTCTGGGCCCATGAAAGTCATAATAGGGCCCTGGCCTGGTTGTTTTTCTGTATCACATTTGGAATGTAGATCAAAAGTGTCAGTAAAAGCGTCCCAGGATGTATCTCTCCTTGTGAACATCTTTTGAGATGAATGCATTCATGTATTTATTTAACTCAATATGTCCACTCTCAGAAACATGTCCTCTTGATTATAGCCCCTAAATATCTCTCTAACCCATCACCTTCTCTGCAAACCTACTGCTGCTGCCTTTGTCCAGACCTCTGGGACCTTTTTCTCGGACTTTTATAACAGCTTCCCGTTGGGCCTCTTGTTTCCAGCCTTTTCTCCTATGTATCTCCAGAATGATCCCCCCAAAATCAAGTCTGAACATACCAGGTTTTTGCTTTAAAACCTTCTATGACTCCCCACTGCCTACACCCGTCTCTAAGGTAGGTTGTGTGTCCTTGAGGAAGCCGGCAAGGTACAGAACTCTTATCTATATTTCCCTTTGATCCTTTAAACATTTCTCATTTGTATTTTCTGTATGCTTTATTTATTTATACGGTACACGCACATTATTTATTCATAAATATGCATGTACTGGGGGAGGTGTGGGTTTTTAATTTTTTTTTTAACCAAAGGATGCATCCTGAAGAGTGTTTGGAGACCTTAAAAATGATGTCCATATTTTTTAGAATCGTGCATAGGCCTTTCTGATATGAATCAACCTACCTTTAGGATCTTATTTGCTTAGTTCTAGCCACACAGAGCAACCCAGGCTCTAAGCTCTTCCACCTTCATGCATTTGTAAACGTTCCACACACGGCGGCACCTCCCCAGGTGTCACCCTCTCCTGATGAACTGCAGCTCTTCCTTCACCACCCGGCTGCCGGGCTTCTCAGAGTCCTGCTCTCCCAGTGCTGTCTGAGTTGTACCATACTTATTTGCATTTTCTTTCTCCTTTCCCCTGTTATGAGAGACATGTGTGTGTGACTGCATTATTAGTTGCAGGGCACAGTGCTAGCCATTTCAATCCTTTAGGTGACCAACTCTAGATGACCTAATGTGCCTAGGAGTTTCTTGGTTTTAGCACTGAAAGTCCTGTGTCCCAGGAAACCCTTCAGTCCCTGGAAAACGGATGGTTGTCAACCTACGCGATAATCCCATTATACAGATGAGAAAACCAAGGCTCAGAGAAATTGTAAAAACTTGCCTGAGCTCACAAAGCAAATTGTGAGCTAATTGTCCTGCCAGTGGTAGGACCTGGCTATGTCCCTCAGAAAATCAGTGCCTATGTATGGCCATACCACCCTGAACACGCCTGATCTTGTCTGATCTCGGAAGCTAAGCAGGGTCGGGCCTGGTTAGTGCTTGGATGGGAGAAAATCAGTGCTCTTTCCATCCTGTCATGCTGCCTGTTCATAGGCAGGGACTGTATCTTATTCAACTTCGTGTCTTAATACCTGTCGTGGTTCCTGGCATATAACAAATATTAAATGAATGCATGAATGAAGTCGCCAATAAAAAATCAAACAGGTATTACATGGTAACACAGTGTAACCAAGCCATGCCTCCTTCCTCCGGTGATTCTGCATAGTCACAGGGCATTAGAGAATTGGGCCCAGAAAGGATAGATGACTTGCCCAAGGTCACACTGCCAGGAAGATGGTAGAGTGGGAAGTAGAACCCACGTTGCCTGACGCGTACTCCAGAAACCGTCCTACTAGACCACTGGATGAAATAAACCAAGGTGCGGAGGAAATAGTGAAAGAGAACTGGGCTATTTTCAACATCTAGCTGCAGACACTAAACAGCTCTGAATTGCCAGAATTTGCATGGTTTAAAAATCCCTAAGATTGGGAACTTATTTTCTAAAAGGAAAGAAAAGTAACACTGTCAAAAAAGGGGTGCCCTCCACATCGGGAGGGCTTTGTACGGGAAAAAGAAACACGGGCAGTGCCACGCTTGTCACCCAGAAGGGTGCCTTCGTTTTTCTGTCCATCCTCCCACCTCCACACCACTCCACCCCGGCCCACCCCGCAACAATAAAGCTTCGGGTCCAAACTGATCTGGCATCTCCAAAATAGAAGTACTGTTTGAAGACAAAGTGGCCAGGCACTGCCGGGAGGAGAAGGGACAAATTGCCACACCCACTGCCTGCCCGCTGTGGCTCTGAAATGCCTGTTTATCTCCATTTCTATCAACAGCACTTGGCTTCCAGGCCCTGTTTGTGCTTTGTCCTTAGTCCTTAGTGACCTATTTGATTCCGAGGAGAAGCACAGCCGCGGGCAACGGGCATTTTAATGCACAGTGGGGAAGATGGGCTCCTCCAGTGCATGGGCCGGTCCCAGGGTCTTGGCCTTGACCTTTCCAGCTGAGTGTGACCCCAAACTCCACCCAAGCCAAAGAACAAAAGGGGCCCAGAGGCACACACTGGGGCCATACAAGGGACTGAAGGGTGGAGTGCTGAGGACTTTCCCTTCTTTTCCTTCTGGGTCTGCCATCAGATTCTTTCATGGGACAGAAGGGAGAAGGAGGATGGGAACAAAGCCTGTCCTATGCACTTCCCCACTAGGGCCACACCTGGGCATGTTCCAGATGTGTACAAAGGGCTGGAGACACAGGTTGCTCAGTCAGGGTTGTGAGATCTATGGCCCTGATGGGTCCTGTGAGCAGCCAGAGTGATGACCTGATGCGACTGCCAGGGTGGGTGGAGAGGGAAGCTGAGCAGAGGATAAGAGTCACAGCACCCTGTTCAGCGAGAGGGCTGCACCTGAGCGTGGCTCAGCTGGTGTCCCCCCTGTCCGCTCTCGACTGTGGATGGCGTTCCAGAGCCTCATGGAAGAACAGGCTCACGTTCGTCCCGGGTCTCCTAGACCAACTGTGGCTGTCACAGCCCCCAGGCGTGGTTTACCAGGAACCTGCTCTGGGAAAGTGAACTTGGATTCACCTTAGCAATAAGTGCTCAGGAACGTGCTGGGGACAGGCCTACCCCAGAGCACTGGGAGGGCCCAGCTCCGTGGGATCCCCACCCTCATGGGGACTTGAAGCCTGGCAGGCAGGGCTCGATGGTGACCGAGCTGCCAGGTCTCCTGCTCGTTCCCCGCAGCATCTCCTGGTAGTAAATTATGTCCTTTACCTGGGTCTATGACAGAAACCACAGCTATTCCAACACCCACACAAGTATTACCATGTGCCTGGTTTTGTGCTGAACACTGACAAATCAATAGCAAAAACAACAGCCTGTTGCCTGAGGGGACATCTAGACCAGCGGGCCTGGGACTCAGCTGGAGAAGGGAGCCGGGCGGGAGGCACTTGGTGGGGCTTCCAGTGCAGGCCAGGGGGGCCAGCAGGAGTCCTGGGGGTGCTGACCCGGGGCCTGCGGAGGAGGTGCTGGAGTGAGGAGGACAGAGGGGTCCTGCCGGGCAGCCACCGCGCTGCACCGGGAGCTCCATGCCCACCCACGCAGCCTGCTCTCCCTGGGGAAGCAGCCCCGCGTGTAGCACAGCGACGCCCAGTGCCCTGAGTCCCGCTTGATGCTGGCCGTGGAACAAGCAAGCTCACAGGCCTGGAGGTGAGTGCTGGGCGTTTTAGGTGGCATCAGAAGTGCCTGGTAGGTAGCCCATCTTGGGGCATCTCCACTTTCTCCTGAGGGTGGGTGGTAGGAAGGAGAAGTGGAAGCCTTGCTGTCCAACCTGTCCCGGCCCCTCACCTCTTCATCCCCTTAGGAGCCAACAGAGCACCGTGCCTGACTGACCAAGGCACCCACTTTCTCTAATTCAGCTCCTTTCACATCTCCTTGATTTCTATATTTAAAAAAACAAAAAGACTGCATGATATTGTAACATGGAGAACAATGACCTACTGGACCATGTCCCAGCAAGACAGAGCAGCAAAGCTATTTTCACCATGCTGACTGACACAGGCTTCCAGCAGTGCCCCATTGTGTCATTTAACCATATCCCTTGAGAACACACATTTCTCACTGCGACTTTCCTTCTGCGCAGCATCACCATGTGCCCACCAGATGGCGCAAGTGTCTCACATTTTCGTCATGAACAACAGCAAAAGCTTCAGTCAACAAGTATTGATTAAGCAACAAACATGCATTGTGTGTCATGCTGAGTACTTGGTAGATAAAAATTCCTTGCTCCCCAGATTGTTTTGATGACAAAAGAAGGTAACATATAAAAATAATGGATTGGATGGGAGGCATGATGGCGGACGAGAAAAACCTCCAGCCAGAGTGTCTCTGCAAGAAGGAAAGATTTTAGATGAAAGTGAAAAAAACAGGCAGGCAGACAAACATAGATCAGATGAG
>CM052437.1:120945103-120994091 GCA_028533085.1 Varecia variegata | reverse complement strand
AGACCAGCAACAAGGATAGATGGAGTGGTTAAATTTCCCCTCCCTTGCATCTCGGACTGCTGGTGGGCTCCTGAGCTGCTGGAGAGACCTGCTGACACCAGCCCAGAGACGGCTGTCAGTGAGCCGTGAGCCTCTTGCGGACAGGGCACCAGGCTCCCAGCTCCCTCGGGGCACCTGCTGCCTGAGCCCATCGGCAGGCACCATATTGCCTCATTCTCCCCTTCCCCTTCCCTACCCGCAGCTGCCGAGAAGGACAATTTAGCCATCACCCGGAGACAACCACAGAGAACGGGACCTTTCCTTGTGGAGCCCTACAGCGGACCAAGGGGTACTCAGACTGTGAGCTCCCTACCCACCAGCGCTCCCAGGTGCCACTTGCCTGGTGACTCCAGCAGAGTGGGGCAATCCCCGAGACACAGAGACATTGATCCAGCTTGGGCACCCTGTGGGTGACTTGAGACCAGCACTCTTCTCCCTCGCAGGGTCAGGAATTGATCTCCAGGGCCCAGGGGACAGGACTGCAGGCCAGACCCTGCACACCCAGGTCTCAATCGCATTGCTCAGGGCACAGAAGGGATATTTGTGAACGAGCCTACTGAGGTGTGTGTGCCTTCAGGGGAGATCAGCATGCTCGAGGGGCAACCTTCCTCCCGAGGGAGGGCCATGCTCCCAGCTCAGGCCGGGATCCTGGGCAGGGAACCTCCCGCCTCACATCACGGTCAGGGGAGATCCACTGGCTTGAGGTCCTGCTTGCCGGCAGAGGTCCAGGAAAAACTGTGGAATAAGGGACGGTGGAAAGGAGCGAGGCCTGCTCCAGACTTAGGGTCTCAGACAGCCCCACCCCCACCCGCAGGCTTTTTGGCTGAGTGGGACCATTTCAGCCCCTCCCTGGCAGCTTTGCCCAGACTCAGAGAACAGACCTTTGACCCCTGCTAACAGCATTTGTGGAAATTGACGGCAGGCTCACCCAACCCAGCTCGGCCCAGACTCACTCCCCCACCTGCCCCCACTCGTGCAGAATAAGGACACACCTGGAAGTCCCAGGGCCCCACCCACTATGTGAGGCACTAGAGTGCCTCTCCAGAGGAACAAGAGCTGGTTGCAGGACCCCAAAACAACACTGCAGCCTGCCCCTCCCAGCAAGCGCCACCTACTGACAGGGAGGTCAATTTGCACTTTTACTGCATCTACTGACTCATCATACAGGGTGTGGTCGAATCCCACCCACAAACACCACCTACTAGATCAGAGACTAAACTGGGTGTGTTATAATCTAAATGAAAATACAAAAGTAAGAAGCAACAGCTGCTCCAGGTGAGAACGAATCAGTGAAAGAACTCTAGAAGTATGAAGAATAAAACTGAAAGGACACCCCCAAAGGGAAACACCAGCTCTCTATCAATGGATATAAACCAAATTCAGAGCTCTAAAATGACAGAAGAATTTCAAACATGGATTATAAGAAAACTCAATGATATGCAAGAGAAAATGGATATCCAACACACACACACACACAAAAAACACAAAAAAACCCCCAGGACTTGGAAGAAAAATTCACTACAGAAATTAAAATATTAAAGAAAATTCAAACAGAACTTCTGGAAATGAAGAATTTATTCAAGGAATTACAAAACACAGTGGAAAACCTCAAGAATAGGGTAGATCAAACAGAAGAAAGAATCTCAGAGATTAAAGATAACACCTTTCAATTAAACAAGTCAGTTGCAGAGATAGAGCAGAGAAATAAGAGAAAAGAGCAAAGCCTACAAGAAATGTGGGATTGTGTTAAGAGGTCCAACATGAGAATTATAGGCATCCCTGAGGGTGAAGAAGAAACTACACAAGGGTTGGAAAAACTATTTGAGGACACAATAAAGAAAAATTTCCCTGGCCTTGCTAGAAATCTAATATACAAGAAGCTCAAAGGTCTCCTGGGAGATTCATTGCAAACAGGAAGACACCATGACACATAGTGATCAGACTGGCCAAAATAAACACTAAAGAGGCCCTCCTACAAGATGTAAAGTGAAAGAAGCAGGTAACCTACAAAGGAAAACCCATCAGACTAACTGCAGACTTCTCACCTGAGACCTTACAAGCCAAAAGAGACTGGGGCCCCATTCTTACTCTTCTCAAGCAGAATGATGCCCAGCCTAGAATCTTGCACCCTGCAAAACTAAGTTTCTTATACAAAGGAGAAACAAAGACCTTCTCAGACAAGCAAAGAATGAGGGAATTCATTGAGACAAGACCTGCCCTCCAGGAAGTACTCAGAACAGCGTTACACACAGATCAGCACAGTAAACACTCATCAGTGTAAAATCATCCAAAAGCTAAAGGTCAAAGGCCAGATACCATAATGGCTCAAGAGAGAAAACAAAGCAACAAAGTTCAACTCAACAGGATAAACAGAAATCTGCCCCACTTATCAATTCTTTCAATAAATGTGAATGGCTTGAACTGACCACTAAAGAGACACAGGCTGGCCAAATGGATAAATATACACAAGCCAAGCATCTGCTGTCTTCAGGAAACACATCTAACCCATGAGGATGCATTCAGACTCAAGGTTAAGGGATGGAAAACAATATTCCATGCAAATGGAAGCCAAAAGAAAACTGATGTAGCAGTTCTGATTTCAGATAACTTAGTCTTCAAATCAGCAAAAGTAATGAAAGACAAAGATGGTCACTATATAATAGTGAAGGGTACAATTCAACAAGAAGACATAACAATTCTAAATATTTATGCTCCTAACTCAGGTGTACCCACATTCATAAAGCAAATCCTACTTGATCTAAACAAAATGATAAACAGCAGCACCGTAATAGTTGGGGACTTCAAATGACATCAGATCTACCTTCCAAATATATTCAGAATGAATCTACATCATACCATCCCATGCCACCCCCTGGCCAAAGTCACCCTTGTGTCTTGCATGGATTATTACAACAGCTTCCTAACCGACTTTCCTGCCTCCACCTCTGCCCCTCTTGGTCTACAATTCAGCAGCCAGAGTGACCATGTCAGTCTCTGCTTAAAACCTTCTAATGGCTTCTCACCTGACTTAAAGTAAATGTCAAGGCTCTACATGATCTGGCCCCAGTTATTTCTGACCTCCTCTGCTTCCCTCCCTTTCCTGACTGGCTCCAGCCACACCAGGCTCTTTGTTGGTCCTTAATCTCCAGGGGCACTTTCAGCACCTTTGCATTTGCCCGGAATGCTTTTCCCTTAGATGTTTGCATGGTCGATTCTCTTACTGCCTTCGGGTCTTCTTAGCAAAGCTATGTTAGGTTCCTAGACCTGCTGTAACAAACCACCACAAGCTGAGTAGCTTGAACAACAGAAATGTATTGTTTCCCAATTCTGAAGTCTGAAATCAAGGTATTGGCTGGGTCAGTGTCTTTTGAGGGCTGTGAGGGAAGGACCTGCTCCAGGCCTCTCTCTCTCTCCCTCTGGCTTGTGGGTGGCTGCCCTCATGTTCTCAGGGTGTTCTTCCTGTGTTTGTCTGTCTCCAGTACTGCCTCGTAGAATACCAGTCATACTGGATTAGGGCCCACCCTAATAACCTCATTTTAATACATCTGTAATGACCCTGTCTTAAAAAAAAAAAAAAAAAAAAAAGATGTCATATTCTAAGGTACTGGGGGTTAGGACTTTAAATATTCATTTGGGGGGTACACTTCATCCTATAACAAAGACTTTCCCTGGTCACCCTATTTAAAATTTCACCCATCCTGCCCGGCACTCCCTAACCCCCTTCCTTGCCTTAGCTTTGTTCTCTTCAAGAAAAACCATCTAATGTGCTACTACCTATTTTACTTATTTGCCTTGTTTATGGTCTACCTCTTCCATGGATCAAAGCTCCATGAAGAAAGGAGTCTTTGATGGTTGTTGTCCCATCACCTGGAACAGTACCTGCACGTAGATGATCAGCATGTGTGTATAAGATGAACTTGATGAAGTCTGTTGCAGACTAATGTTAGCTCACTAACACTATGAGACAGAGAGATAGGAGGAGGAGTTAGTTATTGGTTGATTTAAGGAAGAAAAAGGCCATGCAAGTGTAACAGACATCAGGCCCAGGGTGAGCTGGCCCTGCTCCTGGCCCCTCCTGCTTTTCTGCCTTACAAAGGGGACTTTATCTGAACCCAGGGCTCAGAGTGCAGGTTCAGCCATGTGTGCTTGCAGACTGAACTCCGAATGAAACTGGAGATTCCCCCAGCTGCAGAGGACACCACTAGAGCACAGTGAGCAGCCTGGCCTTCTCAGGCACTTGTCCAAAGTGGTGATGCTTCCGTGTTGCTGACGAGAAGCCCCAGGCTTATGAGGGAGCTGCTGCTCGGGGCTTCCTGGGCTGAAGTCTGAGCAGAGGGACAACAGGGAAAGGAAGGGCATGGGGCCATGGAAGAGCACGGCGCGGAGAGCTCCACTGAGTCCTCAGAGAAGTTGTGGGCCGGGTTCAGAAGATGTGAACAGGTCTGGGGTCTAATCAGACTATTAATAATAACACTGATGCCAACATTAGTATTCCCCGAACTTGGCAGGCTACATGCAGACATCTTTGTTCAGCTAAATCGGCCACCATCCGGGGACCCATTGCCTATTCTGGCATTGTGCAGGCACGGGGGATTCCAAAAGGAAAGCTCTTATTTGTATCTCGCTTTAGCACGTACAAAGGACACTCACATGCATTGTCCATTTCCTTCTCACAAGTGCCCTGCGACAGAGAGGTTACCATGACCTTGCCGGAAAAGAAGGGGAATGAGGATAAGAGAAATTAAGTAACTTGCCACAGCCGTGTTTATGCAATGGTTGAGTACAAATGTGGTGGTGAATCTTCTGGCATGTACCCTGTATTAATAATAATAATAACCAATTATCATTCATTGGGTAGTGGGCGCCCCAGACATTGTATTAAGCACTTGACACACTATTTCTTACTCAACCTTGTGAGGTAGGTAGCATTTTAACCCCCATTTTATGAGATGCAGAAACAGCAGCCAAGAGCAAGGTAGGAACTTTCTCACTGGTTCTCCCAGTCTTGATAACAGAAGGTGGTTCCCCCAAAGAGTAACCGGTGGGACCTGCTATAGGAATGCAGATGAGGGATGGGGGGCCCAGTGTCAGATGGGGTGGTCCAGGAAGGCTTTGGAATGGACTGATTCTGTTTTATAGGTAGGGAAGGAGCTCTGGGCATGATAAGTGGGAGGAGAAGGGCCTGGTGGATGGGGCAGGCTGATGCCAGACTTTGGGGAGCCAGGAACACAGTGGGGAGCCAAGCAGACCCAACACCTACTGTCGGGGTAGCAGTAGGCAGCTTGGCACTTGGAAGCAGGCCCTGACGTGTTGATTCCAGGGGATTTTCTGGTTCTTTATTGCGGGCGTTCATTCCTGGTAGGACTGTGGAGTCAGCATTAGATGCAGGACAGGGAAGGGGCGAGGTGTTCCTTTCTGGCATCTTCCCATGGCCTTTTCCCTTCCAACTTCTGAGGCCTAGCCCAGGTCAACTGAATACAAAGGAGCATGAACAGTCCTGATTTCCTACATTAGTCAAGTCACTTAAAAAAAAAGTCACCAAAAACTATTGAGTTCTAGCAAGCACAGATCTGTACCAGCTTTCTTAACAGCCATGGGCTGGAAGGATCTTTGAGGTGTCTGAGCACAGCTCTCCTCTGATCACTGGATTGCCCTTGAGACCATCCCTTCTTGCACGTCGCTGGTGGGGAAGAGCTCATCATGCTTAAGGCAGTTCTGCTGGCCTGGGCTCCTGCATTCAGGACCAACACACACACAGCTATATGTTCATCCTCATCAGTCTGACTTTAACACCTTGAAAATAGCAAGAAAGTCTCACACTTACTTAGCAAATGATTGGTGCATGTGATTTTCAACAGGCATTTCAGTTAGTAGGAATCAATTTATCACCACATTTAGAATATCAGTTTCAAGGGGCGATTTCTTGAGGGCATCTGCATGATCTCTTTGGCCTTAGACAGGTAAGAAGAGACCAGAATATAAAGAATTTATAAGCAATTGAGGTTTAGTTCTACAGCCTAGAGGTGTTATTGAAGGATGTTGAGCTGGGGAGAAACATGACATTTGTGTTTTAGGAACAAAACATTTTTTTGATTGCAGCATGGATATTATATTGGGGAAAGACTATGTCAAAGGTCACTGTAACGGTCAAGGTGATGGACAGGTAGGACCTGATCACATGCAGTGGGAGCGGGACAAAGGGCAGCGGGTGGAGAACTTCATGAGCAAAGGGCTGGCAGAGCCAGGAGTCAAGACAGTTTGCACGGGCGGGACTTGGCTGGAGGGTGGCAAACCCTGAGGCTCTCCCTGAGGAAGGGACTCCAGAGTTGGGGGACACCAGAGTCACTGTTGCTGAACTCAGGAAAGATCTTGCCACAGCCTCAAGTCTCGCAGGTGGGCTAATTGCTTCTGAGACTTCAATCTCTTTGCTTCGTTATTTGTGTGTGTTTGTGTTTTTTTTTTTTTTTTTGGGTCAGGACTCCCAGAACAGGGTGACCACTGCAGGGATTTTTTTCGGAAGGTGATTATTATCACTCAAGTTCTAACTAGAAATGTCAGACTCTATCCATGCACAGACAACTTAGGAACCTCCAAATGTCTTTGAGCAGGGAAGGGGCCTTCCAGAGAGCAGGGCTCAGTCACTTCCCAGGGCAGCATCTCAGGAGAGCCTGTCGCCAAGGCCAGACCGCTGCGCAGGGTCTTCCTGGGAGAAGAAAATTTCAATCAGGAGTGCTTGGCGTTTCCACCCTCCCACTTCCATGCTGATACCTGGGAGTGCAGGAAACTCCCAGAATTGGGGGAATCCAAAATGGGGAACTTGTTCTCCTCCTAGGGGAAAATTTCCAGGCAGTAACAGGAATACTTTACTAAAGAACATTAACAAATCTAAAGCTTCAGGAATCTCATTTGTTTAGTAGTGAGTGAAAAGCAAACACACAGGTTGCTCCTGAGGGATTGGAAGACCTCAGACCAAGAATGGAACCCACGTGGAGCCTCATGCCCTGGAGCCAGATTCTGCAGCTAGAGCACCCAGGCTAGGACCAGAAGTCTCATTTTGAGGTTTGCTAATTTGAGTAAGAACAGGTTTCTGAGTTCACTTGGGCCTTATTCAACAGGGTTTCCCACTTGTAATTGAAGAAAATCCGTCGTATCCTTAGCAGTGGGCACTTCCCTTTCCTCGCCTGTCCCCTTCCAAACCTGGAGCCCAGGGCTTCCCGTCTCCCTTCATCTCCTGCATTGCTCCAGATTCCAGGAGGACCCTGTGAGGTCAGCCTCCGTGAAGTGATCTGGGGACCACGACAAAAGCAGTAAAGCTCAGCGGTCCTCCTCTCTCTCTGCTCCCGGTTGCTGTCTTAGAGGCAACGTCCTGGCATTCTCTTTTTCTCATTTCTCGTCTCACAGAAGTACCATGTCCTGGTGATCAAGAGCCCAAGAAAATTGTCTTTAGGTCTTCTTTACTATTCCACACATAAAGAGAAGATTTTTCCACGGATGTGTGACAACGGGTGGCTTCATCCTCACTGTACAGAGCCGATACTGCTGCCCACACATGGACGGAGGGAAAGGGTAATTTATCAATAAAGGAGTTCCCTGGGAGAACACATTAGTCAGCTGAGGCTAAATTCTGCTGAGTAACAAACCACTCCCACATCTTAGTAGCTTCTCGCAATGACATTTCTCATTCCAGTTACGTGTCCCTCACAAGATGGAGCTCTGCTGTGTTGCCTTTGTTCCAAGACCCAGGCTGACAGACGCCTTTACCTGGGGCAGCGCAGGTCTCCTAGCAGAGCAGACATGGCAGGCACACACTACCTCGTAAAGCTTCCGCATGCAAGCCTCAGAGGTCACGTCTCCCCATTTTTCATCGGACAAAGCGAGGCACTTGGCTGCTCCTGAGTTCAACACGGTGAGACATATAATCCTCCTGCAAGGAGGGGATACCACATGCCAAAAGCCAAGCTTTACCTTGATGGGCAGGATGCACAAATCTCCCATTTATACAGAGACAGAGAAGAGTCTGAACATGAATACGGTCTACGCTAGTGTATGTATAGCCAGTCTTCCCACTGCCCCAGAATGCCCTTACTGGCCATTTGCCCCTCCATCCACCCACGGCTCTTCTGCTATCAGGACCTCTCTTTGGGGCCCAGGGTATTACCACCGGGCTTGGAGCTCATGTCTCCCCATTTTTCATTGGACAAAGCAAGGCACTTGGACACTCCTGAGTTCAATATGGTGGCCCCACTCAAGTGGGGTGAGGTGATGACCGTGGCTGTCAGGTTACCCAAATCTCAGCCTATGAGAACAACTGATGCAGCTGCCAACATATAGTGTTAGGTTCTGCAATAACCCGACGACAGGATAAGTGATTTTGGCTGCCCGAGAACCTCTTCACCTCCTTGCAGCTCCGTCAGTGAACAAATGACTTCTGAGTTCCAAACACCTGATCATCAAATGCTACCAGTACACAGGCAATATTTAGCCCACAAATGTCACAGAGAAAGCAAGAAACTATGAGGCATGAAAAGTATCTTTAACATAGTTTATATTTGGAAAAGCAGTTTAAAAAAAACACTTGAAAATACAAGGTAAGGTAATGGTTACTTATATAAGTTTTAACCTTATATTGCTTGGCCATTTTTACATATAAATTATTGCTTACTAGCTTCGATAAATACACAGCACAGTCCTATATACAGAGGCAGAAAGCATGACATATGGGAAAGGAAACACTGTTAATGGCAATTCTGGTAATTCAACAAATGTTTCATATTTACCAGCTCTTATAATGGTGGAAAACTACGAAGTGTAGTCCCTGAGAAGTTAGGTAGACACCCTGATTGCGGGTTTTCTATCTTCTAATTGGTAACGCAAGCTGACAGTATCACAGCAGGCCTAATTAATAATACATTGAAAGGCAAGATTCCTTGCTTCAGGTCATTGATTTCATCCCAATAGTTAATAACCGTGTAATACGAATACAATAAATAGACTATGCAAATAAATATTACTCTGCTAAAAAAAGTTTAGTATATACAGCTTTGCTTTATACAGTAGTACATTTTCATCTCACTTTTTGGCAATTTTTAAAAACGTTTTTCACCCCTACCAGTTTTAAGCAAAACTGGCCCACTCACTAAGAAGCAGGCTGAAATTTTAAGGACATGTCTCTGAAACATTTAAAAGAAATCCTGTGTTGGACAACTGCAGTGGACCTGGATCTTCCCCGTTTTAATGGTTTTTGCCCAGTTTCTGAGAAGCCTGGATTGGCTGTGCCACTCAGGAACACGCAGTCCCAGATGTGTGGTGTTCGCGCTGGCTAGGACAGAACCGCAGGGCTGCGAGCCGGGCAGCAGGGAAAGCCCAGCTTCAGGGATCTGAAGTTGTCACCAGCACCCTCTCGTTCATGCCACTGTTCCTCCCCCACTCAGAGGCGAGTGTGCATTCATGCAACATCCTAACTGCAAGCTCGGAGGTGTGGGCATTTACTTCATCCTCACGTGCTTCTAAATTCAATGTATGCTCTGCACTACCTGCTTGTGGGTATTGGTCTAGGAAAATGAGTTTATTCTAAACATAATTAAGCTTACTGAAAAAAGTGAATGCGGGTCATAATATTTATCACTACAACCATTTGGCAGTTATACAGATTATGACAAGGAGTGAATTTAAAACACTGTAGTCTATAGAACATCTGCAAATGTGTATGCAAAAACTTAGAAAAAAAACGGAAAGGTTGTGATTTTGCCTACAGGAGCCTGCATTCCGCTGTCCTGTGCTAACTCCACAGCAGGGCTGGTTTGCTGGAATGCTGACGCAGCCACAGGCTGCGGGACTGTCTGAGAATTGTGCTCTGACAAAGAGGACCCACTTAGAAGTGACTGCTCACCTGCTGTGGAAGGTGGCAGATTACACAAGATTTTCAGAGTGAATGGAGATTCTACGCAACCATAAAAACCCAAAAGAGAGCTGGAAAAGAGCTTAGATGTCTTCTAGTCCAGCCTTCTAGCCTGAATAAAACCTATTCTCGGTGGCCTTGGTGAATAGCCCAGACAGGAAATATGGCCCATCCAGGAAACATGTGAGTCCTGCCGTGGCCTGTTCACTGTTGGACAGCTCAGAGTGGTTAGAAAGAATTCCTGTTGAGCAAAATCTGGTTCTCACAACAATTTTGCCTTCAATTCTGTAATTCCAGATTTAAGATTCCTCAAAGCTTCTGAAATTTCTGAGAGTTGCTGCCTGGGAAATCTCTGGAGATGAGTTATTAAATTTCAGAAAGATTTAGAGATTTTGGACATTCAGAAGACAGGGATGGAAAAGCAAATCTAAACAAAATCCTTCCTTCTCTTTGCTACCCTGAGGGCAACGTGATCATGGTGGGAGGACATGGTGGGCAAACACCATTCTCTCCCCAGCCTGTTTCCCCAGGGCCACACAAGATACTCTGAATGCACCACACAACATGCGTTTGAACACAGTGTTTGTGTAGCTTCATTTGGCCAAGCACACATATCTGACTTGGGGTCTAAGCAGCATGCACTAAGCTGAAATAGTTCTTTGCAAATCAGTCCCCTAAAAGCAATGCTTGCCTTGGAGCAATGTGGAGCTAATGTAAATAAAAATTTAAATTCTAAAACATAGAGACAATGTCAAAATGGCCCTACATGATTAGACTGTCCAAACCCTGGTTCCTAGAATAGGAAAAGATGTGCTGTAAGCCCATGCCATCCTCAGGGACTGCCAAGGGGAGGGCTTTAGAGTGTTTGCTCAGCCGTGAGGGACATCTGTACCCCCGGCTCTGATGGCTCTGGTCTCCCCTCCAGTGGGTCTCATTCCAATACCAGCTGCATGAAGCATCTCTCTGAGAGACCAGCCCTGGGTGGTGCCTTTCTATAAAACCCTGTACGTTTCCAGGAGTGAAGTTTTACATGCTGGGCGAGACTGAGTCTCCGTGGAAGTCCTTCCAAACATTTCCTCTGCATGGTTCCTTCCAGCAATATCTCAAGCTCAGCGTGGTTCCTGAGCCCAGGAAACAGCACGGCCATAAAGATGTCAGAAAGCACTGGGCACGCCTCGTAATGAGGATGAACGAGGTGCTGATGCGACAAAAAGGACAAAAAGGAAGCAGGGCCGATGGGGCCCCTCAGAGAGGACAGACGGGGATGGCGAGAAGAAAACCAAGGCTCCGCGTCTGGGCAGCGGACGGGCTGAACGCGGGAGGCAGCGCTTGCGTGGTGGCAAAGCGGCAAGTACCTAGCGGGCAGGGGTGGAGTCGTTATTTTAACCCACAGGCTCTGAGTCTGTGTGAAGGTTGCGGGAACTCCTGTCCTTGAGAACAGCAAGAGGTCTTATTTGCTGTCGGAGCCCCAACTGGTAAAAATGGGAATAATAAAAAAAGGACTCAGAAGACTCTGAAATTTTGAAATTTAACAAAAGGCAAATTACAGAAAGGCTCCCTGCTTTGGCTGGTAGGTGGACCACAGGACTTCTGAGGCTCCAGTATCAATTAAACATTTGGGTATTCCTGGGCGCTTTTCATTTGCTGAAAGACTGGTAGTCCCCACTCCCTGATTACTGAGCTTTTGTAGAGAGTGCTAGCACTTCACATGTCAAACCTCACGTCACCTCCCTGCGTGCCTCTGTCATCCCGCAATGTGGGCAAGGAGCCTGTGTGAGGTCTCGGGCACAAGAATGCAGACCTCTGTCACTCGGTCACCTCAGTCAGCAGTTACTGAGCGCCAACAACGTGTCAGGCACTGTGCTTTTTCAAAAATCATATCATGCCCAATAAAACATAAGAGCCTGCTTACCAATGTAAAGAAAAATCCCCAGAAATTAAACATTGAGTCAATTTCTTAAAGATTACTATTTTTGCTTCTCGGCAAAGCAACTTAGTCTACCTTGCCTATAGCTGCAAATCAGTTGTACAGAAACTAATTTCACCTGCAAGCATGTGTTGGTAAGTGATTGTGGTGCAAAGCGGTGCACGCCTCGATGTTTGTCATCTGCAAGTCAGAGCATGGGTGCCAGCTGCGGGCCTCACTCGCTCCCTAGACACAAGTGGCTTTTGGTGATGTCATAGTTCGTACTGACAGAGACCTCTCCTTCTCCCTGGAAATGTGGAGATGCTGTCACTATCTTTAGATGTTCAAAAGAGCTACTCCTTGATAGCCTATAAAGAGTAATCTAACACCAGGCAAAGCAAAACTCCTCCTTGTTTCACGCACGCTCTTACTGAACTATTTGGCCATTATATACGTCAAGACGTGTTCTGCTGTCTTGATGCTGGCGCATCTCAAATGGAAAACTGGACTGGATCAACAGCGTGCTCCTGAGAAACCAGACTTCTCCAACTCAAGAATGCGTCCGAGTCTCTCTCTGCCTTCTTGTTCTGGGAGTAGCATGGAGAGGTCTCTCCCCCTCTCTGGTGGCTGACGTTGCTTCCGGAACACGCTCTGGCTGGCTTTCCTGGGAATGTCTTGGGGTGTACTGATAAAACTCAGCAACTTGGTTTCTCACAGGAAAGCAACGTGCTTGGCATGGACATTCCCGTAGCTCAAAGTGCTGCAGTTACAGGGGAGGTGAGGCCGAGGGGCTCACACCCGAGGCTCGATCCGGTGTGACAGCTCAAACAGGGCCTGCTGGCTCTCGATGACGTACAGATGATTCACGTAGGTCTTTAACTCCTGGTGCTCTTTTGGAGACAGGTCACCTCCTGTTTTGTAGCAAATAAAACAGACAATCTCAGGAGAGCAGTAACGTTATTTCTAAATACCAGTAAAACCCACACTAAGGCTTAGAGTACATCTACCAGGTAGGTTCTCATTAGTTGGAATCCCAGAAGAGGCGTCCTTTGTCCTAACAGTGGAAATGCTGTTTCAGATCAGACTGGATTCCTCAGGTCGGGCAATCAGACTGGCAAGATATTTATAGCATTTATTACCTAATATTTATACTATTTAGATATTATATTATCCTGCGCCACACATGAGGAAATTGAGCATAGTCACAAGCAAGTAAGTGGCACAGCCATGACTTGGACCCAGGCCACGTGGCTCCTGGGTCCACGGTCTGAGCTCCCAGGCCATGCAGACTTTCGTAGCAACTGCTCATTTAAACGGCCTGTACTGTCTCCCATATCTCAGTCTAGAATTGTTAGAAATCACTAATAATGTCTTTAGCATGGGAACCCAATCGCTCCTATTTAATTTTTTTTTTATTTTGTAGATTTCTTTGGTGTCCTCTTTTTTTGGAAAAAAAAAAATTAATGGAGTAATTGAATGAACATGGACCAAAGAGCAGGTGTGGTTAACAGGCAAAGTAGGTTCAGAAAGTATGTGCATGAACTAAAGTCTACCCGGAGAAGAACAAGGCAAGGGGGTTTTCCACTCACATATCCAGGGCAGTCAAAGAATCGAGGGGCCACAGGGAAGCTTTAGAGCCCTGTAAACACATATGGGCCCTGTACAGGCAACTCTGATAAGGAACCAGAGATAAAGCAGCATGGACAATGGGGCAAGCCCACATTCCACAGTCAAAACAAACAAAAGACAAAACCATCAAGGCATGGGGACCTTGGCTGACCACGCACTACAGTGAGACAGTGTAAATGTGGGTGGTGATGACGTCACACCCTCTTGCTTCATGGAGCACAGATGGGCCAGGCAGGGTGGGCCACGGGAGCTCAGCCTGAGCGGAGGGAAAGGGCCCGCAGGAGGGTGGGCATTTTACCGCAGCGTTTTTTTCTCTTGGTGAAAACACCTTTTTTCCTCCTCTTTGACGAATGCATTTTATGAGGAAATGATTTAAGACTTGTACGTCATGGGTGGCTCGTAACTCTTAGGTTTAACAGAAACAAGTCTTCCTGGTTTCGGCAAGTAAAAGCACTGGGAGTTAAAATTTTTTACCATCCTGTTTGGATGTGACCAAAAAGCCGTACTATTCTAGATGCCTTCTCTGGAAGACACTGAGAAATTGCTTTGGTTTAGTAAACAATGGTTTGGAAAACATGATACTACGAAGATAACTTTTGTTGTTAATTTGCAAGCCTTAAAAAGATGGCAGAATGAATGATCCCAACCATGACAGCTGACGCTTGCGTGGCACTTTGTAAGTGACTTGATTAACTTTATCTTATTTTATCCCAAATGTTGACATTGGTTTACTATGCCCTTATAAACTGTTGAAATGAATTCAGATAATTCAGTCCCAAACCCAATTTTTAAACACATTATATAAATATTAGAACACAAACTGGCTTGACAGTTATTTAAATTTCTCCTTTGCTTAGTGCTATGTGGAGAGTTACTGTCTGGGGACTGGGAGGTTGAAGACAGGTACAAGGCCAGCCAAGCCAGTGTAACCTTCCTGTCCATACTTGGAGCATATATAATTAGAGTCCCTTGGTAAGTGAGATTGATGTCTTAGAATTAGCTGAATACCCAGTAAATACTTGGGAAGCAGAGGAGGATGAAGTAAACATGAAGCCATCCTTATCAGCAACATTATCCTTGTGCATTTGAATGAATCTCCATGACAATGTTGTTATTACTGTTTCTATTATAACTGCATTGTACTTGTGCACTTAATGAAGAATAATATGAGCACATATAGAATGGTATTAATTGAGATGAGTATTTAAAAAATTAGGTCCTATGTTTATAATTCTCCTTTTCAAACAGAAAAATTATAATCCATACAGAAGTTCAGTTCCTAATTTGCTTTTGGGGGGCCAATATTGCTAGCCAAGACCAACACTGAACAGAAAAAAAGTTCTTAAGAATGTGTACCAAATAGTTAGTACTTTTCTTGGGAGGTAGGACTTTGATTTTCTACTTTATAGATACTTCTGTATTGATGAAAAAATTGTTTTCCAATGGGGATGCATTACTTAACAAACTAAGTTTTACCTAGTGGCCACCTTTGATTAATTTATAATTATTGAACTCAATTATTTTTCTTATTACCCTTTGTATCTATAGAATCTGCAGAGAGCAAAGGGAAGGGCCTGGGAAGGAAGTCAGGCAGACTCAGTGTGAACAGTGGCTGAGCAGGTGAATCTCTCCGAGCCTCAGTTTCTGCTCTGCACCTACAGGGTTAATCACATCCATGCATTCACTGGCTCTGCTGTCAGGATTCCACTGTCCATGTGAAAGCTCCTTCAACTCAATAAAATTGATTTCCTTCCTTCCTGCAATGTTCTAACACCATTTAAACAGTGTAAATTATGCCTGAGATTTAAAATGGAACAAGTATTCCTACATACATTTGTCTCAGTTGGGATTCTACAAAAGTGCTCAGAAAAGCGCTTTTTCAGCTGAAAGGCAACTCTAGACAGGAAGTTTTTGTTGGAGAGAAAAAGATTCTGGAAGATTCTGTAAAAGTGCCTTAGGCACTTTTACAAAATACAGTTCTACTCCAGGAAGGCTCCAGGCAAGGAGGTGAGGGACGGGGTCACCCCTGCTAAACCACCAGCAATTCTGAGCCAATGGGGAAGCAAAGCAAGACCTTCCGGGGCGGCAGTGGGGCGGGGGCTTCTGACTGTCTAAAGTTTCTCTGTTCGGTGTAAACTTGCTGTCATGAGGGGATAATGACCCGAGTATCTTATCTTTCTTTGCATCCCAAACATGCAGTGAGGAAACAAAGAGAGCAATTAGCACATGCATACAATATGTATACATATAGACCTGTGGTGCTTTTCAATCTGTTTAAGTTTGTCACCACCAAAGACTTGTGATACAACCACCTTGGTACCAATGTACAGTCAAATCCGATTCCACACTTGACTTCAATTACTCACCAAACTGGTTCGTCCTGCAGTGTCTCAGGGTTCGGACAGTGTCTGCAATCATGTGCTGGAAGGTAGAGCAGGAAACACATCAGTGAAGTGTCACTGGGGGTGCTGTTGAAGTGCCAGTGCCTGCCAGGACAGGTGGGGAGTCTAACACCTTCGGGTGTAAATACGAGAGCTATATTTGGAGCTGGACATAACTTTTATTGATTCTACTGAGCTTGGATGACAAAAGAATATTTAGCCCTTGTCTGCAGAAGCAGTAGCACCCGAAGCAGTTGCACAGATCCCGACGGAGCCGCGAGAAAGCACGGCGTGAAGGGGTGCAGCCCTCCCACCCACGCTGGCTACTGCCTTTCACGTCAGGGTGTGTGTCGCCTTCTCGCCATGAAGCCTTTCTGAGATTCCCCCTTCTGGACTTGGAGGCTCCATCCTCAGCATTCCCACTGTTCTCTGTGCAGCAACTACTGGCTTTGTGTCATTGTCATTGCTGCTGAACTGTTCTCCTCCTCTCGACCAGGTACCACCAGAGGGGTCTGCGTGCCCAGCACCTACCGTGGCAGACACGCAGAGGCTCACACGTGTGCTGAATGGAGGGGGGAATTTTTGTGGACTCAAAGGCTCAATTTTCTCACATGGTGACAGGAAATGAGATACATACAAAAGATGGACATTTTCTAAAAATCCACATCCTTATAGAGACCATTTTCTGTTCATAGTTTACAATCCTTTACAGTCTCTGCTATTCTAATTGAATTCTTTCTTTAAAGTTCTCACTGATCTCCAGGCAAAAGTCTTCTTAAATGTACAGCTGCTTAAATGTACCTACAACATAATTCCAGCTGTCTCTACCATTTTTAGTTTTCCATGATGAAGGAACCAGCATTTTGGAAGAAACCAATCTCCACTCTAGTTCCTCCTACATAGTTGCCAGAATAGTCTCTAAATATTGTTGTCATCGTGTTCTAGTCCTCTAGAGCATCTACAGTAACAACTTACTTTGTTTCATATCAAAAGCCAAACATAATCCTATCATTCAAGCATCAATATCATTCATCATCTGGTCCTCCAAACCTTCCCAACTGGGTCATCATTTTTCACATCATGCCTGCACACACTGAACACAGGATCACCCATCTACAGTAAACCCTCAATGAATTATTGCTGAAAGAAGAATGTTAACACTAAAAAACTGTCTTACTTAAAATCCAAGAGAACTACAGAAACATTATTTGAATATGACCTACTGATTACATTGTTCTCCCAACCGCATTTCTAACGTACTTCTATTCAATAGTGGAAAATTAAATAGGACAGTGATTGCAGCAGTAGCTCAAGCTGCATTTGCAAAGGAAATGAGGCCTGACTCATGTCTGTGAAGGCATTGTTAAATTTCCTTCCCCAAATCTGACCACTATTCCCAGGACAGTTTTCTTGTTGTTTTAAGCTGTGGCGTCACATTGATTTCTATCACATGCCATTGGCGTAGCTCGGGCCAAGCTCAAACTGACGTAAGGCTCAGTACTGAGTGTGGTGTTGAAACCTGAGTCCTGATCCTCATCTTCAGGCTCTCTGAAGGGGGAAGGAGGAAGATATGGTAAGAGGTGATGCTCTTAACACAGAAGGACGTTTCTTCATTATTTAATAGTTTCAGATGCAAACATTTCGAGTTGCTGAGGCAGCGAGGAACTTAGCATAGGGAACAATAGAAATCCTATTAGGCCCAGTGAGCACTTCCGGAACTTTACGTGGTCTGACTTAATGCGTTGGCCTGTATCAGCCAGATAAAGATAACACCCTGAATTATCTGCTAGCTGGCTTAAGTTAATCTCCATCATGAGGAATTGGCTCCTCACAAGTTAATTCACTTAGGTTTTATCGGTTCATTATAGTGAAAGATGATCCTGTTTTAATTTAAGTGAAACCCTGTCCTTTGCTAAGGAACATTCCTTGAAAACAGCGTCTCTCTGAGTAAAGGTCAGCCTCATTCTCCAGCATCCAAGTAGAATATAGGGCTCCGTATGATGTAAAATTGATTTTTGTCCTTCTGAAAAAAATTCTAACTTCACCCTGTCTTCTCCAGGTAAGGAGTCGTCAGCAGGAGGCTCTAAGGGCCAGAACTCGCCGAACCTGCGAAGCCTACGCTCTTAGAGACCTTGTGTTCGCCCTGCCCGACGGTCTGGCGTGTGCATGCACAACTGCACCCGTTTTCTCACTCGTTTTCGTAAAAGCTCTCTTCAGGAATTTCAGAGTATTATTTATGCCATGCTATTTCCTTAAGTTTTCTTAAAGAATCAAGGGTACAATTATTGACCCTAATAGAAGCAATATTGTTTAGACTTCGTTTCAGTCCCTACGGCTAGCTGGAAGTCTTAGCATGTATAAAAGCTAGCATCGAAAGGCTTCTGCTGGATTGTTGGAGAAGCAGGGGAGGACCACAGATACTGGTCAGAAGAGTGACGGTTTTTTCCCACAGCTCTCTCCCATTTGTGCCTTTAAGGAATTGTTCTCTTGCTTTGGTGGCACAAGCTGGGGGGAAATGACACAATGAATGAAACCGACGCACTGGTTCACGGCAGGGAGAAGGCAAGCCACCAGTCTGCCCCCAACAACAGGCCACAGTCAACGTCTAGAGCGTGCACTGTTTTCCCATGTCCCCTCTGGATTAGTCAGAGGAAAGCATCACTACACCTTTACAGGGAATTCCACTTGGTGTGACACACCTCATCCCGCATCTTCACGGATGCTCTACAAAGCTCACGTGGTGTTCTTAGCCAGGTGTGTTGGCCAGGAGGCAAAGTACCTATCGACCAAAGGCTTCACGTTCTCACAGTTGTTTCACTAATACCAAACACTGGAGATGAACCTGCTTAGAGACAAGAATTCGAGTGCTAACAGTCGCCCTGTGATCTTCAGAATATCACACGGCAACATAAAACCAGTACGAAAACATATACACTTTATCCACTTCCAGCTCTGATGGTTTGACTGTAGCATCTAAGATAAATGAACTCTGATTCCAAAACACTTAGTGCAGAGACAGACTTGAAACCGTACAGCCGTATCCACTTCATAAATAGCCACGAAGCGATCGTCTTCAGAGTGCTCATAATGGAGCTAGAGCAAGATACGCCGAGATGTCTGTCCTGCAGACCCCAGATGCCCGGGTTGTGCGGCTGTGCAAGCCGACGACACTGTTCCCGCGACCTGTGGGGACTCAGCCTGATGGTCAGGCGCCAAAGCTCAGCTGGCGTCATCGGCGTGTACTGTTCTTTGGTCACGGTCCGTGGTCCCTGCCTCCCTCAACCTCTCAAGGGCCTGACCCAGTATCACAGGGAACCGGGGTCAGTTCCTGCAAGAGTTCACACAAATCCATTACCATCACTGAAAAGGTCACTCAAAGGTCAGGATCTGTGGAGCAGGGTTATTGCTATCCTCTCTAACCAAGAAGGACAGTTTAATCTATGACACTGAAGTTCATCTGTCAGACAGATCCGTTCCTCTTGCAGACAAGCGGGTCCCTTTGGAGCTCTTCTGTTTTACAGTTGCTCGCTCTCATAGGTAACTCCTCCCTTGCCTAAGGGCAAGTCAGAAAGGCGTGGGGGAGCCCATCGCAGGGCAAAGCACCTGGGAATGTTCTGGAGATAATTCAGGAAGAGGGATGACCTGGGGGACCTCTAACTCGTGAGCAGGGAGGCCCGAGTTGCTCTGATCACAGTGTTCAGAGGCGGCACCGTTTGTCCACAGGCTGATAAGGGGGCAGACGTTCCCTGCACACAGACCCTGCAAATTCCAGCCTCACATCCAGGTGTGGAGTCCTGAGAGACAGACAGACACACGTCCCCAGGAGGAGAACTTTCTCTCTCCCTGCCTTGAAAGCAGTGCAGGCTGAGACACTGCAAGATGCCTCGAAAGCAGTGAAACTTAATCTCATGAGTGTGAATTCCTCTGTTCAATAATATACACTCAACCCCTGATGTTAATCTAATGAGGCTCCTTTTTTATAAATAAAAAGATTTTCATATTTGGTTCTCAAAAACCTCGCTAGCATATTTACTGTTAATTGGAATACATTTTACTGACAAGGTACAACATGCAACAAATAAACTCCTGGAAATCACCCTGCATTCAGTGGAGAAAAGTACTGAAACCATTTGTCTCCTGGAGCAGGCAAGACAAGCACACATTTCCTTTACAGTGGAAAAAGGAGAAACAGTGAAATTTACGTACCAGTTTTTCAAAATTGACAAGATTATCCAAAAAAGTTTTATTTCCTTCGTGAATAAATGTTACATCTGAAAATTAGAAACAAAGACATATATGTACCATTAGGAATGGATCATGACTGGCTGTCAGGGCTGAAGAGGTCGACACGCAATGCAGCTTACACAATTTTCTTAAACATTATGGATCATTCCATTCACTTGGCAAGGAACTTGAAATTGACTTTGTATAGTATGTGATGTGAACGTGCATAATTTTCATGCATGTGTGCACAAAGTGTAATGCCACTGAAAGTATATATTTTATACTCACAGTGAAGTGTTTGACATTAACCTGCTTACTGTAAGCTAACATCATCCCATAACTCAATTGTTCCACCATGTTTTTTAGGCCAGAACACTGAGCAGAAAAGGACCAAATACCCAGAAACAACAGGATTTTAGTAATTACTTGTTTGCTTTTTGAAAAATGCCTAGTAAAGTATATGGGACTTGCTTTACCTAAAACAGTTAAGATTTAGATCTAGATATTTAAATTTAAGTTTTTGGTTCTGAAAGCTGGTACCTGATTGTGCACTAGAAATGAGGAAACGGGTAGTTTTGAAAATGGCAAGATTTCTGGCACCATTCTACTGGTAGAAAGAAAGGAAGCATCAATGACAAAAATGAAATAAGGAGAATAGGATGAAGGTACATTTTCGAAGAGAAAGTTAAACTTGGTTTGAGATTCTGCTTTTAAAGGGACCGAGGATATTCATTTAAAAAATCTCCTTTTGGCTTCCCATAAACAAAGGATCTTCCTCAGGAGATCCAGATTTGGGAATTAGTTACATTAAAGGTAGCAGGTGAGGACTTAGCCAAACTGAGATCAGAGGGGTGATGACCGAGCATTAGGGAATCCTCAAAGACAAGGATCACAGAAAGAAACACACTACAGTTTAAAGCACATGCAAATGATCATGTTATGTCAGACGTGGAGGGCCAGCCAAATAAAAATAACCTTCAAAAATCTTGTTAAAGTAACTAGATAGAAAAGAGGGCAAAGAATAGCTTAAAACTCCTATGAATAGAAGGGAAAGCATTTGCATTTCATCAAGACTCTTCTGCTGTTCCCTAATTATGAGATAGGTGCTCCTGAAACGTGCCTCCGAGTTTTGACAGCAGCCGGGGGGGGTGACCCCGCTACACGGTTACAGCACACCTTTTCCTCAAGCCCTCCCTAGGCACAGCTTCCAGTGTGGACTGCCATGTTTTCATGAGCTTTTTTCCCTTTTTTTTTTTTCTTTTAAACTGATGTCCTAGTAGGAAAATGATTCACAATTAATTACACAGTCTTCTGACAAACTCTCTGGTTATTTTATTATCTTTTGCAATTTTGCTTTCAGAAAATAATTGCAAGCTTTCATTCTGTGACACAATATTTAGAAAAGAGAAGTCAACACAGTTAGTTTTTAACCTTTTTTGTATAGCAAATAAAACCCTATGTGCACTCTATCTACATTAAACACCACCTAACAGCCTGGCCTTTACTAACTCTGGATTGCAAACACACTCTGAGAGTCACTCGGCCCATTTCCCCAGTGTTACAAGGTTTATCTTCCAAGCCCCTCGCCCCCCAAGCACCTCGGGGTGATGATGAGGGTGGTGACAACAACTTGTATGTATTACCAGTGTCAGGCTTGGCTCTAAGTGCTTTAGCTGCATTAACTCATTTAATCCTCATGAAAGACTGTAAGATAAACCCTAGGAGGTAAGCATGTGAAGAAACTAGGGCTAAAAGTATGGTACAAAAGACCACCATCTCTGAAAATAGCACAACATAAACACTACTCAGCTGTGTCTGACCCTTAGCTAATCTGGGCCTTTTCCCCAACACTTATTTAGGGTTTCCCACCATCCCTTTCTGACCAGGATTCTACATCACAGTAGTGGGAAAGTACATCCAAAGGCAAGAAATTCAACTGGGAAACAGGAAAACTGATGGCTCGAAGGATCCTCAGGTAATCTCCTTACCTGATCACCTGCATGCTTCCTGAGAATTGACTATACCAAAAAATGAAACCAGGGAGGCCTAATTCTTCCTAAACATCCAAGGAGTTCAGTTTGGTCCTATTTCTCTAATTAAAAGCAACTCATCATAGGAGGTACAAGAGAGGGAAGAAAAAGAGTTATTAAAAATTAAGCTGGTTGCTCTAAAATAGTTCGTCACAACTTTAAAAATAATTACAGTTAAAAAAACCTAAGAATTAATGTGTATTTTTGCCAAAATGCCTCAACTCAGGCATGAGACACACACACACACACACACACACACACACACACACACGGGTTGTCCAAAAAGTATCCAGCCATTGTTAATATATCTTTCATATTACATGGCTGGACACTTTCCAGACAACCCTCTACATTTTAAATTTTCATCCTATTTTCTTTGGAAATTAGTTTAGACAAAAAGTCACTTTAAAAGCCAGGTACAGTGATGCACACCTATAGTCTCAGCTACTCGAGAGGCTGAGGTGGGAGGATCACTTGAGCCCAGGAGTTCAAGTCCAGCCTGGGTAACATAGCGAGAACCCATCTCAAAACAAAATTCTATGACACTTAAAAACAGTAACTTTAAATACAATGGTGTATTATAAATAATACTATTTTTATAATGACAAAAATTAAGATAAAGAAAAAATAAGTACTTATTTAAACTCAAGAAGGCTTTAATGAAAAAAAGAAAAAATATTTAATTTACTTCTTGTTTTTGGAATGAGTATATATTTCAGTATAAAAAGGGAGGTTTGTCTTGCTGCCAACAAAGAGGTCTAGATAGACTCAGTAGGGCAGAAAATTTCATCCAAGCTAAGACGTACATGAGACACTTGACTACATTAAATATTTTGGGGGGAAACCCTCTAATATATAGTAGAAAGCTCTATTCATATCTATTTAAGTTAAAGGAACACTATCAACTAATTTCTCTTTATCTTATATTTATTGTTTCAATTGTTTTCTTCCTAAAATCAATTCTTGCTTACATCTGCCCTTGTTTTCTACTGTCTCTATTTGTGTCTAAATGATTCTAAGTGTCACTTCCCACCTGCCACCTTCTACCCTCCAGGTGAAGGCATTTTATTTTGCAAATAAAACACATAAGCCCAAATAAACTTATCTTAAAAGCAGATAAATATGAAGAACCAAATCAACTTGTAAATTGTTATTTGGGCATTGCAATCTCTCTTTATTTCATCTGTTTGTACTTAACAGAATCTCTCAACTGGAACGAAGCATTCGTGCATCTCTCAATTGTCCTAATATTGTATTATTCTTTCACAGAGATTCTTGATTTATATTTGATGAAGACTAAATGAGTAGCTGCAGGGATGCACAGCAACTCACAATAATTCTCCGAGCTCTGGCTGTTCTTGAGAGCAGCTGAAGAGGGAGTGCCGGCTTTATTGCCAGTGGGGGTGGCAGTGGGGAAGGTGGGGGCTGAGGATGGCCAGGCCAACCAGCACTCCAGTTCCTGTAAGACTTATTTCATTTCCAGAATCACATTTATGGGTCCAGTTGTTGGGGCCTAACCCAGCAGAAGTTACAGGCTTCTGAAGAGCAGAGGCTGGATGAAGGGGGTATTCCTATGAAACCTCCAGAAGGAATCAAAATATGACCAAGGACAATGCCCAAACCCCCCTTTCCCTACAAAGCACACAGGTACAGATATACACTGAATGTCAGGAGTATAAGCTAGATCAAAAATAGTTTCCTTTTATTAATCCCATTAGTTTGAAAGAGAGGTCACTGAGATCTCATCAGTAAATTTAATATGTTTCGTGATGGATTATTTAGTGCACCATAGAAGAGAGATCAGTGGACTGACTTGGAGCTGTCCAGTACTTTTCCAACTGGATTCCACTCCTTGAAAGAGGAAAGCACACTCTCCATCAATAACTTTCATACACTATATTGCTTATATCGACCAAAGGTGATTCTCCCATAACAGCAAACTGTGGGCTGTGTTTCTAAAGTTGCAAACATAGAGCATGATTGATCGCCATTTGGGTTCTTTATGCCAGCCTTATTCTTGGTTGAATTCAGTGCATTGTAGACTCAAAGAAAATAATGCAGGGCTTAGAAGCAGGGTAAAAGAAAAACACAAATTTCCAGTGCCCAGTTTCGTGAGTCAAGTGAAAATGCTTTGATGTCTGCTTAAGCACAATTAAGTATTCTAGGTACCTCAAAAATAACTGAGCATTTGAAAAACGATCATAAGTAAACACAGGTAGATCTGAAAGCCAAAACTACTGTAAAGAAATAAACGGAGAATCCTTTTTTTGCCCTCTATGGTTTCAGTGATAAATTTCTGGAAGATGGAATTACACAGCATGAAAGATAGAAAATTGTTACCTTTCAGCAATAAGGGCATGAAAGGGATTTTTGGAGGCTTCATCTTTTTGAATGCATCTCTGTAGGCTTTGTGATTTAGGGAAGGATCCTGAAGAACCAAACAGATTACAAAGAGAAAGAAAAATCAATATGCTATAGAAAGAATTCTAAATCCACTTTTGTTATACAGTTTTAACATGATTTAGATATAGAGAGTTTCTTCCTAAGAATGAAGTAGATAAAGGTTTCCTAGGAGAATACTCACTAAATTAGGGCAAGAAATCTAGGCAATGAATGAAACTCAAGTTATTGGTTTACAATAATGGGAAATGACTGCAAATGGGAGATACCTTTTGATTGCCCTATTATTTTCTTCAAATAGGTTCTTTAAGAACAGTTTCCTCTGCATAATTTCTATCGTGAGTTAACCCGACATCTTTTGTTAGGTACACTGCCAAGAAAAACCGCCCTCATCATGCACAGACAATACAGAGAAAACAAGAGAAAACTGTTTTATTGTACTCTGTTATAAAAAGAAACTATAAATTTTGTATCTAAATTGTAAAAAGGAGAAAAAAAGAATAATGCATAAGGCACTAATTGCACGCTAAATTTATACTGATTACTTTTGTAGGCTTTGAAATAGATTATTTTTAAAAAAATCTGCCTTCTGAAAAATCACACTAAAAGGATTATTCTCACCACCATTTTCCATGGAGAGGAAAAAGCATTAACTGTCAAATAGCTTTCCTCCATGAGAAGCAAAGTTACATTCTCATGTACAAGTAAACTAGTCTAAGCTACCTGACACTGGAGTGCAGATACTAACCACTGAAATCTGGAAGGAAACTAGATAGTAGCAATTAATTTGAAAAAATAAGTCCCCTTTGGCTCAACTACTTACTGTTAAACTTTCAAGTTCAGAGAAAAGTTTCTTAAACTTCCCAGGGATTTTCTATAAAACAAACAAAAGGTCACAGAAGTTAGTTATTTTGAGAGGCACCGAAGGCAGTTTTCATTAAGTTGTGCCTAACTGTGTCACATTTCTGAACATAAATAACCTCTATCATCTGGTTCTAACCCTGATTGCTTCTCATTATGTAATTTTCCTCATCCCCTTAATGTGACATTCCTTAGGAATATTGTCAAAAACAATTTAAAAATAACAGCCACATGATTCAGGAATCTAGCCGGTTAGATATTCCACACATTGGTGATTATTTAATAAAAACTTAGATTTCAGTTACACACCCTACCTTTGATGAATGCTCTCATCTTCTTAATAGTCTGGCTGGGTGGGAAATAATAACGTTGGCTGACATAAATGATATAATTGTATTTCACAGCAGAGAGCTAAGCAGTGAAGGGCCATGAAGACCTTAAGGGACGACGCCCGCGCTTCAATGGGTAAAATCACCGAATTGCAAAGCTCAACCGCATCAACAGGTGGCACGCAAGAACGCCAGAGGATGGAAACCTGTGCCATCCTCCCAAATAAAAATTCAGGCATAAGGAAGATGGGTCTGAATGTTTTGGCTTGCCTTTAACATGGGTAAGTAAAAACTGAACGTCTTTCATACTGACTTAGTGGTAAGCAGCATGTACTTGAAGTCAGCTGATCCTGAATCCTGACTGTGCCCCTTTCTAGCTGTGTGGTTTGGTGTGAGTCTCCAGGCTCTCTGATCTGTTTCTCCAGCTGAGGATATAGACACATGCCTGAGAAGTATACAATCCAAAGCTGGCTGGGGCTTAACAAATTCCAGCTATTAATACCAACAACAATATTGAAGAAGATATTTGTGGGATTTTCTTTTTCTAAAGTGAATCAAAACAACGAGGCAAACCGCACATTATTTAGAAGTGGACTTTTCAATTTGATAATTTTGCATCTGAACTCAGTGTATCACAGCAAACAGGTCATTTTAATCTGTTTGGAAATCACTGCCATACACAAATGCATACATCCACACATCAATGAACGGAGGAAAAATTAAGTGAGAAGATACAAAATGGAGATACCTGCAAGTGATTCCTGTCTTTCTTCAGAGCTGCATATCTTAGTCTGTTGGACATTCCACATGCATGTCCCAGTGGCACCTCAAATTCAACATGTCCAACGCCAAACTAACTGATCTACTGCAGAGGTCAGCCGTGGGCCAAATCTGGCCCATCGCTGGCTTTTGTAAATAAAGCTTTATTGGATCACTGCCATGCCCATTCTTTCCCATACTAACTATGGCTGCTCTTTCACTCCAGTGGCAGACTCAAGAAGTTGCAACAGAGACCACGTAGCCTGCACAGCCTAAAAATATTTACTCTCAGGCCCTTTGCCAAAGAAGTTTGCTGACCTCTGCTCTGGTCCCTCAAACCTACTTTTTTTCCTATATTATCTATCTGGGACAGTGTGATCACTTTCCACTCACTCAGTCACCAGACTTAGAGATCCTGCGGGTCACCTCTGCCTGGGATGGCCACCCTCACTCCAGTAACTCCCAGCTCAACCTCTCAGGCCCCGCTGCATGGGGACTCCGTTAGAGTTTTCTCAGCTACCCTGGGGCAGAATGAGTCCCTCCACTTGCTCTGCCTCGGTCCAGGACTTCTTCCGTCGCAGGACACTTGGTTCTAATGTGTCCATTTCCTATCTGCCATGCACTGACCCAGCGCCCTGCACCTAGTAGGCAGTCAATACGCAGATTAAATTGTTTGAATGTCACTGAATGATTTCTACTCCTAATTTCTGCAAATCAAAGTTTCTTTCAAGGTTTAATTCAAATTCACTAGCCATCTGTTTTCCTCCCACTCTGATCAATCCTGGCATTTGTCCCCCATCTCCTTTAATCTTAGGATGTGTGGGAACAGCTTGTTTGCTGAACGAGAGCAGGCAGGTCTTTCATTTCTTTTCTTTTGAGTCCCTTTAAGGGGCGCTGACTCTGACCCTTGGGTCACCACAGTGCGTCCCATCAGGATATGGGCCCTGACTGAAAGGCAGTGAATACTCTCACTTGCCCAGAGACCTATACTGAGAAAAAAATAGTTAACCTACCAGCTTGTCTCTTGTAGGAGGAGTTTGAATTGGGAACCATAAAGAGAATGGCGCAGTCAGTGATAGGAACTAAATCTGAGAGGACTGTGGAGAGAGGCCAAGGTGGCCACAGGGACCCAGAGGCAGGCTGGAGCCAGAAGGGAGGAGGTGTGATGCTTACGGAGAAATGAAGAGGGAGAGAAATGGTAGAGTGAGGCAGCCAGTCGGCGAGGAAAGGAGAGTGAAGGAAACAAGAGCCCAAGGAAAGAAGGTGAGGGGGCCATGGGAGAGGTGGAGAGTCCTATGTCTGTGTCTGGCTAGGTTTAGGGGCTCCCTGGTTCCAGGGCTCCCCACTTAGAGACTCAGAGTCCGTGCGTCAGAACTTGTGCTAACTGGAGTGGGCCTCGCCTCTTACAACCCCAGCAGCCGCCATCATGCAAAGAGACTGAGCCAGGATTTGGGAGGCCTGAAACTTATAACCTTTTGTGGATCCTCTTTAAGAAAAAACATATGAAATTACTTTAGAAGATTTTACAAGATTATACATCATCCACGTGAATATGTTGCCAAGGGCCCCACAAGTAAGAGGCCCCAACACTTAAATTCGTTAGCATCATGGCACGTCAGCTTCTGAGCACACATCATCGTACAGGCGAGACTGTGAACGACCAGCATGGAACTCGAACACGCTACCAGACAGCATGGAAGGGAAGCCTAACTTTAGCTGGGGGGGCATTTTACAATTTTTATCTTTTTTGTATATACATTATAGAACCATTTTAAAGACCATTTGACCGAAATGGTCCCTGCCGCCTTGACACATTAGTTTTTAACATTTTTAGTCTAGTAGTACGTATCTCGTTTAAACCATTTAAGCACATTTATTTTCACTTTATTTTCCCTCTCCCCACCACACACAACAGGCCCCCGGGGCTCACCTCCCAGGTCTGCGAGAGTCGGCTGACAGAGGCAGTGTTGAGACCCATCACAATCGCAAAGAAAGAGTTCAGGTTTCTCTGGGCTTTGCAGCTATGGAGAAAGTAGAGGACACTTTGAGGAAACATCCTTTTGCTGAACGATCGCAAAAGATAAAGCTGAAAAAGACTGTCCTAGGCCACGGGGTTCAGGAACTCTGCTCTACAGCCCAGGTACCCTTCACCACCCCCAGCTGTTTCTAGCACAAAGAAATGATTAATGAGCACAAATGCTTCAGCTCATCCTTACCTTTAGGAAAAGATCTTGCCCTGGACAACCTCCTGACATTTCACAAGATTCCTCCTCTTTTTTTTTTTTTTTTTTTTTTTTTACCTATTTTGTGTAGATTTACAATTCCCACTGAACCCTCTTTTAAATTCACGTTTCTTCATCTATGCCACACTCTCCTTGTAACAGCTCTCTGGTCCCAACTCCTTCATCAAAATGCTTTTTTCAGTTTTTGACAGCCCCTCTCTCCACACAAGTCTAAGCTCCCACTCCCATTACACTTCGGCACATTTTCTTTGCTGCCAACAAAATAGCTACTATATTATGTATATATTTAAAATATGGCATATATTAATGGGGATGCTGTTCCACATTGCTCACTTAAAGAAACAAGGAAATAAAATGCAAGATGAGATCATGTTGAGCTCCATTCACAAGGTTATCCATTCTGCATAACATCAATCATGCCCTCAGACTTAAAGGATCAACATTTCACTATTTTTCAAAGCCGGCTGGGAGGGCTTGGTCTAGCAGTGGGAACTTGGGCTTCCAGGTCTACCAGAACAGCCTGTGAATCCCAGATACTCCTTTATCTGGGGAGCATTAGAACACAACTTCTTTGAGGAAAGGCTTTGATATCAAGAAATTACCCTACTTTATAATTAAATATGAGAAAATATGAAAGTACTTGGCAGTAAGCAGGGTGCATAAAGGGCCTAGTGCGTGTTAACTAAGCCTCCCCCAGATGCTGTCTCTTCCATGACATCTCTACCAGTGTCCCAAATGGAATTTGGGTAGAGTGTATGTGCAACTCTGTAGCCTGCATTTTCAGTTAAATACCATGTTATATTATGTACTATGGATTCTTTACTATCATCATTAATGACTACATGATATTTCATCAAGAACATATTCTATAACTTGTTTATTCCTCTATTATTGAAATTTAAGTTATTTTCAATCCCCCCATTATACAGAATGTTGCAATGAATATCTTGTATATACAACTTTTGATTGTATTTATGATTTTTTTCATTAAATTAGACTTCCAGCCATTACATGATTGATCAACAGCTACGAAGACTTTCTTTAAAGGTTCTCGATGCATATTACACACTGCTGTCCCCAAGGCTATACCGATTTCCAGTTGCACAGGTAGTGTATAAGAACATCTAGTTCAGAACCAGGAAAATGGCTGGGCTGTTAAAGCAAGCAGGGAAGCCCAGAGTGGCTGTGCTCTGGCAGGTCCTGCCGGGACTGGCCCGGCCCTGGAACCAGCCTCCCCGACTGGGCACTGCCCAAATCCTGCTGCACCTGGGCTCCAAGCCAGGGGGCTCAGGTTTGGGTGAATTTTAGGGGGAGTCTTATCCCCACTAACAGTGGACCCTGGAAGGGCACTGGGGCCTCCACACCCAGCGTGGAAGTTATCGGGGTGAACACACGGCCTGTAGGCACCTCGCTGCTGAACCTCTACCAGGCATGGTCTGTCCCTCTCATGGTCCTCCTGCCCAGCTTTTCACTGTGCTCGCAGTTTCCCAGTAGTGTGGAGCCCTGGACCTCAGTCCAAGTGCCCCCTTCCCTGGTTTCTTGCCAACTTTCTCTTGGGTGGACCCCGTTTGGTGTATTTCATGAACAAACCAAAATAAGATACTTCCTGGTGTGTGATTTGGAAACTCATCTGTTTTTGAGAGTTGCTGCTGTGTAAGGCTTCAACACTGTGACTCCACCTCCCTCCTGCTGTTCATGTCCCTCATTTTACCCTTTGTTTCACTGCATCTTTTGAAAGTTCACACCAGCTAGAACAGATCTGAGTTAGCGCCATCTCTTGACTTGACATTCTGAAATACTAGGCTCCTCTGCGGAGGCTCTTGCGTTCAGCAAGAACAGCTCCATCCCTCCTCGTCACTCACTCCTGGGCCCTCCCACCTGGGTCCACCCTACCAGCGATGGAGGCCCCACTGGTGATACCATTCCTCGCTGCGCTGCACCGTAGGTGCCTTAAGGCTGGAGTACCTGTCTACTCATTCTCATACTCTGCCCGTCACTCAACTGCGTAGTATTACACATGGCAAGCCTGTCAAACAGCATTTTTGAAATTGAAAACAAGAACTTCTGGGGACATGGTTTTACTATTATTCATTATAAAAAAGTTTATTATTTTTCTTTTTATTCAGCATCATTTATCTATATGAAATCTTAACTATAATTCCCATCTTTTTATCTGTTAGCTTCCCATAAACAATTTTCCTGGCACAGACAGCTTTCTTTTCTAGTCATACTTTAAGAAACAAAAACACACATATAACTAACATCTGAATCTGTTAAAAAAAGAAAAAAGAGAGGAATTAATATAGACACAATTTCTGTAGAAGACAAATTGACACAGTGCAAATAATAGATACCATTCCAGTCTGGAATCCTCTGTTACCAAGGGCCATTCATTCCATGGTAAGAACAGACTGCCTGACACTGAACATTCCAGTTCGGCAAACACTCCTTTGTCTCTGTGTGAGGAAATAAAATCCACTCCATCCACAGAGGTGGGGGGATGGGGACAGGCGAGGAGGAGGGGAAACATGAATATGCAAATAGGATGCCTTAGGCAGGAAAAACACTTCACAATTGTGGAAATTACTATTTTCCCTTGGTTATTCCCACCAGTGTGATTATAAGGAATTTCACTTTATGTTTCTGTTGGTGTTCGATTCCATGGGTTAGGGATAGAGACCAGTACCATAAATAATTCAAGAGCATAGGGCCACATGGAGAAGATGTGAATATATTTCATCTCCCTAAGGATGGATATAATCTTATACTGGGGATCGAGCTGGGTGGTGTCATTTTACTCCCTGGAACATTAATTTCCCATTTCTCCACGTAACTGGCATTTAGAAGAAAGCTTTTTACCCCAAAGAGCCTCGCCTTCAGGAATTTCAAAGGCTATTTTGGAATATACTGGCCAAAAAAAAAAAAGAGCATTCACCATAAAAACAGCCTAAGATTTAGGCATATCTGTTATCTGTCTTTCCATTCCCAGTCACATTAAACACCAGGTCAGGCACTTCCACGATCTCTTGCCTAAGAAGACAAAGTATCCTGCTTCTGGGGTCTCCCTGCCTACAGTTCAGCCTGTGTGCTGCTTTCAGACCCACCGTCCTGAAGGACAACTCTGATCATACGGCCTTCTGCCCAACAGCTTTCAAAGGACCCCTTCTCCCTTGTCATTCAGTTCGAGCTCTTCAATCTGAAATTCAAGATCCTTTACAGTTTGCTCTCATCGTCCTTTGCAGATCAATGTCCCACAACTTCCTTACAAATACCCCCTCTCACACACTTGCCAAATGGTATGAGGCTTCCTTCCCTGACCACAGGCTCTGCTTCTCTGTCTCCAATGAGTTTGCCCCCCATGGGGAGTGTGCTCTTCTGAATTCTTACCTGTCAAATCCCACCCAGAATTCAAATAGAGCCTCAAATGCTGCCTCCTTCACAAATGTCTTCCTGATCCTGCCTCCCACACCCTTGGGGTGTGAGCTTTGCCTTCTCTAAAGCCCCCAACAGAATTAGATCTCATACCAGGGCACTCCCCGACTCTATTTTGCACAGTAGCCAGTTGAGTTATAGAAGTGCAGCCTGGCAGACTGCAAGCTCCTAGGAGGCAGGACTGGATGTAGCCTCAGTCCGATTTCCCCACTCTACCTTGTACAGACCTGCACATATAATGAGTGATTAATAGATATTTCCTGGATATACTGCATTGACATGTACTTGAAAACTGTTTGACATAAAAACTACTTTGGAAGACAAAGGAGAAGTGAAATGGAAAGCCTGGGAGGCAAGAGGAGCTGAGGTAGGTTTTGATCCACGCTGCCTGCTTCTGCTGGGGGGCTGCCCAAAGGACAGTCCCAGGATACTAATCTGGTGTTTTAAGAGATGCTCGCAGCAAGTTAGCAAAATTTCATTCAACCAACATTTACTGAGTCACTGCTGGTTACCAAAGTCTGTACTAGGCACCGAGGAACAATGAGTGGTTAGAAATGGTCCCTGTTCTTCGGGACCCAGTGAAAGAATCTTAAATAAATGAATATGTCTAATAAACATAATAAAAGAGTTTTTGAAAGATAATAAGTATGTGTGCCCAGAGGGAAAGCAGTTGACCAGGCATTTGAAAGTCAGGTATGACTTCAGGAAGGAAGTAACATTTGCCTGGGGTCTTGAAGAATGCAACAATCTGCGGGGTGAAAGTGGCCATTTTTGGCAGAGCCAGCACGTTTCCAGGTTTGGAGGATGATGTGCATGAGAAAGAAACAGACATTCAGAGGGGCTGGAAGACAAGGTGTACTCAGTGGGGGAGACTCAGAGGTAAGCTGGGGCCAGCCAGGGCAAGACCTTCTGACCAGTGAGCATGCAAAAGCTCAGACTGTGGGTATCAAGGAACAATGAGCAGAGTCCTAGAAGGCATGTGATTTGCGATGATTCTCATCCCTCACGTCATCTTCCCTTATTTTCCCAGCCTGCTAGAGCTCACCCGGCCCCACTGTAGCTCAGCTGCAGGGTGGAGGATGTGTGCACTGCCTGCTTATTAGCTCTGAAGCACAGGGCACAGTGCTTCCACCTGATATTTTGACATTTACTGAAGATATAAATACTTCAAATGCAAAGACATAAATATTCAAGAACAGACCTTTTCAAACATTTGGTCACTTAACTCAATATTACACTTTTACATCCCAACCCGAAAAAACAATGTATTCTATTCTCTCAAGGAGATGAGAGGAATGGCACTTTGCACCACTGCAAACTTACTGAGCCGCAATTTTGATGAATTTTTTCACCAGCTGCACCCGCTTGCCCAGCTGGCTGCAGAGCAGAATCTCCGTGGCCACCCAGAGCTGGACCTCGTTGCATCTCTGGAGCAGAAGGCTGAGGTTTGCAGTGTGCTCCCCACTTCCCTGTCTGCTGAATGTGAAGTAGATCAGCTCTTGCTGGAAGAAAGTGTATTCATGCCAGGGTTTATTCATAGCAAAGTCAAGCTGATACAAAATTCAGGCCATTTTTAAGAAATACTTCTGGTAGCCACTCCCATATCTTTAATACAACTAACAGAAAAATATAGCAAATAAGAATGTATTAAATTCAAAATAATTTATATTTAGTTTTAGAGATGCCACCTTCAATAATGTTCACCTAGAATCCTTGTATGAAAGTAATTTTTCAGAAATGTAAGGAACACATCTTTACATGAAAATCTAAGACATTCTAAAGTTGAAATCACAGGCCAATGGAATTCCCCAAACTTTCCAAACTTACACTGAAAAATTCAAGCAAAAATGAACACTGGCATTACTAGTATTTGTTAAGGTGCATATCAGACCCTCACAGGTCTGTTCTCTAAGACAATGGTCCTCAAACGCGAGTGTGAATCAGGACCACCTGGAAAACTGGTAAAGCACAGACTGCTGGGCCCCACCCCTAGAATTTCGGATCCTGTGGGTGTGTGGAGAGGCTGGAAATGTGCACTTCTAACAAGTTCCCAAGTGGTGCTGATGATGCTGGTCTGGGTACCCACTCTTAGAGAAGCATTGATATAAGGTGTCGTCAAACCATAAACAGAAAGAAATGAGACTGGGCAAGATCCAATAATTTACAAAAGCAACTGAGACCAGTAGCTATTATATGGATGGATCATGTGCAAAGCAACAGAAATTTATTTTTAAGTGTTTGTATTTTATAGAAGTAATCCACATTCTCCCACTGCATAAAAAGGGACACATCCCACTTTATTAACATTGCCAAAGACACAAGTTCACTACTTGCTCAAATTCAGATCATAATGTTGAAGTTTCTTTAATGAGAAAATATAAAGACATTTAAAAGATATCCCAAAATGAAAATAAAGCTTAAGCTTCCCTAAATTGGGCATGAGGTTCCTTTTTCAGAAGGAAAGGCCATTTCAGAATGAAAAATTTCACTATATGGCAAAGCAAATGCAACATATGGTTGCACGGGGCTCTAACATTTTTCATCTCCTGATTCCTGTGAGCCTTTCCACTGGCCAAATTTACTCATTAACTGTCAGTAGCATTTTCCTCCTAATCCACTGTTTTATAAATATCATAAGGTGTCCTCAAGTGAGAAGTTTATGAACATAAAAATTTGAACTATATCCAAAAATTTCAAGAAAGTACTTGAAATCTTATAGCAAAGTCCAAATTTAAAGAATGTTCTTAAGTAAAAAGATGAATGTGTGTGTACATACATAAATATAAATATGGTTCTTATACAACTACTTCAAACTCCATGGGAAAAAAATTCAATATCAAAGATAAAATGATCCTTCAACCCCATTAAAGCATCATATATAAATATAAACATAAATATTTATACATATAAAATATAGCATATTTATACTACATTACACAAGCATATACTTGTGCTAAGAGCAATAAACTATGTTCATATATTCTGATTTTTCTAGGACTGTGTCAGTCTTTCAGTACATTTAAAGTTTCCAAATATCTTTTGGACCGTGTTATCCTAGCATAACTATAGCACCACACATAGAGACATTCTTCCAAAAGAACTCACAGTTCAAACAGCATTCACATTTTATCTTTTCACTCCTTACTTACCTCATGAATTGAATTGAACAGACTCCAATCAAAATTCATTAATTCCAGAGCAAGATCCCAAGTGTTCATTCCCAAAATCCTCATCGACCTTTGCTGTGATTCCTCATTTTCTGCCAATGGGTTCTAAACCGACAAACAGAAGCAAAAAGGACTCTCAGTAATTCCCAAATGTTTTGCATTGAATTGGCTGGCTATAGGAAGGCACTAGAAGCCCAGATTAGAAAAGTCATCTTTTCTGAGTGCACTTAATATTTTCCCTGGTCTGTTCACCTTCAGTGAGTTACAGCCAATTTAGGAAACGGTCTTGGAAACAGTAGGATGTGATCAATGATACTTCACTGCCTTAGCCTGCCCCTCCTCCACCCCCACTCTCCATCTTCCCACCCCCCACCCCACCCCCACCCATGCACGCACAAATCTGATTATAAAACACTGCCCCAGCAGACAGCATAATGAAAGCGAAAGCCCTGAAATCACTTTGGCTTCTGGTAAGAATTAATGTGCCAGCAGGGTTAGTATAAAAACAAACAAAAGAAATGTCATGGTGCAACTTCAATAAAGACAGACATGGCTTTTACAGGAAATACGTTTAACAAGTCTCATCCCAGACACACATTTACAAATGTTATTAAAATGTCTGTGGAAAATGAAAAAATTTAATGTGAAATAAAAAATAAAAGTTATTTCGTTTATACTCCACTTGAGTATCAACTGCTTTCCCTCTATAAATAGGACCTAACCACTATGAGGTTGGTAACAGTAGTTCACTAAAATCTGGCATAAAATTATTAAATGCCACCACAACTTTAAATCTATTGCCGTTGTTAAAGTCATTAACAAAATTATTTGGCATCTTTCCAAAACATTTGATATTTTCTAATTAAAATATAAATTCTCCCATTTGAAGGGTCGGACTTGAATAGTTAATGACTTAAAAATAAAAAGACAGGGACTTTGCAAAAATAAATGACAGGATTGGATAGAGGGAATATTCCAGATGCCAGATATTAATCTCTATTTCTAAACTGAAAAATAAGTTGCCTGCATTTTAGAAGTTTTACATTTATGAAAAAGTATCCTAATTTAAAAACAACTAATGACTGGAGAGCTTTGCAGAGCTTTCCCACAGACTTGATTCTCTTTGGAGCAGGTCAAGGTACAAATTTTCTCTGTATCCCCAGTGTGGGACACAGCGTGGAGCTCGGAAAGCACTGACTGAATGAGGAGCTTACAAATTCTGAGGTTTTGATGTGGGGGGAAAAGCCAAGGTTCAGGGGTTGGTCTGGCTGGGCTGGGCCCAGATAGACTCCACTGCAGACTTGCAAAGAAAGAACCAGAGTTGGGAAGTAACACAAACACCTGCTTCATCATTTAGAGGTGTAAGGATATTTTTACATGGCTTTTTGTCCCTCCTATATTCTCCCTAAATACGCCCCTTACCCTGGCACTGATCTCTGGTTATGCAAGGCTGTCCCTCCTCCCACCCCATCACCAAGAAACACTATATTTCTCCATCCCATTTCTCCATGGCTCTAATTCCTGTTCCCTAAGAGGATGAACTCATCTGTGTGAAAGTATTAGTGGGTACTAATGGTTTCATGTGTTATTCTTCCCATATAATGTCTTATTTCAACTGACATCTTTTAGAGACGAAATATCTAAACTTGTGATTTTAATGAGGACGTTTTAGGTGGTGTCCAAAGTTGGTGGGGAAACATTCCAGAGCGGGATGGGGGTCAGACCCCTTTTGGAAGGTACTTCACAGCACCCAATCATTCCATGAGGATATCGCCCAGGCCTGCCTGCTGTCCTGCTGGGGGGAGGTGGGTGTGGAAGACAATCGGGTGCAGCTCTTCCACTGCAAGGAGCCCCACAGCAGCTACACGGTAGATGGTCCTCCTTCGTGGGGAGGGGCAGGAGTGAGCTCATTATCTACTCAGAAATGCGGTGCAGCACCCAGTTTGTCTCGTTTCCCTGGTGGAATTACACTGGAGCTGGGACCCGCTGAAGGCCAGAACAGGAAAGGTCCGAGTAAGGCAAACAGTTCTCTCTCCGTTTCTTCCTCATCGTGTAGAAATGAAAGGAATGTGCACGGGCTTTGGAGCCAAACATAAATGGATTTTAAATCCTAACATTCTCCCTTACTTGGCTGTATGAAGCTAGAGTAAGTGACTCAGCCTCTCCGAATCTCTTATTGGAAGTGTTAAAGGAGATACTGCATGTAAATTACTCAGCACATACGTGTCTGGTAATAAGTGTGGAAAAGGACAATGATTAACACTATTACAGTAGCTTGATAGCCTGCAGATAACTTTAAATAAAATGTGTTTAATGTAAATTGTTTCAGTTAACCCACATTGGTATATAGATTACCCAATTACATATATAACAGGAACCAGCTAGAGAGACCCGTCCCAGTGACGACTCCGTGAAAAGAGACGTAGACTCTGAGTCTAGACACAGGCACAACCTGTTAGAGCCCATATTTCTAGGTGACGGGTCTGCGGCCTGCTCCTACTACTCAGAAACCAACCACATGACTGAGGAACAACAAAGAAATCATCCACTTAGGTGTAAATGTCCTTAAATTGTGGACTGAAAATAACTTAAAGCACAGGTTCTACATTTCTTCAGACTCTTATTCTTCAGTGGCATCTGATGTCCCGTCATTATGTCCCCATTTTACACAGGAAAGGCTTTAAGGGAAGAGAACAAAGAAGTGCACCAAATGTACTGAAACAAAGGTCTGTCCCCCTAAATCTACCCAGGGTGCCCTTCTCAGTCTAATCTCCACATATCCATCAAAAAAGAAGAAATGGAATTAAAATTCCATGGGAGAGGGAGTCACCTGTCTCAAATCCCTTATTTCAGGAGCTCAGAAAGGGTTTTACTTAGCAGGGGTTTGGAATTCCTCAAGTTGGGCCACAAAAGTAGTGTTATTTAGAAAGTATATCATTGGCTAGGGAAGGAAATAGTTTAATATATTTTTTATAACATTCATTATAAAGTGTACAAAAATGTGCTTTGAGTCTGACATTTGTGTGCATGTGTGTTTCAAATCGAGGCTAAAGGTCCTTACCAAAGTGTCAGCCAGGTCCTTCCGGTAGACAAATATCCGACCAGATGCCTCAAGGGATTTGGAGATGGCCAAGTCATTTGGCTGAAGTTCATGTTTTCCTTCATAAAAAAAAAGAGGGGGGGAAATGACTAATAACACAAGAGTAGCAGTAGTCGCCTAGACATACATCTAAAGAGTAAAACTTGCCAAAGAAAAATATTTAAAAATAAATACAACGTAAGGTGGATTAGTTCAGTTCTGCACACTCTATACAATGACACCAGTGGTATCACGAACATCGCTGCTTGGCACCCATAAAGGGGAGCTCTCTTGTAGTTCTTCCTTATGATATTGAATCATTCTTTAGAACACAGAACAGTTTAAGGAAAAAAGCAAAATGTATTTATCTCTCTAAAATAACCATACGATGTTAGCATTGGTTATATTTGGGTATATTTTTGTTATGATCGTTATACAAGTCTATGCACACACAAATAACTGCATTTATTTGCATACATATGCATTCATAATTGTTATGGATACTTACATACATATATACTTGCAGTTATTCCATATATGGTTTTATATTCTGATTTTATTATAAGCACTTATCCACTTACCAAAATAATTTATATATGTCATGTTTAATTGGTTATATAATAGTCCATTATACCATCATTTAATCATTCATTCCTCTATTGTTGAACATTTAATGGTTTCCAATTTTTTGGTCATACAAATTAGATGGCATGATATATGCTAAGTATTAGCACGGGGCCTGGCACATAACATGGGCTTGATAAATGGGATCTATTATTGTGGTAGCCATAATACCACTGAAGCCAACATCCTTGTGCGTAAATCTTTTTCTGCTTATAGATGATTTTCTTAAGATGGATTCCTAGTACTGGAATTATTGGGTCAGAGGGAATGAATATTTTTAGTTTTTGACATAAACTTCCAAATTGCTTTCTAATTCTTATTTTTTAGAAAATAAGTCAATATATTTTCCAAAAAATAGATATAAAACTTATACATTGACCAACACTGATTATTGCTTTTGGTAAATTTGTTATTTTCCTAAAACCAAAAAAAGATCCTTAGTTTAATTTGTATTTCTTGACTACTAGTGAGGTTGAATATTTTTCACATATTCCTCTTTTATTTTATTTCCCTTATTGCAAATTGTTCCTATCTTTTGACCATTTTTTCAACCACAGTTAGACCCTCTTGCAACACAACAGCTTTCTTCATAGAAAAAATACCCTCCTCCTAACTACAAAATGCATATGGGAGTAGATTAAATAATACCAAGTTTTATTTCACTGTGACATAATCAAATTCTCCTAAGGTAGCCACTTAGTTATCCAGCATGATTGGGAAATGCAATATTCCATTTATCTTTTTCTAGATAACTTAATCAGTTCAAATTCAAGTTTTGTTATGAACATTTCTGTTTAACACAGAGCACACAAATGATAATCTAATCTATTCTTTAAAGAGGCCCAGCATTAAAAAGATCAATAGTACTGTAATGTTGGGCTGGTGACATGTACAGCTGATGGTCCCACACAGCTGGGTTCTGAAGTTCCATCTACTCCTTCTTTGTTTAGCTACAATTTCTTGCAGCCCTCTGTGTGCCTACTGTATACCTTAAATCTGAATTTATGAGAGTCATCCACACTTTACAGAATAAAATGCCATGGCTTTCCAACAGCAATCTTTCTATTTGCTGAGCAACATTTTCTTTTCCTGATTTTTAAGTTTGTCACTATACTATAAAAGATTAAAACTGATAGAATTTTAACCTCTGAATAACGGGGTAGGTTACTGTTACTGCATGTATATACCTACCCTGGGTACAAAATAGTTAGAAACCTACTGGAGCTATGAGAATGATAGTTAGAAATATCCACTCTAACATCTTAAAACTTTTTTTTTGACAAAAAGAAAAAACAGATCTGTCATTTCATTCTGAAGTAGCATTAAAACATAATTTATTAAAAATTATGTGACTAGAGCAAGGAATACATTAAGCTCTTTTTTTTTCTTCATTGAAACATTATTGTTTCGGGGATAATAAGATGCAAGCAGAAAGGTTCTTGTCAGGCAAAAAAACTAATGGATGGAAAATGATGGCACATTTCCAAATCTGTAGGATAATTCAAGAGATAAGCTGATATTTCTAGTGACGATTAGCAATGGATCTATACACATTAGAACGCCATTGCCCACCCTGATGAACCTAATTTAATAGAGTGTGAAAATGGTATTTCACAGCCATCAAAGAGATACTGGGTACCAAAGAGCCACTCATTAATTGCCAGATTCTCATGAGGCTATGGGCTGACTCTGTGTCAGCTCCCGAGGTTGCAGGGGACAGGTCTCAGTTGTGCTGCAAAGTTCACTCAGGGCCCTTCCTTCTCCGGAACCTTCTGTCTGAATAGAGACTCCCATGATTACTTTCTGTGGCGGTACTATCTCAAGAAGCAAATGTTGGTTTTGATGCAGCTGAATATTGCTTAAAATCATTTAATATTTTTGGTCACTTGGAAATCAAATCTAATATACCTTTATCAAACGTATCTGAAATATCTGAACTATATTATGAAAAATTCAACCCCTACCTAATTAAAATTCATTTAGCGCACATGTGCCTCCAATTATTGCTCTTTTTTTTTTTTTTCTAGCTAATGTTTCACCAGGATATACAAGTGGAGCCCTGGGAGAGGGAGGGAGGAGAGACTCTCATTTATTAGGCCTAGGGAGAAGAGCTCTGTGTGCATGAGCAATCACCTGGCTTGTAGGACCGTTTACCTGCCTGTGAGCAGCAAAGCCAGAGGAGCAATATTCTGCCACATTATACTTTAAGGTCAAGGATATTCTGATATTCATCTCCCAACTGTAGCATAATAACAAAGGGCAAACAGGAATGCTGTTTATCTGCTCCCCTCCTCCAGCCCCCCTCAGTTCTGGCTGATCAGTTCACACAGCACTCACATTTTCCAACTACTGATGCTAAGTCACTTGCTTTGTATTTTTCTCAGGGTTAATGAGATATTAAATAAAGATTGCAAGCCAAAAAGGAGGCCAGTGACACCAAGGTCTGACAGGCTCCAGTGAAAACGAAGGGGGTCTGTTCAGGCCACAGAGATCAATAGCGTCAGCTTGTAATCTGTGTGATCTTATTCAAAACAGACAATGAGCCATTCTCTGAGGATAAATAAGGCCCAACAGAGGCAGAAGCTGTAACCAGGCCTCGCTCCCCACATCCACCTGAGGAAGCAAGCTTTCAGCTTATTGTACGGATTTTCTTTCTTTCAACAGGGAGTCTTTATTAAATTGTCAGCCTGCAATATGACTAGTTCAAGGCCATCTTTCTTTTTTTTTCTAAAGTAATTTCATTCTATAGCAATTTCCCAAGTTAATTTAAATATGAAAATAGAAGGCTTATCTAGAGCACAAAATATGAAAAGCTTTATAATGTATTTCAAAACACTGGCGTGCCTCACTATTCAGTTCTAGGGGAGGAAATTCAGTATCCAGCAGTACCCAACTGTTGTCATGGAAACACTTCTGGTAGGCAGCTTCTCATTGTTACTGTGGTCATCCAGCTGCGGGCCCAGAAGGGACACGCTGCACATTTACTCTACAAAAATGTCAACTTTCCCCTTTTGGAAGAGATCCAGTGAAAGATTAATATTTAAGGACAGAAAATAATTTACCCCCAGAGAACGTGATGGCCACCAGAGCCAGATCCTCTTCTGCAAGCTGGATCTTTTCTGCTACGACTTTCAGGATCTCCTGGGCTGTACTGGAAACTTTTGCCTTCACACTGACATAGGAGTGCTCCGTGACATACACATGGCAAAACACTGCACAAGTCAAAAGAATTGTTCGTGAACAGAGAACTGTGGTCATGGGCTACAGACTTTTCCAAATCAAGGCACCCACCTTGCTATTGTCTTCGGTATAAAGTACAGACAGCTAGATTTACATACATGTGTATGTATGTGAATGCCTGAGGGTATATGCCTATAAACATGGGCTTGCAAACACATGAGACACAGACATGATAAAGCTATTGAACAAGCACGAGTAGTATTTAGGCTTCGCATACTGTTACTAGAGACCTGAGTCATGCAAGTCTATACTTATGGCAGAGACTATCGGAACACAATATAGTGGAATCTGTCGTACACACTGTATTGTTTTTTTCTTTTTTTGAGATAGAGTCGGCTCTGTTGCCTGGGCTAGAGTGCAGTGGTGTCATCATAGCTCACTGCAACTTCAAACTCCCAGGCTTAAGCGATCCTCCTGCCTCAGCCTCATGAGTAGCTGGAACTACAGGGGCATGCCACCACACCTGGCTAATTTTTCTATTTTTTGTAGAGACAGGGTCTCACTATGTTGCTCAGGGTGGTCTTGAACTCCTGGCCTCAAGCGATCCTTCCACCTCAGCCTCCCAAAATGCTAGGATTATAGGAGTGAGTTACTGTACCCAGCCCACACTGTACTTTTGAATCCCTTGTTTGAGAGTTGCTGAGAGCTCCTCAACGCAGCATATTAAAGTGTCTAACTCATAAATTTTCATCTTATACAACATTTCTGGACAGTCTCAGTGACCCAATCAAGAATATGATATATTGCTATTAGAATTCTCACAAACTTATCTAAAAATCTGTCATCTGTCTCATTTTTTGTGTTCAGCTTTCTCCATCATTTAAAAATGACCCCCCCCACATCAAGGTGGTGATGAATTTAATTTCCAAATGGAGGTCCTATTTCTAAGCCTTTTTTAATTTCCTTTTTATTGTCTATGGTGCTAATAATTATTACTAGGACATTATCACTATCAGGGAGAATGGGTCCTGAAAAGATTTCTCTTTAAGATTTGAATCGCAAAAAATGTATTAATAGCAATGGAGATAATTGACATATTGCCTCTTATATTAATATCAGCTATTCTGAATGTACAAAACACTAGCTTCTTTAGAATAGACAGAAGAACAATAATATACTTAGATATTCTGCTATTCTGTATCGCAAAAAAAAAAATTAGGAGTGTAGCTCCTAGAGAAATTTCATATGCAATTTAAACAGCACCACAAAAATAAACCCAGGAACATTTTCATAGAAATGCAAATGAAGCAAATGCCTAAATATGAGTTTGTATGTATAGAAACTCAAAGTGAACCATCACCAGGAAGCACTTCACGTATTTAGTTTGTTTGGGTGTGTCACTAAAACAATAGCATTTAACACATAATTGTTTTATATTTTGTCAATAGGCTTGTCCAAGAGAAAAAAGCTTTCCTCCTTCCATAGAAAAATGGAATTTTTGACCAAGGTAAAATCCAGTCTAAAAACCACTAAATGTCAGGTAAGTTTACAGCTTGCTTAATAAACTGATTTAAAAAAAAAGGACGCCAGTGGCCTTGAAATACTTAGCCTCTTTGAAGCTCAGCTTGGAAAATTATACAATTAAATTATAAGACAAATGGGCAGGGAAGGTCAGCAACTAATAAATTAGGAAGTAAGATCATTTTGTTTGCTCTTTCACTTGGTGCAGATGACACTTAACAGGATCCAACAGAACCCACCTATCAGCGGCGTCATATACAAACACCACGTAACAGAGCAAGCATCTCGGGACTTTTTAAAAAATGCCCAAGAAATTGGGTAAATATTAAATGTTCACACTTAGAATTTCAGCATGTGGAGAAAGGTGAGTCAAGAGAGTGAGTCTCTAAGTCACAATAGTGTGAACATTTTCATTTGCTGTTTCCCGGCTCTGCCCGTAACTCGACCTTTATCCACGCAGGAGGAAACCACTGTTAACGTTTCTTGTTCTGCTATAAAATATTAACGTAGGCAAGCACGTCAGCATCTTCAGGGTGCTAAAAAGGTCTTTCCCTTTGTATTGAATGAACAGCCTTCTGCAGGCCAGGCCACGAGTCCCTGCGGCACTGAGGCGCGCTGACTGAGGACACACCGGATGTGTGGCACTGCCCACACGGCTGGCCTTGAGGACTTTCTACTGAATATCCTTCCTTTCATTATTCTCTCCAAGATTTTCTTTTCTAAATCTCACGGATTGACTCAGCCAAAACCCCGCGCACTGGCTTTGGTGCTCTTCCCAGTTAGTCACAGGCAATGGCCTGACAGAAGCAAGGAGGTGGCAGTTCTGGGAGCAAAATGTTGAGTTTCCCAGTCCATTTTCCACCTCTGCTCAAGAAAGCAAGGGGGCTCTTTGTGAAGCCTCCTTTCCTTGCTCCCCAAATTAAAAATATCCCTGGTGCCTAGGACAGTATTATATGATTGAACACTCAAAGTCAGAAAAGAAAAACCATTCTGTTTGATGTTAACGTGCTTGTCCAAGGGATACGACTGCTGCAAATAATGGGTAAAGGCAGGCTGGTGTGCTAATGTAGGAGAACGATGGTGATTAACCTCGACTCCACCCACCCCAAACCCTGGCTGAAAATCATACTCACTTTCCTCCGTTTCAGTCACAGCTCCTCTGTGCTGGAGCCAGTTCTCCTTAAGACTGAATTGGTGGAAAAGGGCTTTATTCTGTGAGAAAGGAGAAAGAGAACAATGAATGAATGCATTCCTGCCCTTTGGAAGACCATAGCTGTTTACAACATGTTCCAAAAGAGCTAGCCAATTTTTTTTAAAAATATGAAATTCATCCATCCAATCTTAGAGAAATAAACCGGGAGTTGCTTCAATTAATGCTAGTGGAGATGGTGATTCTGAGCTATATGATAGGCCTTGGCTAAGGCCAGGGGCAGGCAAACAGCCTCTATAATTTCCCTGTGACATGCTAGAGAATCCACACGCCCCCACCCCCCGCCCACACACACAATGTTTCACCTCTGGCTACTACAAACATCCATGGAGTCTTCTCCTAAGAAAAACATAATTTCCATATCCCACTATTAACCTCCAAGTTATAGTCATCACAATCTGATCTTTTGCTTTTTGCATTTTTCACAGAAGCGACTTTGAGATTGTTTCAAATACTTCTGCTGTAGTATAATATAATGACTTTCTTAAGGGAAACAGGTACGTTGTTCACTGTGATTAGCCATCTGATACATCTCTTTCTCCAAAACTTGTGCCTGACATCTCATTCTGCATTTCCCCCTCATCACGTTGAGCAGGGAACACATTCACACTTGCTACCATCTCTCTCTATTGTGCTGAGAAAGTGCAAATATTTTCTTTGCAAGACTGTAGTTTTGGAGTTAAAATTCCTGACTGGATTTTTTTTTTTTTTTGGCATATTTTAAAATTCTAATTTGTATCATTCTTGGGATAGCAGGAAGCTCAGAGACTCCAAAATGCACCACAAAATATGCAGAATGTCACAAAGTCAAGGGCACAGGGCTGCAATCAGATCTGCACCAGCACAGGAAAGCTGAAGGGAAGCAGGCTCGTGCAGGAGGCTGCAGTCCCAGGCCTCGCTGCCCTGCCCTGCTGTGCTGCAGGCAGTATTCGTTTTAATTATGAAGAAATGCCAAGTGAGGCAAGGCCAGGTCTGCAGAACAGATGACCCCATTTCAGATACAGAAGTGTCTGCTTTACCTTCTTTTGTGGTGAATATTCATCTACAGTGCTGAAAGGAAAAGGACAAGAAGTCAGTCTTCATCCTAAGACCCAGAATAATGCAGTTATTGTCATGGAAGACTAATTTTCAGGCACTGGGCAGAGGATTTTGCTCTTTAAAAAAAGATACAACACAGTATTCATTAATTTACTACGTACAACACACTTGATATTGTACTACGTACAACACACTGAATTTCAAGTGAACCAGGAAGTAGAGAAGCTATCTATTCAACAGGTGGATTTTGTTTTCTACCCACAGAAAGTGAAGCTGAGAATTGGAGGGAGGAACTAGACCTACTCAATCCATGGGAACTCAGTCCACAGAAATAATTTTTTTTTAAACTGTAATATTCAGGCCACAGAAATAAGTTTTCGCATATAGTGATAGATTTTAGGTAAAATTGTTATTGAGGTAGCTACACAGTTCAGCCAAGGTGCATCTTTTCCAGGCTGTTTCTCTGTGTGGTGGGAACATTCTGGGGAATGTTCTGTCCCTCTCTGAGTGTGCTCCACAGAGCCCCACTGCCAAGTGACTTCTGAAGGCCACCTCCACTTAAGGGGAACCAGCACTGGGACCACTTGCATACATCATTAGGTAAACCGTAAGGTAAAGGTATCAATCTTGTTCTCAGAAAGAAAGACTTTCTCCTCTATTTGTGCACAGTACATTATAAATGAATGGTGTGAGTTTTGGTGGGTCTTTTATCACAGTCTATATTATATTAACTTTCCATAGCCTAAGACTAACATGAAAATATGAACTAATAAATGAAACAAAAGAAAACAAGGCAAGCTTTTCATTAAAACAATCTCCCAAATGGAAGTTGCTCTATGCTAGAAAGCAGACCTGTTAAAGTTGGGAAACTTTAACACGTGGGGCTCAAATCTTATTCTAGAATCTAAAGATATTTCATAATCTTATACCACCAAAGAGGCACGAGTAATTTCTTAATATCATTTTCTTATTTTAATCTATTAATTACCATTTTAAGTTTTTAAAACAGAATATATTAAATTCCAATAATTTACTTAATGTATTTAAATGTATTAAACTATGAGTTAGAGTTTCCCAACTTTAACAGGTCTGCTTTCTAGCATAGAGCAACTTCCATTTGGGGGATTGTTTTGAGGAAAAGCTTGTCTTTTTTTCTTTTGTTTCATTTATTAGTTCATATTTTCATATTTGTCTTAGGTTATGGGAAGTTAATATAATATAGACTGTGATAAAAGATCCACCAAAACCTACAACATTCCCTTATAATGCACTGTGCTAACTTGCACCTTACTTCTGAATCTCTCAACATGAGACATTCAGATTTGATGATTAAGGACGAAAGCTTACACATGGTTTGCTCCCTAAGATTCATTTATACAGATGTTTCATTTGCAATGGGGTCTCCCTTTACTAACATTAAGTCAGACTTTAAATCTCAAATCAGTAATCTAAAAGGCCTGAATCAACATTTTTCTATGAGAAGTGCATCTGTGACTGCTGAAATCTTACGCTTTTCACAACTTGACAATATATACGCTTCATGTTTACTAAGTATAAACTACACTGTAAATCAGAGAACGATTTTTCCCTTCAGATGAACTTTGCAACTGAAAAATGAATAATGATCTGATGTTTTCATTTACCAAAATTAATAAGGAGAGTTAGTGGTAATATCACAGTAAAGTCGGGTATTGCCAATCTGAAAGATTAATGACAGATACCTAGGGGATGCTTGGACATGCCAAGAGTCACTGAGTAAATGGTTTTCTTTAATCTTTCTAAATTGATAAAGAAATCTCAGGGAACCTATAAAATTGAGCTTTTAAAATGCTCCATGACTCACTGGGACCTATTTATAAAACTTTTATTCCTATTCCATTGAACCCCCAAATAACAAGTTAAATATGTAAACTTTTAACATTAAATAACAATTTATTAAATAATTGTTTTTATGCACCAGGTTGTTATGGTCCAGCTTCTTTTTATGATATCCAAGAGGGTTCAAAAAATAGTCAATGAGTTTGATTTAGTGTTCTTTAATTTTGAGATACAAGAACAAAATACACAATTTACTACTAGAAAAGCTAAGTAATCAGGAAGAATCTGAGTCAAACTGCTTGAAATCAATTTTAATACATGAGGCATCCCAAACCCCATCACATTTGCTGCATTCTTTCATTAACTATAATTAGGAAAAATGAAATACTTACTGACGACGGTGCATTCCAAGTATCTTTTGAAATTCTTTCAATTCTTTTTCAAGTATTGGATATTCATAGACATCATCCAGTACATTCCTGTATATGGTCTGGGGAAAAAAGACAAATGACAGCTGAAATGGTTTAATGCTCATTTTGTTGTGATTAAGACATATACAAGGGCTATCCTACCTAAGGAAATAAGGAGGAACCCAGGACAATGCAAGGGTTTAACCAGGCACCACTAAGATCGAAGTGGGATTCTCTCTCCCAGCCCCTCACTCAACTGCCATGGCTCCCTCCCTACATGCTTTTAGGAGCTACAGGTAGGAATCCTGGAAACTCAGAGCACCCCATCTAGCTACTCCAGATGTGCATGCCTATTCTATATTTTAAAAAATAATACGCACATAATTATTTGAGAGGAAAGAAATCAATTGAATTAAATTAACCAGTTGTTTTGAAAATAACATGAGTTTAGTCAAAGAGCTGTTTAGACCAATTTTTAACCGGGTGTCTAAATGACATCTGAATGTTGAATCCAAAGTGGTTTCTTTCATGAAAGGCAGAATCAATGTAGGCACTTGCCTAATCTGAACTAGAATTCTTCCTGGCTAGAATTCCATTCTAAACCTTTTCTGTTTTAACCTGCACACCCAATATGGTTTTGGTGGCCAAAGGAATCCAACTGTCTACTAGTCATCTCCAAAGAATCACCTGTGTTGAAAAGATACTGAAGCCTTGATCAGAAAAACAAATCACTTTATCTAATTCCAAATGTAAATCTAGGTTAGTATCTATTTTAAAAATTATTATTGTTTAAAATTCTCCAATTATACC
>CM052437.1:120927918-120944603 GCA_028533085.1 Varecia variegata | reverse complement strand
GAGGCAGGAGGATCGCTTGAGCCCAGGAGTTCAGGGCAAAAGTGAGCTATGATTGTGCTACTGCATTACAGCTTAGGTGACAAAATAAGACCCTGTCTCAGCAAAACAAAACAAAACAATCCACAAAAACCTACCAAACAAAACACCCCTTATAATAAATCTCAACATATCAAGGAGTATCAAATTTTGAAGTATATTTTGGTTTACCTTCCTTATTTCATTTGCAATCAAAATTCCCATGACGTCTATGTAGGGAATATCAAGCCTCAGAAGTTAAAATAAATTTATATATTCTCTGAATCACAACTTGACTATCACGAAAAAGTTGAATGACTATTAACATACAAATGAGATTTTTGAAATGCATAACTAAAAATAAATCAGTCTTTTGGCATCAAAGACTATCTGGAAGTGTTAGATTACCTTTAAAAACATTTTTGAATGTTCATCTTCATGTAACCAGTCTTTGTACAGAGCGATCCACTGGGAAACAAGATGTAAGACTTTACGTTTCCGACGAGGAACATCTGAGTTTTCCTCTTTGCCCTGATACTTCTTAGCAGAATAGGTGCAAACGGTTAAGGAAGAACATTACATTGTTGAAAATAAAAAATATAAAGAGATCCATTTACTCTTGTTTGTATACAATGTGCTAAGGCATACAAGTATATAAACATGCAGGAAGAAGAGAATATGTGCAGAGAGACCAAAAGGTGTGCACTGAAGAGAGCAAGCATAAACCAAGGGAAATGGGATTTTCCTTGAAAAAAAGCATTGGATAAATATGCAAACACAGAGGTGAAAGGGATTGCTCATTTCCATTTTGATTAAAATAAAATTTAAAAAATAAAATAGGAAATAACCTAAAAGCATCAAGAACTGAGGACAGTTAACTAAATTATTACATATCCATTTAATGGACTATTCTGCAGCCGTGACAATGACAGTCCAGCAGGACATTTACTGACATAGAACATTCACAATACGTCATAGAGCAGAAAAGCAAGGAAGAAAAGAATATGTTAGGGTGATCCATTTCTGTTAACAATGCTTATTTATATGAATAATCTCATTATCTGAAAGGATATATACTGAATAGTTAACTGTGGCTTCTCAAGATAATGAGATTTGAGAGTACATGAATTATTTTTATTTTACTTATTAGCATTTCCTAATTTGTATACAATGACCATGTATTAACTATGCTGTTAAAATTATCACCTCAAAGGCAAAGTGTTTAATTGACTAGGAATGAGACAGCAGCTCGGCATGTTCTAAACTGATCCATTCTTTTCGTCTCCAAAATGATAATTTCTGAGTGTCTTGGACACATTGAAAAGATGACTAGGAATATAAAATGCTATAATACCGAACACAGGTAGGCTTGAAGGTTGTTGGATAGGATTATATTAATATATTCTTTAATGCTGATATATTTGCAAAATAGGAATAAATTCTGAATCAGCCTTTGTAAATATTTAAAAACTTTAATTCAGTCACTGTCTCCCTGTCCTGCAAAAGTACATTAAGGCCATCTTTGAATTCCACCTGTGAAATAAACTCAGGCAAACATACAAAAAAATCTTGTAAAATTTCTATTTCTCCTAGTTTTTCTCTTGAAAGGCAAAATATAAAAATTTATCCTACTTATGCAAATGTTCTTTTCCTGTGAATATAATGGCTTACTAATATAAAGGAAAAAATCTAGAAAATTAAGAAATACTAGCAGCTTCTTTTTTTTTAGGTCAGCATAGATAAAGTGAAGATTTGAGCTTTTTATTCAAGATGCATACATATGGCATAGGGTTCTACAATTATGGACCAGCAGAATAAAGCAATTTCAGGAACTGACACTTGAACCACTCTTCTATATTCATAGTTACTAACATTTATTTGCTTAACCTTGTTCTCCTCCCTGCAAGATATATAATTTTAAAATATTTGCTGGTTAAATCTACATTTGTATTAATCCAGTTTTCAATATTAGGGTATATACATTATTTTACATTTTGTCTGTGCTAGATTATACTGATTTATAAATTTAGCTTATGGTGGGTATAGTGGGATGCCATGGGGGTGAGAGTTATAACTTCTGTGTAATGGACTGAATATTAGCTGGCCCAGGGCCATGAGCTTAAATAATGTGCTTTATAGTGATAAAAGATAAAAGCTATTAAATACTATTATAATAAAAATACTTAACTAAAATCTCCAAATCCAGCACAAATGGCTCTAATCTACAAATGATATTCAAAAACCATGGGAAAAAAACAAACAAAAAATAATCTGGATCATTCCCCAGAAGCTGGTAGTAGTGGTAGGATATGAAAGACATCTTCACTAAGTGTGCCTAAAAGTATTTCACATTAAATATGGATGCCATATTTTCATTTGTGGTTTGTATTATTTCATAAAAGACAGAGTATGCAAATATACAGAAACAATCATGTAGAAAGACTACAGGCTTAAAATGTTTTCGATTTCATGGGTTTTGATAGTTGGCAAAAAGGCTGCTAAGAATTTGAACTAAATTTTCACATAAAATGTCTTAAAGATTCAAAACATATTTATATTCAAGTAAAGTTTTAGAGATTCTTTAGGGACATTCTATAAGGCACTAAATTATTAAATGATAATCACAAATATTTAATATTAGGATCATAGTTAAAGATAGTAGTTTGAAGGCATCTACTTTGCTATAAAGACAGAATTTATAGTACTTAATGGATGGTAATTGTTTTAGAAATACATTAGCATTAAAATGTACATAAAACTAGCTCACAGATATTTTTCCAAAACACTTTCAAAGAAGGAGAAATTCAAAGTCTTATAATTACTGCTAAGTTTCTTAGCAGCATTCCACTTGGAAGCTGTGGAAGAAATCTGCACATGTTTTATTGAAATTGTCCAGATTCAAAACTAACTATTAATAATAACATTTCAATATCAGTTTTATGAACTGGTTCTAAAAAGTATTAAAACACCAACTATAGCTTTGCTTGGTTACAGGATACAGTGAAGCACTAAAAAGTAATCACCGTTTCCAGTTTATATATTTTTTAAGACAAATTTTACTTTATGTGCTTTATTAAGTTTTAAAGTATTGTTTTAGGCGGAAAAATGCTATCACGTTGGCAGACATGTAATAATTATTTAACAGGAAAAGAATACTGAATGACCATAATTATTAGGTCTCAATAAAACTTTGGTATATATGAAAAGCAACCCATTTTTCTAAAAATTCTCATGTGGGCTAAAGTGGAATCTTCAGTTTGGTCTAATAAAAACAGGATGGCTAATGGGCTTCTTAAACGCTTCTGAAACATCTTCTATAAATGTTGTGAGGCAAGAAGCCCATTTGAAGACTTTAAGTTTACATGGTTTTGCTTTTTGGCCTCTCAATGTTTCTGCATTTCATCTCTCCTCGTTAGTGGGTAAAATATAAGGGTCTTAACTGGTCATTAACCTTTTAATCACATCCATCATTCTAAGAGAGCATGCATTGACAAAGCTCTGACAGTTGATTCCAAGGGGCTAGTTTAGACCTCCCAAGTAGGGGAATGGCTTGTCTTCCCTGGGATACTTGCCAGGAACATATCACATTTGTACATTTTCCTGCACAAGTGGTCTGACACTAACTGACTGAGTCTCCTCTAAGTCTACTTATTGTGTGATATTGCCAATCCACTCAACCTCTTGACTCGGGGGTTTACCCAGTAGGCCGAATTTACCTCCAGACTTCTAAGTGATCGTGAAGCACAGATCTGAGCAAATGTAATATAAACAGTACAATTTACCCACATCATAGGATGTGAAAACAGCAGCTCTGCACTTCCAGTTCCCCCGTCTGTTCGGTCTCATTTCATCTTTTACCTTGGATATCATTACATTAATATTTAACATATCCACGCTCCACCGTGGAGTTGAGTAAATTAAGAAAGGCAGTTAATTCCTGATGTGGTACATCTGTCTGAGGGGACGCCAACACAGCCTCCTGAAGTCAGTGAAGGATATTGCCTTAACAGCGCCTGACACAAGTCATCAGTTGTCATGAAGACAGTGTACGTGAGAAGGAAGTCATCAAGAAGGGTCTCTGCAAAGAAAGAAAACAAATAATACAAGGTAAGTAAAGAGGCGACAAGAAAGGCAGTTGCTGATCCAGGCCCCAGAACAGTGTGGGTGGCAGAAATATATGATGATGGTAGTGGGAGGGGTTAGAAAAGAAGAATTTTAGCCACAAAATACATTTATTAAAGTTAAGATTTAAAAAACTCCTTCCACCTTCCATAGAATGCCTTGAGCAATGAGTTTTTTTTGTTGTTGTTGCAAGGCTCTCTAAACATACAATTTTATCATTTTTTTTTCTGAAACCTTGTTTATATTTGTGGGTAAATATATTATGGAAAACCAATGCATAAATAATGTGCTTTAAAAAATGAATTTTATGAGATTTCTGAGGTATACACTCCCATCCTACAGGGAATGAAACCTTCATGTCTAATAAATTAAGGCTTTCCAAAGCCATTTATTTAAGTCTAGGGTAAGAACAATGGATAATAAAACCCAGAAGATACAAGTCAGGTTCCAAGGCCATTCACCTTTATCTCTCAAATGCATCTGTAAGAAGTTGAGAAAGTGATGAGTGATTTACTTACAACTGTGTAGAGAGACAGAGCGGAGTCCAGTTAAAATTGGAAACTATCTACCTTGTTTGACTGTAGGTCATGAGGCCTGTTCCAGAGAGGACCTTGCCCCACACCCAGAAGGGAGGAATGCGTGCTCAGAGAGGCCAGGAAGAATCTGGACAGATAGGCCTTGCTGGGTTTCCCCAACTCAGTCTATGAGCATTAGATGAAAAAAAAAAAACTAGAGAGCAGGTACAACATATCACAACATGCTTCTTTCTAATTTCTTCTTTTTACCAACCCAAACCGGTTCTGCTTTTATCAACTCTTTTCCTTGAGTGTTCTTGAAGAGTCCAGTTTACACATAATATGGAACTGCTAAACAGGCAAACTCTGACCTTCAATATTATTTCCAAAATGATAAATTATATGCAGAATCCAAAGTAGTGATTTTTGCCATTATAGTCTTTATCTAGTCTCCTTAATTTAGAAATCATTTTATTATATGATTTTCAGATCTCTTACATTCTGGACAAATTTTTAGTTATATGAAATAGTCATAAATTCTAAGAGTAATGAGGCTTATAGACTGTTACGGGCTGAACACTTATGTCCCCCGACCCCCACCACTCCATGTTAAAACCTTCCCCCTTCATGTGATGGTAGTAGGAAGTGGGCATTTGAGACGTAATTAGAATTAGATAAGGTCATGGGGGTGGAGCCCTCATGAATGGGATTAGTGCCCTTGTAGGAGTCCTGAGAGAGCTTGCTTCCTCCTTCTGTTATGTGAGGACAAAAAGAGACTGTGGTCTCTGAACCAGGTAGCAGGCCCTCACCAGATGCTGCATCTGCCAGCACCATGATCTTGGACTTCCCAGCCTCCAGAACTGCGAGAAATAAATGTCTGTTGTTTAAGCCACCCAGTTTATGGTATTTTTGTTACAGCAGCCTAAGCTAAGACATATACTCAATAGCACTTATGTTCTCCAAGATCTACACATTATAAAGTTGTAAGTAAAAAGAATTGCCTGGTACAGAGCTCTATAGCACTATGTTGAAGATTGGATGAAAGAAAAATTCCATAACTTTTAGGAATTACCAGTAATAGTTACTTTAAATGTTGATCAATGAGAACAACATGGTTGTATTTATGAACACAAAACTCTGATATAAGAGGTTGTGGATGACATCTACAATTCTATACTAGCTACAGGAGTTAACTTATTTCTATGTTAGTTTGGTTGCAGAGCATCAAGTCAATCCTGATCTACACAGATAAGTGGTAATTTTTTTTTAATAGCTTGCTTTTTAATTGCCAGATGCCCTTAATTAAAATGAACCGAAGGTCTTAATGAAGAGTATTAAGAGTTTCTTTGAAAGATATTTATTTATGGTAAATAATACTATTCCTTATTAAAACAATAAATCTGACAAATGGCATGCACCTAAAACATTAAAAAAAAAAAAAAAAGCCTAAGCTTACAATGTTGTATCACACTGCAGTACATTAACAATCACTAGTCTAACTTACTATTACTCTAGGGCAAAAGCAAGTTCCCAAACTGATGTACCTGGGCCTTGCTGGGCATAAATTAAGCCCAGTACAAGAAAGCTGTGGCAGTGTGCCTGCTCCATTTCATGTGAGTGGACATGTGCAGCCTGCGTACATAGAAGAGCTGTGAGCTCCCTGTAGAGTCCCTGTTTATGAAAGTTTCAAATATACGCACAAGGCAGGAAAAGCTTTATTCTAAACATGTGTCTCCAAACTAGTTAACCTGGCAGCTCAAGTTAATCACCACTCATCCCAATGAAAAATTTGGAATATATAGTATCTTTTATTATGGTTTTTAAAATAGTTTAAATTAAAATTCACCATTTCCATAATGTCTGAAACCCTAGGATATTTTGGAAATACAATTTGAAAACCATCTCTCTGGGATGCTGTTGAACAGTAATGTTCATAAATTGTAACATTGCTTTGTTCTAAATGTGGTTGATGAAAATCCTCACACTCTCTGGTCTGATTTAAAATTAAGGGAAATCTTCTCTGCATTCAATGTTGGATACAGGCAGCAAGGACAACAGAGTAGCCTGGAATCTATTTTAGGGTTTTCAATGGGCTCTTATAGATTGGAGGCACCAATATATGGAAACCACTGGATGACAGCATTGAGAACGTCACATGTTCAGCATTTAAAGTGTTTGATGTGACATGCAAGTTCAGACTCTAAGAGATGTTCTTATACTTAGCTGCATTTAATGAGGTTGGAACTATTCTCTAATCAAGACTTACTCCATTAGTAGCTGAGATTAAAAAGAACACCATTAACTTTGACATAACCAGTCATTCTATCCCAGAACAACCTCAGATAATGAACTGAGTGACTATGAGAGTCTGGCTGGCTGGTGTCAAAGCCATGTGGCATTCAATTCAATTAATCAGCTCACATATAACAATGTTTTGTTAAGGACTTTGACCCAGGAATGTTTATTTTCCCCTAAGCTACTAGCATATTTAACATTCAACAGCATTTACCTAATTATCTCTCTGCCACAGAAATATTAATTAAAATAAAAACAATGAGGCTATATAAAAATATCTCCAGTTAAAATCCTAATAGTTAAAAATCCTAATAACTAGAACATATTCCCAATACTCTTAACTCAAATCTTTCTCCATTTAACAACCATATTCTTCTGAAAATTTTCTCTAAAGAGCATTCCGTTATTCTTTTTTCTGCATTGTTTTTTTCTCTATACAGACTCCGAAAGTAATTGAGTGATGTGAACAAAAAAACCCATAATCAAAATGATGTACTCTAAATAAATGTGCATTTTATGATAGTCATGCTTCAAAAAAAAAAAAACCTGTCCCATTGGTATTTAGAGATGTTTTTAGACCCACAATGGCTACATGAATGATCTCCTGAAGACTATTAGCCAACAGCCATTTAGAAAGACTAGCAAATCCACTAGCATCTAAATTAAAACACGATAATTATCTATTATATTAAATACTAATAGTAATTTAAGACTACAGGCCAAAAAGCACTTTTGCATATATGAAGGTATCTTTCATTTAAACAAATTCATAGTTGCCTTATATACTAACATTTTGAACAAAAAATGTATTCATTTTTATTTCTAACTCTGAATACCTAGGTATTAATATACAAAAAACTTTTCTGTGGAATTTTTTTCATCAAATTAATGAATCTAATACCAAATTCTTGGCTTATCACTAAACTTTTGGGAATATTCTCCCCACTCCACCAAAATAAAAGAATATTTTTGCAGTGGCTTTTTGAATACAGGAAATACTCTTGCAGTATGAAAGTAATCCTAATAACCCTCAAAACCGGAAAGCAAATACTATTATAGTTATAAGTACTATGTAACTTGAAATAAAATATATCAATATGCTGCCAAAATCTGAAATTTTCATAGAAATGGTTATAAAATTCATGTCTATAATGAGCCATATTAATGTCATAGAAGATTTTTCCCTATCATCTGCTACTATTTTAATTTTTAAGGTATAAGAAAAGAATTGTCTATTTGATTTTACTTGAATGTGTTTCTCTTGTATGTAACAATTAAAACATTTTCTCATTCTCATTTTAACTATATCAAGCACTAAAAATTCCTATTTTATTTCTTCAAAACACAAGTGTCTCTAGAGCATCCTAGAATTGTGCCAAGGTGGAACAGCAAGAAGTTTGGTACAGGCCCTTTTTATAGGGTTCTATTAAGTAAATGTAATCAGATTTTTAAAACTGATCAAAATGTTACCAAAAGGTCCAAGCTTAATGCTTTTTTGGCAAAAACAAAACCCTTGATGTCTAGAAATCGTGAGGAGTATAGGGTTACATAGGAACAATTATAGAAATCCACCTCAGTTATTTTTTTCAATACTCATAAGTAAAATGCACTGCAATAATGAAACCACTTATCTGTTAAAGTGAATTACCCAAGAAAGCAAGTGAAAAGAGTTTTGGCAGGCAAGTGCCTATGGTAGCCATTTAATCTAAGTATTGTAATGTGAATATTCAACATTTCTGTACTAGCTCATATTCCCTGAAGTACTGTTAATAGTTTTGTTTCACCTATATTTCTACTTCAGATGCAATGGAATTTAAGGCACTCTAAAATACGTTCTACTTAACCTTTATTTCAAGGAGCCAAGAAAACTTTGAACATGAAAGGGCCCATTTCTGGCCTAGGAATGTTATAACTTACCATTATTTTTTGAGAAGCAGTGCCAAAATGTACCATGTAATTTGATTAAGCACAAATAAAATGTTTTTTAATGTCCAGGTTGGAATCATGGATAAAAGTGCTAAGCATTAAAAGCTACTTTTCTTTCCCAGTGTATCTTACATTCTGAAAGCAGTATTAACGACCTAAAATGCGGCTGTTTACCACAGCTTTTAAATTCACTTAATGCCTACCTATTTTTACAATTTCACCAGAATTTTGCTTAGGAGTTCTAAAACTACCAAATCTTGAGATCTAGCTTTATGTTTAGATATCTGTGACGTAAGAAATGCTTATTTAATATTGTTTATGTATCAAACCTTCAAAGTCACCTCTTTAATGACAAGAACTCACTACAGACAGGGATTGGGTGCACTCTTCAAATAATCAAATCTGTTTTTATTTTAACTTGTAAAGTTCAGTTTTGGAGGCCCATCATTCCTTCTGTGGGAAAAAATGATTTGGATACAATAGATGTTCTTAGATACATTTAATTTCACACATCGCCTTTTATTAATAAACACGCTACTAAGATCCACGTGGAGTAATAAATCTGGTGCTTACCTAGCTTCTCCAGACTGTGTGTGGCACCCAGAGAAGGGGCCGTGATTGCAGGTCACCCTGGGGTTAAGAGAGGTGAGAGTCCTATACCTCCTGGAGCCATCCCAGCCCTAATCAGCTGCACAATATAACCCATATATAACCCATAATATAACCCATATATCTAGGCACAATAAAACCCATTCATGGCTCATACTTGTGTCTGCCAGGCCTTTTGGAAGCTCAGAAAACAGTATAAAGAATGGCAAAAGGAATCAGAGAGCTGGAATTCTACCTGGTTAGCCTAAGGCATAGTACTTAATCTCTCTAGGCCTTAGCTAAATCACCTGTAAAGTGGCTATCACATCTACACCCATCAGAGTTGTAGTGAGACTTAAATACCATAGCATATCCAAAGCAACTGGCAGAGAACCTGGCATACCCTAGGCACTCATTAAATACTACCCATTCTTTGTTTTCATAAAATAAAATTATTTAGATCTTGTCTCAATTCTCCAAGTGCCACCAATCAACCAACAAAAAGTGAGTATTGAGAACTGACTATGAACTTCCAAGAAGAACAGGAGGAGAAGGAGATAAAGTAAATGTGAGCAAGGGAACGGACATGGGTGTGTCTGCGGCTGACTCACAAACCTGTGGCCTGCAGGTCGTGTTTAGCCCTTAAAGACTTTTTTGTCAGTTGACAAAATTTAAAAATCAGAAGATCTGGCAGCCCCAGGCCCACATCTAATATGGCAACCATGGCTTAGGGTCAACTTGTGTTTTTCATGCAGGGGGCTCTCTCCAGTTTATCATCGTTCTACCCTGGCTGGCTTCACCTGTTCACTTTAACTGCCTGTGGACATGCAGGTATGTAAGCCTTGGTCTCTGGTACAGTTGTGAAATAGTAATAGAAGAGATCACATAGTATAATTGAAATGTAAAGCTAGAAAAGTAGGTTGACCAATTCCTGGAGGGCCTTTGAGTGCCAGACTAAGGAGCCTGGGGCTCATTTCTTTGCTAAAGAGAGGTGAAGGGAGGTTTTCAAGGCCAGGAGTGGCAGGAGAGGTAGGGATTAAGCTTGGTGCATCACAGAAGGCAGACTGGACAAAGGAAGGATAAGGGGAGGGAAGTGAGCTTGCCTTTAAATTTATTGAGCTTGGGTTCCCCAGGCTATGCCAAGGGAAGCTACTGGGCAAAAATATCAAAGGCCAGAGCTTGCCAAAGAGGGCTAGAGTTATGATCGTGTGAGCCACTGCCTAATGAGGATGGCTGAGGCCAACAGGAATTCTCAGATATGACTCAGGAAAAATAAGCAGTGGCCTAAGGGTTGAGCTGGAGTGGATATTCACATTTGGGCAACAGTAAGGAAAAGGTGAGTTAAGGAAGGGGAAAGAGAAGAAGGAGAGAAATAGGAGAATTGGGAGACACAAATGTTAACAGAAATTAACAAGAAAAAGATTGGAAAAGAGAGCAGATCATATGCCTCCAACGCTGCTGGAAGGAGGTTCATCAGACCCAGCATTCAGAGGCCATTGATTTGTTGTGCGGGTGGTCCCCGGTCTGATGGCCTTGCAGAGACGCCCTTTGGTAAATGGTGGGGATGTACTCTAGTTAAAATGAATGAAGGATAGTCTGATAATCAGCTCTCACGCCATGCATCACACCGTTTTTCCCCAAAGACTCTTCTTAGAGTTGTAGAGCTCATTGATTAGAAACAGCAGTTACTCTCACAAATGAGCCAGGAGGAAAAATTTCTTCACGATCGATGCAAGTATCATTTCATTTAACTGTATACATTAGAATGTGGGAATTGTCATGGGCATGAAGCCCTCAATACCAATCTGCCAGCACCTACCAACAAAAATTAATTTCCCGTTCTAAGATTCACTGTCTAACATAATTGACCTCTCAGAGTTGCTGCACGCTCGTATGATTAACATCACAGAACTCATTCTTAAGACGCAAGCTGTGTTTCTAAGTGCTTGTCAATTAAACATTCTAAAATTTCAGGAAACAAAGAAAAAATTAAACACAAAATCTTAAATTAGAAGCCTGAGACATGTTTATTATAAGCAAATTAACAGTCTAATATTTGAATCCACCTAGGATAACGTATAATGTTTTTACCTCTAAAGCATCAAAAGGAATCTGTATTATCAATTTCCTTTCAAAACTTTGAAATGCATCATCAGCCTGAATGTTAATTTTTTTCTGGTCAGAGTGAATCATTAGCATTGAATTTCAGGAAGATAAAATTTTATTTACTTATTTATTTTTTTGTTTCTAATTAACAGAAATTCTAGGAATACTAGAGAGAAGTTATTTTCCTCGAAGTTTAGCAACAGATGCTCAACTACCTCTTTTAAAGCTAAAAATTGGCATGATAGATATATTAAAGATAAAAAGATATTCTACAAAACTTAGTAATTTAAGATAAACACAACTAAGCACAATTAAGGCCCTTTCTAAATAACCTGGCACAGGATCTTATACAAACTGAAAATTTCCAATATAAAAAAATTTACTTTAATATATTGCCTATATTTAATAACATTCCTAGGACAAATACATCAACCAGTGACTGACAGCGAGCCTGCCTTTGTGTTCTGGTTTCCAGAGCAGGCATGAGAGTTCTTTTCAATTGCACACAGCTGCTTGCTTTCTCACACAGGTGAAAGCAAGACTTCTGGGTTTAGGGTCACAAAGAAAGGTTTGGTCTGCGGCCCGTTAACTGGACTCCTGTGACTAAGGGCTGAGCACTATGCTCTCTGTCCACAGGGTTTAGGAATTTGGCAAGATAAAGAAAGAACCACGAGAGGCAGCCTACACACCCCAGACTGATGGCTCTCCCACTCCTGCGTGAATGTCTGAGCAAGCCTCCACACCCCACCCTCCCCAGCACACGGTTCAGCCCTAGAGAGCCCCAGATTTGTTTTAAACCACACCCACTCCTTCCCATGCACCAGGAAGCCAGTAGTGGCTTCAATGGGCCATGGGGAAAAGCTGGGGAGGAAATGACAGACAGCAGTCACTCTGTTTGAAAATTACCATAACAGCCCCCTTTTATTGACCACATACTGTGTGCTGGTACCGAGAGCTTTACCTACATGATCTGTCCGCCTCATCCACCTAGGAGACAAGTCTCACATTCTCTTTTCAGAGGTGATGACACTAAGACTAAGTAAGGTGAATAATCACCCAGTGCTCCTCAGCAAGCTGATGTCAGAAGGGGCCTAAGTCCAAAGTCAGCTACGCTCCACCACGGGCTTTTTCACTGCACCATGCTCTCCTGAGGGTGTGGATCCAAACAGTCCACGCTGGGGCGTGGGAAAAGAAAGTACAGGAAAGTCACAGAATCCCTGGATTTGGAAAGGGAGAAGAGTCACAGACATAGGAACCCGGTCTCTTTACTGGCTTTGAATCACAAGCCCCTATGAAGTTGTTTTCCATTCAAGTGCTAGTGTGTTGTGTTCCTTTATTCCTACTCAAATTTTACTTTGTTTTTATTTGCTAGTGAACACCTGGCCAGCGCAAATAGATAAAAGAGATTAATTTGCTTTTTTAAAGGTAGAACTGACAATCACATGGAAGGATTAAGATAGTTTAAGATGTTTTAATGGCCAATTATACATATTTATATTTTAAAAAATTGAAATGTTAAGGCAGAAACTAAAAAACTTTTTACAAAAGTCCAAATCATAAACTTCTTCCTTTCCTTCTAAACTTCGCCACATGAAACATTACAGATACTAAAAATCATTAGTTACATTATACTGTGTTCACTCTTTCCTAAATCAAAAGAATTAACTTCCCTGTCAAAACCTTAGTGGTCTCTCCCCCTTCATCTGCCAACACCTGGGTAAACAGGCCAGGTTTATGTATTAAATTGATACATTAAATATGTATCAATTGTCATTGACCAGAATATTTTTTAGACTAAAATATTGTTTTTAGTGCCTTTAGGCTAAAGGCACTCAAAAAAACTCCTTTGTCTCAAATGGTTCTGACAGATCCATTTTGTTTTGTTTTAAGATATATCTACTAGTCGCACAAACACCTACCAATATCCTTAGGGCATTGTTTTACCATTGAAATCACATGATTCATAGTGATACATTACAGCCATGTAATGGTTACAGGAGTTCTGAAATATCACCAAGAATAATATAAATATAAAATATAATAATATAATAAAAAGAAAAATTTCTACTCTTAACACACCAACTGGATGTCTTACAGCTCAATTCTGACACTCTCTACCTAGAGTTAGTACAGACCCATAGGTTGAGGGCTCAGGCCAACAAGCTGCCCCCATTTCAGATGCCAGTCACAAGTCTCAGGTTGTCACCTGTACTTCAGACCAACCGGCTATAAATTAAGGGTTCTCACAACCCCCTTCTCAGGCTTGATAATTTATTGTAAGAGCTTATAAAATTCATTTACTGGTTTATTATAAAGGACAGTAGAAAGGATACAGATGAACAGTCAGGTGAAGAGTTAGGGCAAGGTCTGAAAGTGTCCTGAGCACAGAAGCTTCTGTCCCTGTGGAGTTTGGGTTCACCACCCTGCTGGCACATGACATGTTCACCAGCCTGGAAGCTCTCTGAACCTTGTTGAGGGTTCTTATGGAGGCTTCAATATGTAGGCATGATTGATGAAATCACTGACCACTGGTAATTCAGTCAATTTCCAGCCCCTCCCCACTTCCCAGAGGTCCAGGAGTTGGGCTGAAAGTCTCAGCCCTCCAGTCAGGCCTTGGTCTTTCTGAAGGCCAGCCCCCATCCTAAAGCTATCATATCAGCACACCTTACCACTCTGGAGATTCCAAGGGTCTTAGAAGCTCTTGTGTTAGGAACCAGAGGGTGAGACCAAATATTAAAACAAAAGATGCTCCTATCACCCCATCACTCATGAAACTACATGGCTTTTAGGAGCTCTGTACCAGGAACCAGGGGCAGAGAACAAATACATCTTTCTTATTATATCACAGGAATATAATATCATATACAATTATAGGTAATAAGCTACTTTTATAAGAACAAATTTAATTTGTGCCATTGTTTAAGAAAACCACTTCTTCCAAGGGATAGTATATGAAATATTAATATTTCTTAGTACATGGTTAATTTCTTTATGAAAAATATTTCTAACAATTCCTAGGAAGAATTTCAGAGTGAATGATAAGAATTCTCAAACATGAATTCAATAGCTCAAATCAGACATATTAAAGATGCTTACAGCTAAGTAAACCTTGCATGCCAAGAATATATGAGATTATTCTAAATATTCATTGGTTGAGAAAAAAATAAGAGCCAAACTACTTTACAGACTTTAAAAAAAATAATTATATAATTCTTTAAATCACAACATGTTTATATTTCTTTAAAGAAACAAATATATAATTATGGCCTTGGGTCTACAGTATCAAAACAAATCAACATAAGCTTCCATTTATAAAATTAAATGCCATTTCCCCCTTCTTTAGGAAACAAACTTTGATTTTTTTCTGGGCATATTGCTCCCCAAATATTTTAAAATCAAAACAAAACAATATATTACAATTATAAACAATATATTTCTCAGCTTCACTTGCAGCTAGATGTGGCCACAAGACTAAGTTTTGGTCCAAGAGATAAAAGCAGGGGCCATGTGTGATGGACAAGTGTGCTCTTCATGACTCTCCATCCTGCTGCCTGGACAGTCATGCTAGTACCCATCAGGGAAAGTCATACTCCAGGGACGCTGGAACAAAGAGCTAGCTGCAAGGAATCTCAGGACTCACTGATGACAGAGCAGCCTTACCTGCTCTGGACTGCATTTCTCCACATTTATTTTCACATGAGAGAGAAATACATTTATACCATGTTTATATCACCATTAGAGGTTTTCCTGTTATATGCAGCCATGCCTAATCACAAATAATGCATATACATTGAACATTTTCAGAACTCAAGCACATGATCAGCAATATAATCTGGTTCTCAAGTTTCTCAATTACCCTAAGTAGGAAAAGTACATTTAAGGAGTGATAAGTTTGTGAATTTATCGTGATCTCACTGCTGTGGATTTCTAAAATGTGCTGATGAAGATGCATTTGCCTTGCATGTTTTTTTTTTTTTTTTGAAAGAAGAAACACCCTCCCTAGGAGACTGTCAAATAGCGAAAATTGTCATAATTCTGAGACATGCATACTATGCCAATCGGCATTGGCAGAACTTGAGTTTACCAAAATTATTCTACCAAAGTCATCAGTAAATGAAAATGGCTTGCAATGCCTTCAAAGTCAAATCAAACTGAACCAAGACATAAAAGGTCTTATATGTCCCACTCTGGGGACAGGATCCAAGATTAGGATGAAAAGACCCCACCCTGTTCTTTCTTTTCTTCTTAACACATTACCTGACACTAGATTTAAGATCTATAAGCTGTTACGCAAAAACAAAATAGGTGATATCAAGCAAGACTGGAGGAAAATTTAGGGAAAAAACTAACCTGCTCTCAGTATCATGTAAATCCTTCTTTGTAGAAAGCATATTTAAAGCACACTGAAAGGGATCCAGTAAGAAGGAAAATAGCAGAAGCTTACATACACCCATTCACCTAAAACTATATTCATTTTTAGACTGAGAATTTAAGTAGAAATATCCAGCCAGGTATGCAATACACAATTTTAAATTGTACTTTTCATGTTCACACTCAGTGAAGCTCATTTAAAGAATTAAAGGATTTCCAAAGTTAGAAGATTCACCAGGTATCCTATATACTAGACAAGAACACCAAGTCTGAAGCAAAATTGCTCTAAAATTTATTTTGTCACTACTTAGATAATGACAGTATATTTGGGGATTTTTTTTTTGTTTAGTTTTTTCACCCTTTCTGTTCACTTGTATTTAACAATTCTAATTTCATATTTATTTTTGAGATGGGGAGAAGGATTGCCAGCCAAGCAGCAGCCTTAAGTACAAGGCAAAAAGCTGCAAACAGAATGGAAAGAATGGTTTCAATTGTAGAGCAAGAAAGCCCGAGGGCAGAAAATGAGGATAATGGGAAATGGGAGGGGAAGGTTATAGTGAGCAAAGACTGCAAAGAGAAAGGAGGAAAAGCTCAATTGTAGGCAGGTTAGAGGCAAACATTCTCCCACATAAAGAATATCCCTTTTAGATGCGCGCTTGTCAGTTACGGCAATTCTATGACATTACACCGTTTAAATGAGGCAGTAATTTGATTGATACTTGCTGTGAGAGATTAACATGCAGTGAT
>CM052437.1:120913809-120927818 GCA_028533085.1 Varecia variegata | reverse complement strand
GAGGAGGGGGAGGGGGAGGGAGGGGCCGGGAGGGGAGGCGGTGGGTTGTCTTAAACACAGTTTCAAGTAATTTCAGTTGCCAATGTTACAGCGAAACTATCGTTTTGCTAAAATTACTAGGTTGTCAAACTCACTACTGACACAATATCTTGTCTCCATGAATTTCACTGCTTCTCACTTTCAATTTGCTGCTCCAGAAACACCCGACTTACATCACACATTTAAACAAGTTCCTGGAAATACAGCTGGACACTGACAAAATCACATTTGTTTCTGCTGAAGCACAACACTAAGTGTGCCAATAGACCCAAAGCTTACTGAGAAAATATGGTTGTTTTAAAACTTTTAAGATTTGAGAACAGAATTTTCCTTTTAAAAGAACAAAAATCCTAGTTAGCACTCAACTAACGGAGGATCTGTGCTGTAGAGATTATTTTTCCAAACAACTATATAAAAAAGAAACAGAAGTAGCCTTCATTCTTACAGGGTACTTGTTGGGGGAGACAGACTATAAAGAGAATATGAAACAAGCTGTTATTTGTCTCAAATTTATGAGAAAAAAATGAGTTATACCAAGGACTTGTGTTTCAAAAGCAACCTTGATCCTGTGTCAAAGAGATTATGTAGATTCAAGCCAATATCTTATTCATATAATAATAAAACTGAGGACTATTCACAGAACCTCCTAATTCTTCATGAACTTTGTGACTTTTCAGATAGCACCATTAAATTTTATCTTTGAAAATAGATTGTAAGTTTGTATGTTTTGATTCTTTGAAAATTGACAATTCATGTACACACTTAGGGCAACTCTCAGTACACCAGAATATTTTATTGTTTGTAATAAGTTATCCTCCAGCTGTTCTAGAAAATTAGAAAGTTACTGAACTACAAAGAAAAAAATAACTAAGGTTCCCCAGGGAAATATATCTAAAAAGGTAAGTATCAAGTGGGCATTTGAGGTAGAGGGAAAGCATTTTAGGTGAAGCAAATACATGTAAATAAAGGAATATAAAGCAAATAAAAAGTGCAAATGTGAATAAAGGAGCCATTCCATCCATTTCTATATCTTCCATACTGGGTGCAGTTTAAATGGGGAAACCAGGGCTCAGGGACTGAGGTCACCACTGGGACAGACTGTACAGAAACAAGCAGTCACATGCACATTTCATTTAGAACAAACAGTGTGAGGAAACTTCCAAAGACTATGTCATCTTCTGCTCTAGGACAAGGCCTTCACTCTAACCCGTCAGAAAGGGATTGATAGTTTCCTTATAAGTATTTAAAGAAGAAAGTCTATAAATGCTTAAGATACCCAAGTTTTTCATAATCCTTATAGTTGAGAAGCTAAGAATCTAATTTCTCGGGTCTTTTCTCTGAAGTACTCCATTTTCCATTTCCTATCTTCAGATCCTCTTAAAATTAATTTCCCGTAGTCCTACAATATTTTAGTTGATTTCCAGTGTGCTGTAGACTTACACGGGAACTTTCCCTTTACAAAGTCTACTATAAAATGGTCACGTTTTTATGGCAACAGCCTCATAAGTAAACTGACTATAATTTCCCTTCAAATATTACAGTCTTAATTACCCAATGTTTTATTTATTTATTTTTTTACTTTAGAAATAAACACACATGCACACTCCCATATACACACATTATAGTAAATTATAAGAGTGAGCACAGAATAAACAAAGATAGGAACTGAAAGATAATCATAAAATTAATAGTTTAATGAAAGTGCTCTCTCTCCACACTGTTCACTACAAATACTGGGTAATCATTGAATAAACTACTCTATATTTCTCTGAAAACTTTAATATCATTGGAAAACTGTAATTTGAAAGGTAATACTTTTATAACCTTTCATGCTAAAATCATTTGCAATACTAAAATTAAAACTTCAGATTGTAAACAACAGCTCAAATGCGGAGTAAACATGAAAATGATCCATTTTCAATCTAAGTAGGGATTGTTTCCCTGATAGGTTTGCTATACTACTTAAATCCTTTTCCATTACACATCTTCCTTTGCCCATTGGTTATGCTGTAATGAAAACTTCCACATTTCCATTATTAATCAGTGTATGTTAATGATCTTATGCTTCAGTTCAGTCTCACTTCATTTCACCTTGCTTCATTAACAACAAGGGTATTAATTAACCCATAATCTACTGGCAGTGTAAAAGCATCAATTCCCTTGTTATCATACATAAGATTGCATGTTCAAAGGTGGTGTGAATAGATTAACCCAGAAGATGAACACCTCAAATGAAATCCACGGTCAAAATATGATTTTTAATCACTTCTCATTTGAGTGGTCTGATACAGGGTCAACTAAAACTAGGACCTGTCTCTCTTTTCCTCTTTTTTAACCTTTTTGAAGCAGTTAGCCTTACCCAGTGGCCATCCTGCTCACAGCTGGAAGCCAAGAAGCAGGTCTTTGTGCTGGAGATTAGATCTCTCCTAAGTGGGTACAGAAGCACCTGATTTGGGGTTTATAGCTTGACTTGAATGGTAGAGTCTCACTTCAATTATGCCTTTCATCTATGATTCCAGTCTCTGACAAAAAATGATCTTTGGGATAAAACTCAGAATATATCTGGGCTCATTTCCCAATTTGCATGTTCACTCAATCACTGAAGCAATTTAATTAACTTCAACCTCAGCTTCTAAGTCCATTAAATGGGGATAATTATCCTGCACAGAGATCCATCTAATGGGACAAGGTTGGGATAAATAAATTGGTATCTGGAGTAATCTTTGAACCCTGGCTCTCAGATCTGGAAGGGGCCTCAAATGTCACATGGTCTAAAGCCTCTGCTTTTATAATAAAAATGAGGCAACTGAGAAGAAAATCTCTACACAATCCTAATTATCACATCACTTTGTCAACATTAATTTATAAAGTCTTCCAGTGCTTCAGTTATGGTCAGCAAATACAGTACATTACACTCTCTATATAAGTAATTAGGAGAAAAGCTCAAGAACTGCCAAAATCCAAACCAAAACAAAAACCCTAGCACAAACATTGTAGAGCAGAGCAGAAACCACATTCTAATCTGAGAACTTTTACTCCTAGGTTCTCTCTTGACACCATTTTGGGGACTTTTTACTGTCACTGTGGATAGCAGTTTCATCTCTTTGCTGTATATGGAAAAACGAGTCCTTACTGAACAGTGAGTGGTGTTCTTCATCTGCATCTGATGTACACCCAGGGAAGCTAGAGTTTGTGCTAATGAATTTAGTCTTTCACTGATTTTTTTATTAGTATGTATGCAAACAAAATTAACCTAAGATTTAAAAGTGACAGTTTCATAATGCTGGAAAAGCCCTCAAGTGGCAACCTAGTCCAGTTAATTGTCTTAGAGAGCTATTTTCACAGATTAAGATGGAAAAAGGCTAATATCCTTATCAAACATTTCCAAGGATACAGTAGCTATTTGCCATCCAGGGATACCTATATACATTTCTGATTTCTTTTATGTTATTTTTTTATTTCTATTAAGTCTATTTCATTAGGTTCTGAACTTTGTTGAATATGATCAGAAGTTTCATGTCAATTAAAATATTTTAAATACATTAAAGTATCCTCCAGCTTTATTTTTCAAGACATGTGGATACAGTTATCCTAAATAGTGCCTGTAATGATATTGGTTATGTAACATCCATCATTTAATATGTGAATTTTCCTATTTATTTTATCATCTGATTCCCTCCAAAAGAATATAAGCCTCCATGAGGGTATGGAGTTTGTTGATTTTTGTTTTCAGTTGTATACCTGGTATTTAGAACAGTGTCTACACAGTATGAGTTCAAAGATATTTACATATAGAATGAAGAAATTAAATTTTTCTAAGGTATTCATTCAGGTGCATATAGAAACTGAATAATGAAAAAGGCACTGTTATATTTTTTACAGAAGCAGTGTGTAAAGTTAAAAGTTGAGGAATTACAGGGAAATGGCTAGTATAAGAGATATGATATAGTATATTTCATTGCTTGGGGAAAACTGCTGCTTTTCTCCTACAGTACTGTGTCTGAATATCCCAAAATGGCTTGGTAATAAAACTCCACAAATGGATTTTACTAGTAGGTAATATATCAAAGCTATTCTTTGGAAATGTTACAGCATAATTTCTCAAAAGAACTTAAAAAGTTCCCCATTGGACAAGGTTATATAAAAACACACTTAAATCACCACCAGGTATGGTCACTGAGCCTTAGATCCCAAACTTAATACCCCATCAACATTCTAACAGCTCTGTAAGGCTGAAGAAATGTATCAGTCATATAAAGTAACATGAAGTTAGACCAAATTTCCTAAGCCCTTGTGCAATGGCTAAATGCCAGTGCTTTTGGCATAAAATGACTATCAGATTCTGGAGGTCATCTACTTGAATTCTCAAGTCTCCCTCTGATCTAGAATCCCATGGTTCTGTGACATATTTTGACAGGAAAGAGCATATAGGTCCCTTTGAATCAAAGAGTTTTAGTGATAAAAGACACTTCAGAGATCATCTCATTTATGACTTGCTCAAAGTCTCAGGCTGGTTTACTAATGGAGCCCAGATCTGGGACTCAAGGCTTTTAGAACCTCATTTTAGTACCCTTTCTACTCTGCTCTGTGCAGTTTCTCCTTCCTTAAAATCTATTATTTACAGAAGTAAGCATTCTTGGCTGTGAGACCTAAGGCCCACCCAGGGAATTCTGCAGTGTGATAGATCTCTTATAAAAAGCCAACTGGGTTTTGTTCATGATGTCCTCACCTCCTCATTTCAAGAGTGGAGAAACCAAATGTGTATAACTGTGTGTGTCCAGTGCCTCAGTTCCCTCTGATTGTATCTTTTTTAAAAAACAAACAAAAAAAACAAAACAAAAAAACACTTTAGTGGATGGACCAGCAGTGCAGGTTTGTCAATTATGAACTTCTCAGGCTACAGAGGCTCCCGGGCAGGGACCATTAGACATGAGGCTGGACACATAGCACTGGAGAGGGGTCAGAAAGAGGAGGAGGAGGAAAAGAGGAATGATTCCCCTAACTCTCAGAAGCAAATGTATATTTATAACCATTAGAAACTTGCAATAGGTCTTAAAAATGAGTGTGAGACATAGCCAGTGTTCTATTTCAGTGGCTTTCAAATCTGGCTACCTAACTAGCATCACCTGGGGAGCTTTTAAAGCCCATTAGACCTAGACCCCAACTCAGGCCAACTAAATCAGAATCTCTGGGCACTGGTATGTTTCAAAAGTGCTCCAGGTGCTCCTCATGTGCAGCTGCAGATAAGCTACCCTGGTCTATTTGTTACATGACATTACAGAAATAAAAAAGAAAAGACATAAATACAAGATATGCATGTGCATATCAATTTTACAAAATCATGGAAAGACTTATCACCATCTAAAACTTTCTCTACCCACCCTTGAAAAGTTTTAGTCCTGCAAAAGTGATGCTGCTAAAGGGTTTTTATGGTCTGGTAACCTGGGAGAAAAAGCCTAGAACAGAGGCACCCAGCATCATTCCAGATATCCTAAAAGGCAAGGTAAGCAAGAAAGGAGTTCACTTCATTGTCTTCTATCTTTCCAACAATCAGAATAAAAGCATTATTTATTTTCCTCCACAAAAATTATATATCAAGGGCTTATTATAAGCTTGGTGAGGGCAGGGGAGAAGATAAAAACATTAATAGAAAATGAAGTGCCTGTCCTAGCTTTACTCAAGGTTTGGTTTGTGCAATGCTTGGAAAAAGCCCCTAGGCTGACCATCAAGAACTTTTGGACTCTATCAAATGAGTGAGACACCCTATAATATAAAGCTGACACTTTCACAGAGGTTGTTGCCTTCTTAGAATAGTAATGACTCACTTCTTCAATCACATGTTCAACCTACTCTGTGCTGCTTAAAGCAAACCACCAACACTGAGGCATCCCAAAATGATCAAGGTAGGCTGCATAGACATTTCTGCACCGAGGCACGTTAATGAGCTATACTGAATGATAACCTCATGAAGTTAAAAAAAAAAAAAAAAAGAAAAAAAAGCAGCCATACCTTAAAGAAATCAGGTCAGGTCTAATGAGACTCAGCTGGCAGGCTTTACCTATTCCTACTATCCTATTCTATTTGTTTGATTTTCTTGGAAACCTGGAATCATAAGTGCATTTTCTTCAAAAGATGAATAAAGAATTAAGAAATGGGAAATAACATTTTTTCCTGCTGTGGTTTCCTTAGGGTAGACTCGTTACAACACAGATTCAGACAGAAAAATCAATGAGAAGGTTTTTCTCTATATAATCCACAGTTTTCTCCCCTGCTTTGAAACAGAAATCATTATTTCCTACAGAAGCGTCTGTAAGCAAAACATACTTTATCCTCTCCAGGAAGGGGAAGGGGTTAAATAGGTGCAGTAACCACTGTGACCACAACAGAGCAGGACTGGCTGGGTCCAAACCTGTTCCTCCATCCCCCCAGCTCCTCTCCTCACAACTTGTTTTTTTCCTTCTTGCCTTCCTTATAATTCTCTCATGTAAATCTCATGCCCAGTGATGTGTACCCTATTTCTGAAAGAATGAAAGATGAAAGACAGAGCTGCAGAAACTGCCTGATTTTCCTCTAACATTTCAAAATGTTTCAAGTCAGAACCTGAACCTTGGAAACAAAAAAAAAGAAAAAAAGAACAAAAAAAGAGAAAAATCTTTGAAAACAGCTTCAATCACTTTCCAAGTTCACAAATAAATATCCAGTTACCAGACTCTTAGTTTTTCTATTTTAAACAATGAAGAACTATGGGGCAAAGGGAGAAGTGTTAAAAAATTTAGCTTACAACAAATTGTGGCTTGCTATTTGGGAGTGTTATATTTCTAATGTGATAAACAAAAGAGAGACTGTCATAGATTATTGAATATTTCGAATCTGGCTGCAATGCATGGAAGACCCAAATAAATGAATGGTTGGTTTACTTGTTCCCTATTGGCATCTCCCATTCATTTTCTATTTAAGAGTTTAAGAAATTCATTCATTCATTCATTAGTTCATTCTTTCATTCCACAGATATCACTGGATGACTTCTTATACCTGTACTACCAGGGAGGAAAGGTATGCATTTGGAGGATTATGAAAATAAGTATGGCTGGTGTGTGTTGATCAAGTCATTTAGGAAAATCATTAGTAGCATCTCTAAAGTTATTTTTGCTTTTAAAACTTAGCTTGATTTAGTGATAGAATACTTCATGAATTGTTTAGTTGTTTTCTACTCTTTCTTGATTCCAGTAGCAACAGAAATGCCTATTTCCATCGCCCTGGCATTCTCCTCCCTATTGCCTGCAATTCAGTAAACTTTTCCCACTTGCATGTTAACATCAATCAGTAATCACTTCAACTTGTCTTGTGTGAGCAAAGACAGCCTGTTCTACCGGGCCCTGTGCACCTACATTTTCACAACTAAGTGACTTCTGCGGGAAAGAGGTGGGGAATTACATCTCTTGCTCAGTTACCTTCCCCAGCCTCTGGTGGGCCCAGAATGTGAGAATCCAGAACAGGCTCATCCCTCATTCCAGTCTCCAGGACCATCTACTTCCTCCCCTGTACCCCTTCCTCCCGGTTGCTGTCAGGGCCATGCACAGGGCCACCATATGGCTCCACCCAGCCCCAGATGGCTCCACCTCCCTAACGGGGGGTGCTCAGGAACATAAAATGCTGCTGTGTACTTTTATTGCAGCCCGTCTCATTTTCCCCCATCTGTCCTCCATATGGTTTATGTGACTCTACCGGGCTCCTGCACACACAGGCCTTTGATAATGAGAGCTGCCAACCGGACCAAGATAAAGAACCAGAATTCACCTCTGTCACTGACAAAGGGCCGCACTACTTTAAATATCTGATTCACTTAGTATTCAAACAATTAATAACCACTTTTCTTCAATTGCACACAAAATTCATTCCGTTTTATATTTATTATATTTCTTTTAATCAACAAAAACCACATGGTGGCTTTTCTCCTCCAAGTGCTGTACTTGAAGTTTTAAAGAGCTACATGTGACTTCTACTTAGGCATCTCTTTTATATACACATCACTTTTTCCAAAACTGACTTTTTCATTTTCATAAAATTCTCCTTTGAAAGGAGGAAAAGTTGTTACCATTTTTTTCCCTCAAACGTCTCTGCAAAACTCTGAAGTTTCATGTGTGTCCTGCCCCCAAACTCTAAGCAAATGAGCAGAAATCAGTTGAGGCTGCACCCTTTCTGCTTAGGTTGGTGCTACCAGAGTCAAGCCACCGAGTCATGGTCCTCTTTGCTTTGTGAACACATGGCTGAAGTGACATGTTTTATCCCAGGGTTGGTATGATTGAGAAGAAAATAGGAGTAAGTCACTATACACCGTGCACATCACTATTTCCCAACAGGAGGCAACTTCTGGAATTAAGAACAATAATAAGGGTGATTTATCATTCCCAGTGTTAAGTAGTGGGAACTTGTTAGTGAGCACTTAGGCCATTTTTCTCAGAAGGAAAGAGAATACAGACTAATGACAATTAGAAAGAAAGACAAAAGAAATCAAGCTAGGCCTAGTTAGGCTTTATTAATTTCCACGCTTATTAATATGACTTAGACACAGACTCTTGCATTTAAAGAATAGAATTGTGGTGTTATGAAGAAAAAGCAAGCATTCAACTCTTCCAAACCTCTACCACATTTAAAGTGTCCTCTCTATGACAGACAACTTGCCTGTGTTCTAGTCCAAACCACCTGTGTAAAAGCAGTCTGGTAATCAGTACATGGAAAATTATGCCCACTTCCATGATGATTATATTTGATGAAGCAGAACATGGGAGTAGCACTCAAATATTAATCTGTAGATGTATGAAATCAACCTGGCAAATGCCACAAGAAAATGTTTCCCTTTTAGCTTATTTTTTGTGTGTATAAATGACAACTATTGATTTTTTTCTTCAAACACATGCAAAATAAGGTCTCTATTTAAATTTTAAGATCAAACAATAACACTACTGCAAGATACATGATTTGGTCATGTTGCTACATTTTTTTTTACCCATTTACATATTTCACACATCCTTGTTTCTCTTATTGTCCTTTATAATGCACACTATAGACCCAGAGGTCACTTATGTTCAGTCAAAACTCCTGGGATGCAAGGAAACTCTTGTTCCCACCTAAGCTGTCATTTCACAATCCCTTCTGCATGGCAAAAACCTAAGGAAACTGTGGGTATCACAGGTGCTATGGTAGCAGCAAAAAGTGCACTTTAGTCAAGGAATCAAGTTGCAAAATTCAGGCTATAGCCAGAGGCCTATTCATTGAGATAATTGCTTCAGGCTGGAACAAATTACAAAATCTGGTGAAGAGAAGCAAGTACTCTCCCTTCTGTGGTAAAGGAAGTTATAGATAAGTCATTTTGTAAATGGAATAGTAGTGTTTCTAAAAGTGCATGGATGAAAAAGCTAAATGGGTATTTTGCTCTCAGATTAAATTAAAAGGACAAGAAGTCTGATCGATAAGGCATCAGTGAATTACAATTTCTGGTCTGAAAAGCTGTGAGTATCATATTCTGCACCCCAGGGCTTGCTCTGAGCCAGCAGTTTGTAAACCACTTGGAAAAAGGCAGAAGTTGCTGCTAAACATGTAGCTGCTGAGTAGTTGCACTAATTGTTGACATTTGGGCAGGGAGGCTACTCCCCCCCAGCTCAGCACTTCCCACATGCCAGGTGAATGCCCGCTAACCCTCCTTCCCTGTATTTCTTTCCATTGAACACGGGCTAGTGAATGTTGGCCTCTTGCCAACTGCCTTAGGTGAGATTTGGTAAAAATTGCCAAGGAATCAAGAACATCTGCCTTCATGTCATTTTCTTTGTACAGCTACTTCCCAGGCAGCTGCTTGGGAACTCCATGTGTCCATTTACTGGATTTAAACACAATGGCACACAGCGAAGGACAAGGCACACAAAGCATATGCTGTTTCACCCCACCCAGGTTTCAGCTAACAGTGGGAGCCTTGCCCCTGAGGATACTGACAAGGGCATCAGCAGCTGTGAGTCTGGAAGCAGGAGAGACACTCCGTGCCTTACCTGTTTCTTTGTCCTGGACTTCTTCCAGGTGCAAGTCATTCAGAAGGTGCTCCAAAATCTTCTCCGGAGTCCCGGACACTACCACGTATCTGTCAGAGAGCAGAGAGTCCACTGAGTCATCCTCGGTGGAAGACTGCGAGCGGCTGCTCCATTCATCGTCCTCATCCTCCTCGTCGATGTATTTGAAATAAGGCACATCGAAGGTGGGCAAGGGCAGCTCTCGGTCTGAGAGTGCCGCGGAATCTTTCCTCTCTAAATGAGGGTCAAAGACCCTCAGCCGGGAGCTGCCCATTGTGAGCGGTTACTAACAAAGGCATCCCCTTAAATGCTAAAAGATCTTGCCATCCCTGTCCTTCCACTAGGAACTGAGTCCATCTGGCTGCTGAGAGCTCTGCAGTCAGCTAGAACGCTGGAGAGGCGGAGAGAAAAGGGAGGGAGGGAGGGTAGAGGAGGCAGAGAGCGAGTGCGAAGGGAAGGCAGGGCGAAGGAAACGGGAGCGCTGCCTGTGTGGCTGCAGGGAAACTCTCACCTGCAATGGCTCTCCGGGCTCCCAGCTGTGGGGGCTGGGCCACAGCACTGCACTTTCTTCAGCACCAGGACGCTCTGGTCTTGCTCTTTCACTTGCACAGTCGTCACTTCATCATCCTGCTTTAATTGTGGAGGGCAGTGATGGATGGGAGAAGGAAAAAGGAGAGAGAATTAAAAAGGAAAAAAAAAAAAAAAAGGAGCGAACGAAAGCTGCATTTTCTAGAGTTGCTTTAGCATCATTTCTTTAAAGATTGAAAATAAATTAAGAGTCCGGTCAAAAATGGCCCTCTCATAGTAGAACATCCAGGCTCAAGTTTTATTGAAACATAAAGCATTGGAGAGACATAAGTACTTTAAAGGAAACAGGAAAAAAAAAAAGTGGAGGTGGGATTCAGAGTTTATTCTTAAGACTATCTAAACAATTTGAATTAGAGATCACAAAGTTCAAAGTTTCAAAAAGCACAACATGCTAACTGAATATGTGCTATATTCTTTCACCTGGTGAATGTTTATTAAACACTTCATTAAAACGGGAAAATCATATAAAACCCACATTATTTAAGCATTAAAACAATGAGTAAGCCATATTCAGTAGTTGTAGTTGACACGTCATATTCATTTACTTCACAGCCTTGCTTTAAAAGGTAGGCAAAAAAACTACCCATTTGATCATTCAGTTCGATTTTTTTTCTCAGACTTGAGAGGGCCTTCAAATTTATCATGTACTCGTTTTGCCAGAATACAAGCAAAAATGGCTCTCTAGTTAGAATCTCATCTAGGCTGAAATTCGGATGTCACGGGTGAGTGCCCTGACTTTCTTCACCTCAGCCCCTCTGCAGAAAGGAGAGACGGCTGAACCATCACTCATTTCTGCACACACAGCTCCCACAGCCCGGAGCGAGTGTGGCCCGCTGACGTGGCTCTGTCACAGAGCATGGCTGGCTGCTGACCCAGCAGTGTGGCTCCGACTCTGAGTGATGAACACTTCCAGGGTGTTTAGTGCGAAATTCCCCCAGTGTGCAAGTGAAAAAAGAACTGTAAGATGCATATATGAAAATCGAGCTTTATCTATTTCTGAGGATGGGAGCAAAAGATTAAAGAAAAGTTAAATCTTCAAAATGATGTCACCTCTTTAAAAAGGGAAACATGTGCTACTGGCAAAAAATCCTACCCGTAATTAGGAAACAACATAAAAGAGAAGGATATCCCCGCCCCCAATAGATAAAAAAGTACCATATCCATTGTGCCTTATTAATTGGTTCCATAGACCAATCAGGGATGTCAATGTATTTTATTCACCTTTTATAAGAATAGGAGGGCACTAATCTTGCCATAATTGCCAACCAAATCGGTGATAAAATTGCAATTTTACCTCCTGGTGTAAAATCCTAAGAAAATATAGCAACCTAGTCATTTAAGTCCTCCAGGATTTTCTTAAAAACAAAAAACATTGGTCAGTCTAAACAGCAATATAATTTTATGATCATTCTTTTTTAATCTTTTAGTGGCAAATAATTCTACTATGTAAAACTGATGTATTACATTTCAGCAAGGTCAGACTCAGAGTTACTGTGGCAATTAATGTTGGATATTCATTGTTAAACTCCCTGAGGACGGCAGTGTGACTCCCGTAACATGAATACCAATGTGTAATTGCTATCTTTCATTTCTCCAAAGGGGTTCTTTTGTTATCCATGTGACTGAAGTGAAATAAGATGGCTGGAGAGAGGGGCATTTACTGACCCCCCTCATAAAAAGAAAAAAGGCAGAATGAGAGTCTGGGATGCTGAGACACACAGAAACAGACACATAAATCTGTTATTTGAAAGGACAAAAATCTTTCCCTGGTTTCCTTTAATCGTGCGCCAATACTCATTTTATATGAGCCCGCTGTCATTCTGGAGTACATTTTACATTCTATGTGCATGTGATATATGGCGTTATTAACTTCCACAGGCCACGCACATACATATGGATGGGAAGGGCTCCTCTAATGCCTGTGTAACTAATATGTATTACATGGCTGTGCACACAGCAGCCACACTCTGCTGGGCAGGGGAATAGCTGAATCACATTGATGTACTATCAATAGCATCTTATGTCACTGTGATAGTTTCCATGTTGAAAACCTGTTAAAAATAAAGAAGAGAAAAAGCAGAAACATCAATGTATAAAGGGAGATGTAAGTTATCAAACATTCCCATGAAAACATCATAATCCTATGTATTATATCTGGCTTTTAAGGAGAGTTAATTTAATACTTCCTGACCCGTGCACCCTTCACTAATTTCTCTTCCTGAAAAAGAGCAGAAATACCATAGTTGAGGTTCTGTGTGTGAAATTTTATGCTAGTGCTTGCTTGGTTAAGAATAAAAGTATTAAGAGAATGAGTGATGGAAAATATGGTCAATGACAAATAGTTGATGAAATGCAAATAAAGCATTGAAACACTTAATTGATAGTCATTCACTGAACAAAGAGTGAAGGCCTCCTCGGGGTAAGGCACGGTGCTGGACACCAAGTGGCAAGTGAAGATGAGTGAGACAAGTGCCCTGCGCTTAACTGACAAGTTAACAGGCTCCATGACAACGTAAGCATAGCGAGATGAGAACCCTCAGATGTGACCAAATGCAAGAGACAGTGCAAAAGTAGCATCCATGGGATTTGACAGTCAAAGATAACTATGGGCGACTGAGAGAATGGGAATGGCTTTAAATGGGAAAATAACGCGTGGAAGATGGGTTCTGGAGAGACTGACGCATCTGCTTTCAGACCCTTGATGTTTTAGCGCGGATGAGACATCATGCTGTAAGTGTTGAGCGTGTAGTCGCAAATGAAGGATTAGGCCTCTGGACAAAGGTCAAGGATAGAGACAAATGAGTGAATTATTTAAGTTGTGGCAGTGAATGAGATTTTCAGGGAGAGCAGGAAAGAGGGGGAACTATGAATATGGGGGGATTAGAGGAATTAAAAACAGAGAGTAAGGGGAAGAGATAAAGAGAAGAGAGATCAGAGTCACGGGGGAACCTGCTTATAGAGAGACCACAAAGAACAAAACCGAGATGAGCCAGGAGCCCAGGAGAGCACTGTGTCCTGCAAATCAAGATCCAAGGAAAAACCCTGCCTGACACTGTGAAATTTACACAGATGATACATTTAAGAAAGAGTGATGGTGGGGTCACTTTAGGTCAGGAGGGGGGAAAGAAGTGTTAAAGTGTGAGTGATCGAGGAGGAAGGGAACAGAGAAGGGAAGACTACATCCCGGACATTTCATTATAAAGGAAAGGAGTCGGCTGGAAGAGGCCCATTGCTCCAAAATCAAACCTGTCTGAAGCAGGCAGCACCAGAGAGCCTTTCGGATGGCAAACACTGAGGATCACCTAGCTCGACACCATGGCGTTC
>CM052437.1:120854608-120913709 GCA_028533085.1 Varecia variegata | reverse complement strand
AGCCCTCCCTAAGGAGGTGCCACCAGCCTCTGCTGGTGGTGGATGGCACTGGCCTAACTGTAGGTGCAGATGAGGACTCCAACAGAAAGGGCTGTACTGAGGGAACAGCTGGCATGAGCGTCAAGCCAGGCAGTGACAAAGACAGGCAAGGGACTACATATTGGATCAGAATGGCCTGCTCCAATCCAGGATTAGATGGTGGGAGGGTGGTGCATGCTACAACCACTGGGAGACAGCACTAGGCCTTGGCCACTATTTAAGATAATGTATAATAAGTATCTTGTGAAGTGTAAAACATCACGCAATTATTAGTTACCGGACCATTGATAGCTAATATAATTTTATGCCATAGTGGTAGAGGTAACCACAACCCCAGAACTATGAGGCAGCACTATCACATGCAGCAACCAGACCCCCAGGAATGGGCGCCAGGGGAAGAATGAGCCACAACCAGGCAGATAAACCTCCTACAACAACTACCACTTACCAAGGTTTACTGCATAGCAGGCAAAGCCAAGAGCTGAACATCCGTTACCTTACCTAATCATTACAATGATCCTATGAGTTAAATACTATGAAAATCCCCATTTCACAGATACTGAAGCCCAAAGAGATGAAATAACTTGACTAAGAAAAATCACAGAGCAGAGATATGGTGAAACTGAGACTGAACCCAGATAGGCTCAAATCCAGTGCCCTTATCTGGAATCACAGATGTCCCCTAAGATGGCCCGTGCTCTGTACTATAGATTGCAACTATCACAGGGGATTCGCTTCACCCTGCTGCTGATAGCCAGGGCAGGGCAGTCTGCTGGTGGGTCACCAACATAAGCTGCCTTGGGTCCGATGGGCTCAAGAACTGGGCAGACACTGAATTGCCTACTTTAAAGTGGTTCATTTTATGTTATGTGAATTTTACCTGAACATGGAAAAAAACAAACAAACAAAAAGAACTGGGCAGAGATGAGCCTGCGGACACAGGGGTTTGCTGAGCATGGTGCCCAGGAATCTATACCAAGGAACCGCAAGGGGACAGCCAGGGAGCCAGAATGTCTAAGAAAGGAGAGTTCAGGAGGACGATGGTAGTAGGTTATTTCTACTCTCTGAGCTACGCTGCCTTGTGGGAGAGGGAGCCCTGGAATTACTCATGATGTTCTAGAAAGATGACTTTCCACTAGTGGGTGGTGAGATAAAGGAGGCCGACTGTGGCTCAGATTAAGGAAGCACTAACAAGACAGAACCAGCTCTCTCAAGCTGCAGCAGAGTCTGTCAACAACATCACAGAACAAGTATGCTGGTGTGGACGCGGAGGGAAAGGGAACACTCACACACTGCAGGTGGGACTGCAAACTACTTCAGCCTCCATGGAAAGTAGTATGGCGATACCTCAAAGAACTAAAAGTAGACCCACCATTTGATCCAGCAATCCCACTACTGGGTATTTACCCAGAGGAAAAAAAGACATTTTATAAAAAAGACCTTGCACTCGAATGTTTATCGCAGCACAATTCACAATTGCAAAGATGTGGAAACAAACCAAGTGCCCATCAATACATGAGTGGATTAATAAAATGTGGTATATGTATACCATGGAGTACTACTCAGCCATAAAAAAATGGCAAACTAATAACCTTTTGTAACAACCTGGATGGAACTGGAGACCATTCTCCTAAGTGAAGTATTGCAAGAATGGAAAAACAAATACCACATGTACTCACTATTAAATTGGAACTAAATGATAAACACTCATGTGTACATATGGCAGTAAAATTCAATAGAAATCAAGCAGGTGGGAGGGGAGAGAAGGGGATGGGCAAATTCACACCTAACAGGTACAATGCACACTAGCTGGGTGATGGACACACTTATAACTTTGACTCAAACTGTACAAAGTTAATTCATGTAACCAAAACATTTGTACCCCTGTAATGTTCTGAAATAAAAAAAAAAAATCATAGAATAAGTAAAGATGACTTTTGATTGAGGTAGGGGCTAGGCTCTGCATACTTCCCAACACTGAGATTCAACAAAATGCATCTGTCCTGATTCTATCACTTTCACAGAAGCCCAAAGTGTTTGTTCTCCTGAAAAGGAAGAAGGCACATGATTGAGCAGTTAGATATCTCTAGCCATCTTGTACTATGGAAATTTACACAAAGCTTACAGACCAAACCACCAATGCCCACATCTATTCTTGTACTATAAATGTGGGTACAGCAGAATTGGAATACTTATCTGGAAAAAAAAAAAAAAAACAACTCTTCTGGCCAAAAAGAATTTTGTTTGAGAACAACCTTCACAGAATTTGCTGACATTGTATCTTATGATTCTTTTTTCTCGTGGAAAAAAAGTAAACAGATCTTTTGAGGAAAAAAAACAAGGTCAAATACTGCTGGCAAGATAGAACTGATTAAGAGAAAGATTAAGTAAGCAGATGTGTGTCAAGGTGAGCCGTTTAGATTCACCCAACCGCAAAGGCGCTGGCCTAACAAATACATCTTTGTACAGGCTACTCTGGCAGAAGGAGAGTATTTAAATAATGATGATGAGTTCTTTTTTTTAATCCAACACTAATAAAGATTAATAACTCAAATGAAAGCCTAAATAAGACTAATAGGATTCATCACCCCAAATTTACAAAATCTAGGTAAAGTCTGACTTTGACAGGTGTGAAAACATAAATTTATTACAGAACTTGCCCAAACTCCCACAAACGACCAGTATACATGACTAGAAAGAAAGCTTCTTGGCCGGGCACGGTGGCTCACGCCTGTAATCCTAGCACTCTGGGAGGCCGAGGCGGGTGGATCCTTTGAGCTCAGGAGTTTGAGACCAGCCTGAGCAAGAGCCGAGACCCCGTCTCTACTAAAAATAGAAAGAAATTATATGGACAGCTAAAATATATATAGAAAAAAATTAGCCGGGCATGGTGGCGCATGCCTGTAGCCCCAGCTACTCGGGAGGCTGAGGCAGTAGGATCACTTAAGCCCAGGAGTTTGAGGTTGCTGTGAGCTAGGCTGACGCCACGGCACTCAGTCTAGCCCAGGCAACAGAGTGAGACTCTGACTCAAAAAAAAAAAAAAAAAAAAAAAAAGAAAGCTTCTGGCTGCTAGAGAAGGACTGTATGTATTAAATCTTATTGTTTCTAACAATTATCATCATATAAAACAAGTTGTCTAAGAACCCTAAAACTAGAGCAAGCCAAGGGATTTGATCTCGGGGCCAACTTCAGCTAGTGAACCTACTGCCCAATACAGCAGAAGAGATGGGGCTGGACTGCAGTATCTTGAAATATAAAGTCAATGTCTTTTCATCACAAGTATATTTCAATATGCTGTGTTAGCCTGAGGGATCATTCTGGATACTGGCAGGAAAGGGAGGCACACTCAGCTAGGGTTTTGAAAGTGTTTCACGAAGGGACTACTTACAGATGTGTAGGTGGGTTTGAGGAAACTAGGCAAGAATGGTGAGATAACCAGAGATGAGCAAAGGGAAGATCTTAACCACGCCTGGGCTGGAAGGGGAAGGGGAGGGAAGCTGAGTACTGGATCCCTTTGGGAGCTGGAGGTGTGAATGAGAGGCTACTGCAGGGGGAAGCTGGACAGAGGTGGCAGAAACGCCCTGATCTCTCCCTGCTTCTGCCCTCTGATCTCCTGCCTCTCACTGGCTGCACCTGATTCAGAGCAGGACGCAAGAGGTGCCGGGTGATGCGTCCGCAGTGGTCAGGACTCACTGCCCACCAGCACAGGGCCAAGGTGAGAACTGAGAAGAGTACAAACGGAGACAACCCAGCACACTTCACATTTCAGTTTCCAGAGAAGCTTGTGTTAATTTTTCATTAATTCAGATGACATCCTGTCGGTGATGCAGTCCCTCCTCCTGTTGTCAGGAAAACTAAAAGATCTAAACACTTGGAGGAGGGTACATTAGCATTTCCCTACTTGACCTGATCCAATTCCTACATAGTTTATCGTCTTAACCCTCCTTGCCCGGTACCTACACCTGCTTACTGCAGTTTAGCCCCCACAGCTGGCGTCGTGACCGTACTTATTCAATCACACAGGTGATAATGGTTTTTTATCACAAAAGCTTGAATTTTAGTAACTCTTTCCCAGCAGTCCTTCAGTTCCAATATAAAAGTTCTTGGTTGGTGACCAGATTTGGGAGTGGGACGGAGGGGGAAGGAGGAGGAGAAATGGCAGGGCCAGGTCCACTCTGATGTCAGCTGCCTGAGAACAGGGTCTAGTTTAATTGAGAAAACTAAACTAATCTGTTCAGTTCTGTTCCATCCCACCACCCAGAACCAGTGCCTGTGGAATGAACAAATGGCCTGGTGAATGATGGATGAGTAGATAGATACTAGAAATCAGAATGGCCCAAAATGAAGGACAGGGAGGTCAGCAAAGGCCAAAAGGCAGAGGTTCAGCCCCAGAGGAGCTAAGTCCAGGGAGTAGATGAGGGTAGAAAAGATAAGTTCAAGCTAGAAGTCTGCAGAACAAAAAGACAGGATCTAGTCCCCTGTGGCTAGGAACCGAAGCACCAAAGCCCAGGTCTAGGCAGAGGGCACAGAGCTCTCACAACAGAAATAGAGCTTGATTCTGACTCTGGAGTCTCTGGAGCCACTTCTCACCCAGGGAGAGGCCTGTCCTCCAAGAAAGGCCAGGGTCACAGCTGCAGATAAGGCCTCAAACTGTATAGAGGACAGGGGTTACAGGGTTTGCCTTATCTAGAGACAAATCCTGGCAACCATCCAATAGCTGTGTTGCTGGGGGGAAAATATACTCCCCAAGCCAGAGTGTCATCTGAAATATAATGCTATCATACCCGTCAGGGGACTTTTAGGCATTAGAAAAGATAATATATGCAAAAGACCTAGCATAGTCCCACCCCAACTACGATTCAATCACCAATGGCTAGATAAATCTAATTTGTTTAACAATTTACACACCTTACCAAGATCCCTCCCACCAAACCTCAAGCCAGGGGTATGGTTCATTTCTCTCTATTTCATGGGTAATAACCAATTCTTAATGGTATAAAAATTAAACTCAGATGATGGCAGCCCTTCAAAAAACTTATAGCCTGAATCAAATTAAACTGATATCCAGCAAAGCAAAAATCGATCTGCCTGGGTTCAAATCCTAGACTTGCCACTTACTATCGGGGTGGTCTATGACAGAGTTGTTTGATCTCTCTGAGCATCAGTTTTCCTGCCTGTGAAATGAGATAATCCCTACCTTATAGACCTAATTGATTGCTGGACACAGAGGAAGCCCTGGATAATTGGGTTCACAAACATATAGACTATATTGCAACTGTACGCCATAGAAGTATGTTAACACCAAAGTGTTACAAAATTGGAATTGTATCAGGGCCTTGCTATCATTTTGTTCATGTGTATGTTTGTATGAATATCATCCAAATTTAAAGAAACACACAGGTAATCGAATTTTTTCCACTTACAATGAAAACCGCTCACTATGGTGCTGTATGCACCCTTGAGAGGCAGGGACGTCACCAGAATTAATTACAGAACTCACTGGACCTGCAGAAAATGAGGTTCCGGGCCCTTCTGCTAGAGCAGGACTGGGGACGAAATGGATGATTTTCATGGGAGCGCTGGGTTGTTCCTCTCACCTCACCTCACCCTTCAACTCAAAGCCTCACTCGCCAAGAAGTGTACACCTCTAGAGAATGAAAACTAAAAGAAGGGAGATGAGAAAGTTCAGTAGTCTTTGATGTTTACATTTTTTAAAATAAAATGTCAAGAGTTAGTTAATGCCTTCTGAGCCCTTTGTCCTGGGTGGGATTCCTGATTATCGACAAGAGAGTAGCTGGACCCTTCATTGTCACCTGACAAGTATAAACGGGATAAAGCACAAGCAGCAACAAACAAGGTGTGATGCCAGCTGTGGTCACCGGAGGTGAGGCAGCTGGAGCTCCACTGCTTTCTGCTGCTGCTCTGTTCCGGATACGGTGGGTATTTCGTTCTGCTGAGACCTGTGAGTTAGATCCACTGGACCTGGTTAGCAGGCCCAAGGGACGTTGGAAGGGTCAGCTGAGCTGGTAAGTCACTGAGACTTTCTGAGCCACCTACCCCCTGTGTGCTGTGGGCCAGGGCTCTTCAGCAGTGGCTCGGCTTCCCTGGAATCAAGCAGCTCAGGTCAAAGGGCAACTGAGGGCACCACACTGTGTGCACACATGACCCGATAGAGGCCTACCCGAAAGAACTTCAGCAGAAATGAGGATGCCTTCAGAAATCTAAATTAGATCCTTAAGCATTTTTTAACCCACAGAAGAAGGAAGGAAAAAAATTGCCAATGAGCAGAATCACTGGAGCAAAACTTTGTGTCTGTCAATTCTTGGAACATGTGAGCTCTATCGATCCACAGCATCCACACAGACTCTGCACAATGTGTTCCCAACAGAGTCTGTCATGCTGGGATTTGCGAAACTGAGACGACTTAGTGCTGAGAATAGCACTTGTTTCCACCTCTTATTACTGGTGTATTTCGATGGCCCTCAAAATACAAAATATGTATTTTACCTGTGATCTTTTTCCAAAGGGCAAATAAATAAATCTGAAATCTTGCTTCCTAGGAGGTTTTACAGAAATGATAAATATGTTATGCAGAAATACTTTCTGGTTTTTAAGAGTTCTCAAATCATTTCTCTCTCTGAAAGAGAGAGAGAGAGAGAAGAGAGATGCAAGTCTTTCTAAAGGGAAAATATGAATATCTACACTTCTCACTAGCAGCCCAAAGACGGGGTGAAAACCTAGCCTGAATTATGACTAGAATAGAGTTTCTGCATTCTAGTTGCAGATATATTTGTCACCTGAGGTTTGACTAATTCGCAGTAGCAGTTTTATAGAAGACTTCAAAATCTGAGTAACAAAAGGATAATAAGAATTTTAAGAGCAGCACTTATAGCTAGCCTTGACTGGTTCTTGCAGCTTTGGCTTCTCCTCCTAAATTCCTCCTATACTATCTGAAACTCACTTGTGTTTCATAATACTTCCTGATTAAGTGAAGATTAATTCATAAACAAACTATTTGAAAAAATGAACTCTTAACTCCAAACAGACCCAGAAGTAGTCTTCAAACTTAAGAAGTAAAGAAAGTATAAAGTAATACACTTAAAAAATGGAAAGGTTTCAAGTCCAAGAACTCTACAACTCTTTCCAAATCTCCTTTGTGTGTATGCAAATGGACGTTTGCATGTGTGTGCATGAGGATATACTTTTGTGTGTGTGTGTGTGTGTGTGTGTGTGTGTGTGTGTGTAACTTCAGAGAGGGCAAAGCAGTAACAAAAAGGGCAGCCTCAGTATTTATGCAAGTTATGGAATGAAAAATTCCTAGTTACCGTAGCAACTGCTAGATCACATGGAATGGGGGTGAGGAGATACAAAGCATCTTAAGTAAACACTCGTGTTTTTTCATGTTTTGTACATTCCTTGGTGTTTTTAGGGAGGCACGCCTTTAGTCTCTGCAGTAACCATCTCAGAAACTTGATTTCACAGTTTGAAACAAGATTAGAAAAAGGTAAGACAATACGTCACTTGGTGCATCGAATAGTAACGGAAAGTTGGTACCAAAAATAGGTTAAGAGAATTTAAAATGCAATGAAATATTGCCAGAACGATTTGAGCAGGAAAGCAAGTAAACAAACAAAAAACCAGGAGGTAAAAAGGATAAGAGAAGGTTATAGTAAGACAACGATAAATTTGGTTGCACAGTGACAGATCTCTCCTGCCTCCTTTCTGAGGTGGGGGATAGGTGTGGAGGAAAGAGAAGGACGGACTGAAAGAAACGGAAGTAGTAATTTAATGATAATATATATGGAAAGACAAAGTTCTCTTTTCCTGAATATTAATATGCACTCACTATGCCAAAGAAGGTCAAAATCCTCACATACAAACCTGCCTAGGTCAGAGCCTTGCTCCATAAACTACGACCCATTACAGTCTGAGCATTGGTGTCTACACTTTACCAATGATGGATTCTCCCACAGGCTTGTCTGCCATTACAAAGTGACTATGGGTGATGAACCTCCCTGCCTTTCCAGCTTGCCATTTCCAGGTTAATTCTCCACTGTAGAAAACTGTTAATTTAAAACTTTAAATCTCCAGTGGACTGGAATCCTAAAGCTGGTACAAGTTTGGACTTTAACAGATTTGATTTGAGTGCCTGAACTTGGGAAACATTTCAAATTGCCCACAGCTGCCTGCTCTACTCGCTCCAGTTCTGTAAACGTGGACCGAAGGCCTAGTGCTAGACACTGGGGATTAAAGAAGTTCAAATAAAACATGTGACTGCCCTCAAAGGGTAAATTCTTCATGTGAGAGATAGATACATCAGAGATTAAAATTTGTACTTTTTTAAAAAACGGTGGTTTGGAGCTAGGCTGTTGGTGGTGGTTAGCTCATGAACCTCACTAGTATCAATAACCAGGCTACTTTCTTGGTATTTCCACGAATTCAAGGCAATAATATCTAGCATTTTCTTAGTTTGTCAAGATATGGGAATTCCAGATCTTGATCGTCCTCAGGACATTGTGAACTCAGAAAAACAATTCCAAATATTTAATGACTTGATTTGAAGTACGGTTTTAATACCCTGATAACACAGACACTTGTAGCTGGATATGCTACATCAGCCATCTGTCCTGTATCAACACCATTTCACACAGAGCAAATTTTTAGAAGTTCTATGCACTCCAGTATTTTTAGAACATAAAAGAACAGAATGATTCTTGGCATTGATAGGCATATTCAATTAGAAGGAATAAAGAGCATCTCAAAGCTTCCTAAGTAATCAATTGCTCTCCATTATAAAATGGTGACATTTTGCCAAAAAGAGTTGAATACTCAAAATATGGATGTTGCTGAATTATTTTTTTGGTGGGGGGGATGATATTCTAGCTAATAAAGGAATTTTAGAGCAAGAAGAAATCTTAGATCTCTAATGTCCTAATTTAACAGATGAGAAAACTGAAGCTCAGAGAGGTAAAGTGATTCATTAAATCTGTACTCAACATATTTAACTTGGAGGAAGATTGTTCACAGAATTTCAGTAAAGTGTGCTATGAAAATATGCATGAGGAAAGCCAAATAACGCAAAGATTAGTAGAATGCAAGAAAGTGAGGGGGGACATTGGTTAGTTATCACTAAATTTTTCTTTTCTTCCTTGTAGCTATTATTTCTAAATTCTCTACAAAAGGCATACATTACTTTTACAATCATAGAACAACTTTAAACAACAAAAACCTTTTGCAGAAATGTGCTATAAATTCCAACAGGTTGCCTGATACCTTGTTCTGGACTGCTAAACACCTATAAACCTCTTCCAGATGAAGCTTGTTTTCAAAAACAAATTCAATCAGTAAAACAAGTCAAGGACTATGTATAATATAGTCCTAAATTTTTTTTTTGGAAAAATATATTTTGTAGCTAGCAAATGGGAAGGGGGAAGGAATAGCAAATTCCAACAATATGTAGCCGCCTTCAGATTTGAGATTTATGATATTTGCCATCTACGATTTGTGTCTAGACATGGCCATAACCCAGGAAGTAAAAAATGATGATGTTTAATTTAGCAAATGCCTTATAGAAATGTGAGAAAATAATTTTCTGGAAACAAATAGCTTATTCAAAGTATACCGTTCTGGAAGTACTTCCTGACCCCCCTCTTCTGTCTGCTCATTGTCCCTCCTCCTCAACTCTCCTGTCTTGGTTTTTTTCATCCTTTCCCCTCACTCCATGGTGGTACCTTTGGTGCTCAAATCACATCTTGCTAATTTCTGTCTCTGTTCGATTTCGTGTGATGCCTAGTTCATAGGTCCTCAACACATGCTTTTCTCAGTACATGAAGGTGAGAACAAGTTAATCTTAGCCAGATCTTTAAAAAGTCTGCTCTAAGTATGAAAAGAGAAGGCTGTGCTGACATTAAAAATCATTTAGGCCCTCAACAAAGTCAACTTTGTGTGTTGTTGGTGAATGACCACTGCTGGTGGCAGCAAGCTGAACAGCTATTTGGCTGTCTCCCTCTTCGCTGGTCTGACTCTTTCTAATCATCGCCAAGAGCTCAAGCAGGGACTCTGAAGTGACATTGCTAACAGTGAAGAAACCAAGCGTCTGCGCCGAGTGTAAGGCATGCTGGCCTCTATCTGAACAGCTCGAGCAGTAACAAGTGAATGACTTCCTCGGTATCTGTGTCTCACCACGTTCAGCTAAGGAATAATTCAGTTCACTCTGGGCCTCCTCAGGCCTGTGCTACCCAACTCTCCTCGTCATGGGGCCCGCCAGACTGAGATGTCTGCAGCTTGCCTCTGTCACTCAGAAGGAAAAGACACCTCTGTTCTGCACGGAAACAGTCTCAAAACGTAGGTTTGGGCCAAAATGGAACCAACAAGATGCTCTTTCACTACATTCCTCCCCAGAGGTTCTGGACTAGCCAGCAGTGGAACAGAAAGGTAGAAGTCAGAGCTAAGATGCAAAGATGGCGAACCACAGAGGGTGCGGCACGAAAGAATAAGCAGCTGCAGATGTTCAGTGCACCTAGAGCCGCTCTGATCTTTACTAACAAGGATTTTTCCAGGGTGTGGTGCATTTTCTCAGGTCTGTGCAGATCTCTTCTATACGCCAAGATTATGAGTAATACTGAAGGACAGGAACTTTCGATTTATTGACTTGCGATGGCGGAAATGGGATCCATTAAATGGAGATAAAGGTCAGATGGGATTGCCAAATTACAGTAGAAACGGCATTTAATGGTTCAACAAGTCATGAAAGGTTTCTGTGCACAAGCATCTGGCATTCAAGTATATTCCTTAAAGACAATTAGAATGTATTAATAATTGGCTCTCTCTTTTGTTCCAACGTTTCTTCTTTTGGATTTTAAGTTACTCAGAATTCTGCCCCATCCAGGTTCAAAATCCTCCTCTCATCTCCTCCTTGTCTTATCCCTTGATCTCAGACCTGTAGTTACAAATCAATGCCAACTTGGGCCATGTGTGTTCCTGTCTTTCTATTTCATATCCTGTAGTTTTACTCACTTATACCTTTTAAAATTCCAGTCATACATACCATTGGAGAGGACAGTATTATCTCCATGGCTTCAATTATGCTCTTTTCCCCCATGTTTTTAAGAGTTATACCTGAATGTTGTTTTAATACTGAGCTAATTCTTAGATATGTGCTTCTCAGTAGGTGTTTAATGAGAAGCACTGAATGATCCCATTTATTTTTTGCTGACAAAATTGTTTGTGCCTGCTTTCCCGAGTTGCTAATTTTCTGATAGGGTAACTGCTAATAAGTAGGGAAGGAGCAGTTCAAAAGCAGTGTTTTATTAGGGCAAAGGTCATTTCAATCAGGCTAGCCTCACTTTAGAGCCCCACAAAATATAACTTCAGGAACACAAAGAGATAAAAGCACAAAGATTGAATTACGGTGTCTTCTAAGAAACCTAAAGGATCTCCAATGATTACTATTTTTATTAATGATTTTTTGCTTCTGATTATAGAGGCTAAAAGATGCCTACTTTACTAGAAGAATATTATCAACGGAATATCTTAACATTTTCTTGTGACTAATGCACTTTCAACAGAACTAATGGTCATATAGTATTTATTGCCCACGTTAGAGTAAACTGCTTATAATCCTATTTAGTGGGTACTGCTTTTTGAAAGAAATTTTCTCTTACCCAAAGCATCAAGACACATGGTATCTACAGTTCTTTCTAATGCCTATGACTCTCAGAGGAAAACTCCAGACTACTCAGATTGATTGTGAAAAATCACACATCATGGCAATCCCCCAATTTGTAATAACAATAAGTTCACTGAGCACGGGGAGAGTGTTAGCATCCATCAACCATAAAACTCATTTGGGGATTTTATTACGCATCGCACCATTTAGGGATCATTGGAATTCTTTATTCACAAGGGCATCCACACAAAGCTTGTTCCACCTCTATAAATCCTAGCCAGGGCGAGATCATGCAAGGTTTAAAGAATCATCTGAATGAAGTACCACTCTCTCCCCTCTTTGATGGCACAAAATTGTACCTTGACACATTCCACCCCCTCCCTAACCTCTGAGGTCACCCAGATATGCTCCTGTGACTCATTAAGTTCTCCTGAGCCTCCTTACAAAGCCCTCCCTGCAAGCCACTTCCCGACATCTTAATTGTCTTATTATCAGCATTATTCTCTCCCATTATGTGTTTCTTGGATCTTGAGGAACCCCTAATCCTTTATTCTGACTCACTTTGCCTCAACCAAGCCCAGCCATTCCTGGAACCCGAACAAAGAGAACATTTACAAGGGTTTGTTAAAATTGTTGAGCCTTGTTCACTTAATTACGTAGAAATGTACAATAAGTGAACATACATGCCATATCTTATTTCTCCATTTTTTTAATGCAGGAGGGAAATATTGGAAAAAGGAAAAAAAAACCTTAAAATACAAAAACCTATTCTAGCTAAACCTAAGTACTACAGCATTGACTTCTTTAGACCAAAACAATGGTTCTTTTTGCTTCAATAATGGAGTAGATAAATATTTTTAAAAAGTAAAGACAAATTTTTATGTAACAGCAAATAAGAACATTGTTATGTTTTAAGTAAAATATGGATATTTAACATGATTTATTAGAAAAATATGTACTGTACACTTGCCCACAGTCTGTTATGTTCTGTTATGATATTTTCAGCAATCTTCTATTTTTGTTATCTTAAAACAACATTAAGGGCTGCTCGATGCCAGATGGACTTTTTCCTTTCCACCCACTTCCCACTGCAAAAGGAAAAAGGTTCTTTGCATCCTACATGGAAATCTTTTAATTCCTTTTTCTCGTCTTTAGCAACCAAAGTATGTCAATCACTCAGAAATCACCAAACTTTGGCTGAATCAATATGAAGCAAATATCATATCGCAGAGTAAACTGTATTTAAAGTGAACGTATCTGCGTGCCTGATGTTTGCCACAGGAGGTATTCACATTATATGCATGCTCAAAGTCATTTCTACAAAAGCAAGACTGAACCCAAGTCAACTTTTTGAAGAAAAAATGATGATGTAATGGTATATTTTAGGGTAAAGCTAATAAATTTGAAATGAGCTATAATTGGACATTCTGTCTTCAGAATGAAGTCCCGAGACTTGAGCTCCTCACAGCGAACCTTCACATATGTGCTGGTTACTGCTTCATGTGAAACCAACAGACAGGGCTGTGAGGAAAGGAGGGCCAGAAAGCCTTAAAGGAGTGTGTGTGACCCATTCTTTCCTTCAAACCCATCCCCATACTGCAGTGGACGAATCTCAAAAATTTGAATCATCTTTCTCTCTCTTGCTTAAATTCTTCGCAAGAGCTTGACGTTGCTCTAACACATAATGTGTGGCCAGGCTGCAGGTCGCAGGTCCTGTGCCTCTCCTACCTGGCCCTGCCTCTCCCGTCCACCGATTCTGCATCCTAGAGCTGCCCCATCCTCTCTGCATCAGGCCCCTCTGCCTCGAATGCACCCCCCCTCGCTTCTCGTAGCTCTCCTGACCCTTCAGATTCTATCTCTTCCTCAGGGAAACATGCCTGACTTCCTAGACTAGCTGAGGTCCCTGCTAGATGCTTCCAGAGCACTTACCACACAGGTGGCTGTGAATGCAGCCTCTGAATTGCTTGCAGACTGTGAGCTCCATGGGGCCAGTGATGTATCAGGACAGCTCTCGGGGAAGCAAGGCACACTGTGAGTTGGTACCTATGTCTCCCTACTCCTTGACATCTCTTCTGTTGATTTCTCTAATCCCCAGTAGTACACACAAGCCTCAGTAGGACACAGTTATCATGAAGGACTGTACATCTTTTCCCTGACTTTTTGTCTTAAAGCATCCATTGTAAACACAAGTAAAACCAAATTGCCAAAGGTTCCTAATGTTACCTGATCAGACAACAGTCTGTAACGTATTGATATTGTTATATTAATGCAGAACAAACCTTGATGGGGGTAGAGGACAAGAGAACACAAGGTCACCAGATATCTGGAGTGAGGTATAACACAGGGGGTAGGGTGGACAGAGAAAAATAGCCTATTTTTCAATACCTTACTTTAATGATTTCTCAAATATATTACAGATGATATGGCTATTTTAATTTTGAAAGAATAAGAACATAATAAAGGCAAGCAGCATCTGTACAGGGGGAATAAAAGGATCCTTTGATAACATGAGTTTGATAAATCAAACTTACAGAGCCACTATCAATTTTTTGAAGTGGGCCTTTTAAAATAAACCCGAACATTTTCAAAAAAAGTAAACAAATAGCATAATCACAAATTCCTCTCTCTTTAAAAATGCTCAAACTAATGTTTTAAAAAATGTCAGGACTTGCAATGGGCTTGTTGCAAGAAACTATAAATACAGCTAATGAGCAGATGGCTCCAGCAGACAGCAGGAGCACCACTGACTTCTACTGGTAGTCTGGCTGCCATTTTTCTGGAGGAAAAAACTAGAATTTAAAGAGAGCACACAGTGAACCAAACCTGTGAGCTTTGCTCCCGAATAAATGAGAAGAGCATGGACGGCTGCAGTTGTGAAATGTGTTTACCAGATTGATTCTCCTCTCCCTAAATGCCTTATTTGGACATTTAATTAAATGCCGTCTTGAATGGCTTCTTGTTTTCCATGTATAAATTCTTTCCCCAGCTAGATTGCAAACTTCTTGGAGGCAAGAACTATCTTCTACTACTTTTTTGTTACTCTTTGGCCATGTTAATCCCTATTAAAAATAGACTATAATAATTCACTCAAGGAAGCCTATTTCCTACGAAAAGATACTTTAATACTAACCCAACACAAAGTAAGGATTTTGTTAATAAGAAAAATAACATGATTTCAATGTGGTGATTTCTCAGTTTATGAGTAGGCAATTTAATGTATTATGAATTGCCTCTTACATCTGAATTCTGGCTTTCAATACCGAACAAAGTTAGAACATTCTATTTGTCTTTAAGTAGTTTCTTGGTTAAACTAAGTTACTGGTAAACTGCAAATAATGCTGAGATTGCTCGAAATTTTACTCATCTGGATGTATGAGTTTGAAAACAGAATGATGAAAACACTTTTCCTTTTAGTATTTCATATAGACTAAAAAGAAGATTTTTACTTTACATGTAACTGCTTTTTTTAAAAAAAACAAAAAACCAAAGTAATACACCAAATGAAAGTTGGGAAAAGGTAGACACCAACTTTTAATACGCAAAATAAGAATGACAGCAGGCAGAATACTCCAGAGCACTTCTCCCCTAGTAATCCTTAAACAAGGAACCCTTTGACGCAGGCAGAATTCCAGGATGAGGCTGCAGGAAACAGGGAAAAGGAAATTCCGGTTTAGGTCGAGTGATAGGGACCCTACCCTTGCAGCAGATGGTGCCAAGATTCAGTTTCAGAATGTGCAAAATCCCCTTCCCACCCATACATATTTCATGAGTGAATTAGAAAAGGGGAAGGAAGTCGGGTGGGTCCCCAGACTTAACAAAGGAACAGAAGAAAATGGGGTGGGGAGAGGGAGGGATGCAGACAGGGTCCCTAGGGAAAGAAGGATTGCTGAACACGGTTTTCACACACATTTGAGAGACACTACTCGTTTCTACAGTTGGAAGTTGGGAAGTCAGTTTAGGAGCCATTGTTGATATTTCTAATCTACAATTTAATGTACTACAAAGCATAAGCTACATTTTAGGAAAAATATGGTTTCAGTTTTCTGGTAAAAAGCAGGGTGTATTCTAGAAAATGGGAGCCACATGTAGACCCGCCATGACCATCCCTTCCTGCGTATTCACTCAGTCTCTTTCCCCCAGGGCTGCGCTCGTCCATCCCCTCTGCCTCAGGACTGCCGTGACCGTGGTCATCTCGGCCTCCTGGCCTCCAGTCAGTGCTCACTCCAGTGACGATGGCTGAGGAAGAGCTCCAGAGGCAATGAGACTGGAGTTCACTCTCAGCCCAAGTCAGCTCCACCTTTCTAATCAGTCAGACTGAAATAATATCATTTACCTCACGAAGGCCCTGCCTCAACCTCCTTTTTTAATGAAAAGTAACCAAACCAAATACTCCATGTGTCCTCATTATTTCTAGAATGAGGTGAAATTTCTCAGCCCTCAGGCTCCTCCACAGTCTTGGTCCCAACCTCATTTCTCACTAGATCCTCCTTTTCCTGCCTCCTCTCCCACCCCCAGCTCCTGGTACTCCGGTGACAAAAAATGGTCTCAGATTTTAGAAAAACATCTTGTATTTGACATCTCTGTGCATTTTCTGATGCTATTCTTCAACTGAATTGTTTAAATCCAACCCAAACTACTTTAAGGTCCAAGTCAAACTCTACTGTCTACCTTTTAAAAGAGAATCCTGTTTCCCCAGGTGTAAATTCTTCTCACTCCTATGCAGCTCTCCTGGGATTCTCATCACTCACTGCCTTCTGTATCTCACTTATTTGCATCAGTGTCTTTTTTTCCACAACTAGACTATACTTCTTGAGGGTAGGAGCTACCATAGTTATTCTGGTTCCTCTATAACATCAGCTTCAATAAAAGTGTAGTGAATGAATGAAGATGGAGAGTATTCTAGGATGACAGTATAGTAACACCAATTCAGACTACATAGATCAGGAAAGCATTAAAGAAACCATAATAAAAATTTAAAAACTGCTTAATATAAAATAGTACACACATCCCCCATTACCAGTCATCGAATTCTGCCAATTTTACTGTCTAAACGACTCCTAACATCTACTGCCTTCTCAGTTCCCATAGTCACTGACCTGGTTCAGGCTGACATCTCTCACCTGACTCACTACAATAGCTTTCTCCGGGTTCTGTCCAACATTTTCCTCTTCCTCACTCAATTTTTCCTCTAAACCAATGCCAGAGAGATCTCACAAAGGCCACATGTGATTATGCTACTTCCTTTCTTTGATGGCATCCCTTTGCCAGAAAGGCAAGTTTAAACTCCTTAGTGTGGCTTGCTGGGGCTTTCCCAGGTGAATGGTAGCCTCCCTGTCAACCTGTCCTTTTCCATTCCCCGTGAATCACCCAGGGCTCTGGTCGTGTGTTTCCCTGCTGGTCCCTCTGCCTGAGATGCTCTCCCTGCCTTTCTTTAAGAACATGAGTCATCCTTCAGGGATAAGCTCAAAAATCCCCACTTGGTCACACATGCCCCTTCCTCTATTGATATAATCACAGAATTAAGACTAGGAAAAACAATGCCTTCATAAGAGGTCATTTCTTTAAAGCACTGATGACCAAATGTTAATCCTATGACCATAATGCTTAGAAGACAGCTGATTTCTGTCCCATTCTCAAAGTACTCACATAACAATTTTCAGCATTTAGGAATGAGTGCTGCCTAATTTTGCCCATAGATATTTAACAGAACATAGAAAAACTGAGTGGTTCCTAAGAAACCTGTGATAATTATACATTTAATTTTTTTTTAATTTCAGAAACACCTTGGCAAAAGCACAGTGAAGTGCTTCTCTAATTGCATGCATTTGGAATCACAGCATTTACCAGTTTAAGAAAATATGAGAAATGCCTACTCAGAAATCTCTAATCTCCTTCAATTTGTAATAAGATGTACCAGCAACAAAGGCTTTATTCTATCAAATTCATGTCTTTCCCTTTGCAGTAGTACTTCGAAGTAGCTTTCTCTTTGGCACACATGTGGCATTCTAGAACTGGAAAAGCAATGTAGTTCAGTGAAAAGAATGACTGAATAGGCAACTTGTATTCTAACCCAAATTTTATCACTGTCTACTTAGCTAGCTTTGGCCCAGGAATGGTAGATAAGATAGAAGTCTTTTAAAATAATAAAAGAAAGGAAATTTGTATGTAACTTGAGAGGTTGATCATTATTCTTATAACAAGAAGAGGAAACTGCAGACCTAGGTTTCTGTTGAGTAAACTGCAGTTGCCTCTGTCCATGCTGTGTGTTATAACTGAGTTTCCATGCACAAGAGCAGATGACAGCTACTGAAAAGAAAGGCAAGGCAGGAAAATGAAAATGTTGCACCAGCCTCATGAACACTGTGAGCTTAGGGGTTAAGCAAAGGTATAGATACATCAAATGCTCGAGACACAAAAGATTAAAATAAACTATCATGTGGGTTTTATTCCTAACAACTTATTGTAAAAAGTGTAAACCTCTAGTAACAAATAATCCATTTAGTGGAGCACTACGTCAATAACAGCCTCAAGAGTTGATTGGTTCAACCGATGTCCTTCTGCAGAAGGGAGATCACAGAATGGCTGAGTTTATATTTATCACTAAGAAAGAAAGATCCTTAATATTTACCTTTCTTTATGTTAAGCTTCACAGGAAAGTCTACAAAGACGAAGTTCTAATTCCACTGTTTATTTAAGCACCATCTTTGCCCTCAGGGGCATAAACATTTCAGAGCTGTTAATACATCCATCATATGACATTCATGCAAGAAGTAAAAAACCTTAGTGTTCTATTTTACAAACGAAATGAAAGTTTAAAAGTAATAGAGAGCAAATAACCATAAGCAAATGTGCAAATCTTCAACCACTAAATTTCTGTCTCACGTTAAAAGCCTTTACAATTACAAGCACCAAGTTCAGATTTCTATAGTTACAAAACCACATTAGCTGTAAATATTTATAACATTCTGGATTGAACTAAATATAAGACAAAGATAACATAGGTATCTTTTTAAAAAGCACAAAGTTGTTTGTGGCCTAAAGCTGATTATTTCTAACTTTGGCAAAGTGGTACCCTACTATATGATTTTGAAAGATCTTGATGTACCCGAAGTTGTCATTGGTTTACTGCATCTAATCTGCAATCAATTGTAAGATATAGCATTTATTTTAAGGACCACTAGGAAAGAAAAATGCTCCCAATTAAACTATGACATGTTTTCATATCACCAATTGTTAAGACTCATCCTGATTTCAGAGATGCTAAAATATGGGGAAAATGTGCATCTTGAAATCAATAAAATATGACATATTTTATGACATATGACATATTTTGATATGTCATATGACATATGACATATTTTATGACATATATGAAAACTGTTGCTCTTCTAATTAAAATGAATTAAAACGAAGATTTTTTTGAGACATTTAAGCCACATGCTATGATACTCAAATATCCTAAGGACACAGCAGACGTTGGGAGTTAGTTTATGAAATAGTCCACCATCAGGGTGCTTTAATAATAACAAATTGAACAAGCTGCTAAATTTTTCAGTGGTACCTAGCAAAGTGAAGGTGTCTGAGACCTCTACCTGCATTTAAAGTCAACAGCCACTCCTAAAATAGCTCAATCACAAGGATTTGAAACTGCCTAATTATTTTCTCTCTTAAAATACCAACTACTATGATCCAGTGTCCCACTGTTAAAGATGTGCTGTGTTATTAAACTAAACAGCCAGCCTTGGACATGCCACCTCTTCTCCCGCTCAATAAAACCCTGTCACTTGTATTCATGGACTTGGAGCAGAAAAAGCATGAAGCAACTTTTTCCCCCTTGGAAAGGGTTGAAAATAAAATTCCAAGGAAAAATTACAGTCAGAGAAAGACATGTTTATAAGCACAGAGGAATTTTCCTCTTCATGAGCAATCCTGGATGGCACAGCACTGAGAGTGAAGTCTTAACAAACAACAACAAAGTCCATAGATGACAATGCGTGGCAGAAGAAAGTGGTCCCATTGTGCTCCCAGCCTAACAGCAGCATTGCCAGTTCTAAGGCACAATCTTGAATAACTGCTTTCAGGAAGACCAAGCAGAATGTCCCTTTCCTCTAGTTTTAACTGCATCCAAACAATATAACTCTTGTTGGAACACAAGCCTTCATAAGATACTGGGAAAACTCCCCTCTGACCTCCCACTGGGTGAGAGCATCTACAATCTGTTTTCTTGTTCTTATCTGTTTCTTGTGACTTAGGATACGTTCATTCGGCAACTAGATCCATCTCCGTACTAAACATAAGAGTACATCGGAATGTTCTTTCAAAATTCATATTCTCTAAACTATCTGATTAGACACAACTTCCAAAGTTAAACTTGAAAGCCATCAAGCCAGGATCATAAACATACATTCATATTTGCTTAAATGCTCAGATTTCTACATAATTTACTTTTGAGAAGAGTTCTCTTATAAATCCAGTGTCATAAACCACTTGCTTAGAGCTATGAGCAGCTGTCATTTTCACTAAGGAGAATGCTCTTGGGTGGGGGAAACCCAAACCTAAAGAATTTAAAATAAAATATTATTTCCTTCAAACATACAACCAGGCAGAAACATTTTCCACCCCTTCAAACCTGCATCCCCAAGAGGTAAAAAGGCTTACGTGTTCAGACTTCTCCTGTTCTTTTTTGTCCGTCTGCAAAAACTGATAGTTTTCTCTTGCCAGCTTCTGGACCAGTTCGATTCGTCCGATGTCATCTCTCTCTTGAAGCTTGCACATCACCCCTGCCTTAAGAGTCGGAGAAAGAGCGAAGATATACTTAAATCCACAGTCCCAGGACATGACACCACTGCAAAGTTCACCTTAGAATAAGCTCATCTTTGCCGTCGCCTGGATTAAATCATGGTCTTGGTAAAATATTTTGCCTTTCCAAAACGGAAATTATATTATTTTAATCTAGGAACACCCTGCCAGAAGACTTAGAGTTGAGAGCATGTATCGGTCTACTTTAAGAGGGTGAAGGGCAGAGAAAACTAAATCATTTGCTACTAAGTGTGTGCCTGATATGCCCCTGTTTGTTTGTTCCTGACAGCCTGTTTCCTGTTACATAAGCAGAGCCTAGCAAGAGGTTAAAAACTCATGGGAAAGTTAGCCAGGAACCACGCTGGCAAAAGGGTGCAGTGATAGAGTCCTAAAAATAACAGTACATAACCTCCGAAGTCCACCAGATCATTCATTTCGTATACACACAGTTAACAAGAAGATCACAAGATAATTTTTTTCCACAACTGGAAAATTACTATGGGGCATTAGTAAAACACCCCTGATATTGCATGAAAGACGGTGAAAATTTTTATTAACAATAAGAAATTGGAAAAAGAAAGCTTAAAATTTCATTCATTGGGGTTTGGAAATGATCCCGAAAGCATCATATTTTTAGTTAGGTCAAAGCACCTAAATAATAATAATATAAGGAGAGAGGTGAATCTAGGGCTTTAGAATTGGAAAAGAATGTTCATTCTAATGCACAAATTATGAACTGTTTCTGCTCAAATTCTTTCCAAAATGGTTCATACTGACATACATACCAAGACATGATCTAATAAAGAAATCTGAAATTATACTTGGCAGGAGTAGTTAGAACTATGGAATCTTTGTTTTACCCAACACAACCTACAGGATTTGAATATACTTAGTAACATGACCAAATATGGGGAAGGACCCAGCAAGGTATCTAAAGCTTCGTGGTCTTTGTGGTTTACGCTAAGGATACCCATGTTGTTGAGTGGGCATCAGAGAAATGGAACCATCCATGCAAAGTAGTGACTAAATTTTTATTCCCAAGGGCAGTGACATCTCTTTATCTGCAGTTTCTCCAACTAGGAAGGAAGGAAACAAACAAATAAAACCCCCTGAAGAGGCCCAAATCACAGACTCCCAGAGGACAGCAAGTGGAATTCCTCCACCGAAGTCAGAGATTTATTTTTACAACATCCCTCACAAGAGGTTTTCCAGTTCCTTTCTAAAGTTTCCTTGGACGGGGATCTCAGTTTATCTTAAGACAGCCAGTACACTGTCAGATAGCCAGAACTGTTGCAAAATCCCTTATCACATTAGACAAAACTCTGAACCCATTTCACTTCAACCCATGAGTACTAGTTTTGCCTTTTAAAGCAACTGAAACTAGGCCTATTCCTTATCCAACATGACAAACTTTCAAATATTTAAATACAAATATTATATCCCCCTTTTAGTATTCTCTAGATATAATATCCCTAGTTTCCTAATTATTTTATTGATTCATTCATTCATTCATTCACTCAACAGATGATATTTGAGCAACAACCTACTATAGGTTCTGGGGGTTACCTAGTAGTGAAGGACGACAAAAACGTCCCTCATGTCATGGAGCTTACACTCAATAGAGAATGTAGATTATATAACACATAGATAGGAAATATCAGGTGGTAAGATAAGACAGGAAGGTGAATAAAGCAGGATAAAGGTACAGAGACATAATTGGAAGCATTATTAAAACAGAAATGTCAGGGAAGGATTTTCTAGTAAGATGGCACTTGAGTGGCAACCCAAAGGAAGAGAGGAAGAGGTGACGTGGATACCCAGATGAAGCATGTTCCAGGCAGGGAAACAGCAAGTGCAAGGGCCCTGAGGCTTGGTGTGTTTGGCATGATCAAGGATGAGCAGAGAGAGCAGCATGGCTAGTAAGGGGGACATTGCTAGAGTTCGTCAGAGATGTGATGTGGAATCAGATTACGCAGTTTCCTCATAGGCTGTGTAAGGAGTGTGGATTCTTTTTCAGAATGAGATAGAAATCCTTTGGAAGGTTTTGAACAGAGGACTGGTATAATCACTTATATTTTAGCAGGATCACTGTGTGTCCTGGGTTAGGTGGGGGGATGTAGCTGCAGCTGGAAGACCAGTTAGGAGACTGGTTCTCACACGAGATGGCCTGGAGCTTGTGGGAGTGGTGGAGATGGTTAAGAAGTGGTTCTAACCACTGGGTGTATTTCAAAGGAGGGGCCAGCAGACTTAGCTGTTTGGGAGTGTCCTAAGTATTTGGCCTGAGCAACTGGAAGGATGGTGTTGTCATTGACTGAGATTGGAAAGACAGGGGAGGTTAGAAGGGCTGGGAAGGAAGATGTCTGTTCCACTTCCCAGTGGAGTTGCGGGGCTGGCAGTCTGGGGGTTCAGGGGAGAGGTCCAGGCTGTAAAAGGAACTTGGGCATCCTCAGAGTGTAGACAGTATTCCTCTGGTTTTACCAATGGAGTGCTGTGGATCTAGGCATTGAGTCTGATGTTTAGATACTGGGAAGATGAGGAGAAATCAGAAAAGGAAACTAAGGAGAAGCGGCTCCAGGAGGAGGATCTGAAGAAGAGAGAAGGGAGTGCTTCAATGAGGAAAAAGTGAAAAACTCCATCAAATGCTGCTGAAATAGCAAACAAGAGGGGTTCAAAACAATTGACACTGAATTTAACAAAAGTAATTGGTGACTTGGAGGAGAACAATTTCCTTTTGAAGCAGTAGGGACAAAAGCCTTATTAGCACGGGTTCAACAGGGAATGGCAGCCAATCCTTCCAAAGAGTTTGTGACAACAGGGTGCTGCTGAAGAGCGAGGCTGAAGGGAGTTTTGCTCACTTGCTTTAATATGAGGGATACGCCTGTAATCCTAGCACTCTGGGAGGCCAAGGCTGGTGGATCGCTCAAGGTCAGGAGTTCGAGACCAGCCTGAGCAAGAGCGAGACCCCGTCTCTACTAAAAAAATAGACACAAATTATCTGGACAGCTAAAAATATATATAGAAAAAAAATTAGCCGGGCATGGTGGTGCATGCCTGTAGTCCCAGCTACCCGGGAGGCTGAGGCAGAAGGACTGCTTGAACCCAGGAGTTTGAGGTTGCTGTGAGCTAGGCTGACGCCATGGCACTCTAGCCTGGGCAACAGAGTGAGACTCTGTCTCAAAAAAAAAAAAAAAAAAAAATATGAGGCATACTCCAGCGTATTTATCTTTATTAGACATCACCCAGCAGAGAAGGAAATTCAATGACGAGGAGGGAAAGGGGGCATTTTCAGGAGTAATGTTCTTGAGTAGAAAAGGGAGGATAAAGATCTAACCTCGAGCAGAAACATGAATATAAACATTTCATCCACTGGAACAGGAGGGCAGGGGTAAATATACAGGTAGGTTGGCATATTTGGTGGTGGGGACATGTGGAAGTTCTCCTCTGAAGGCTTCTATTTCTCAGAAAAATAAGAAGTGAAGTTATTAGCTGAAAGTAAGAATTGTGGGGAGAAGATGCTGGAGGTATGAGGAAGGAAGGCACGCAATAGTCATTTCAGTTGCAAGCACTGGAAAAGTTTTATTTGAAAAGGGCCAGACAGTGAATATTCTAAGCTTTGTGGGCCATGGGGTCTCTGTTGAAACTACCCCGTTTTGCAGTTTTAGCTCCAAAGCAGCAAGAGACAATGTGTAAATGAATATGCACGGCTATGTTCCAATGACACTTCATTTACAAAAACAGGCAATAGGCTGTGGTTTGTCAACTCATGGCCTAGGAGAAGAGGAAACTGGGCAAGGGAAGTAGAATAAGATTGTCAAGCATTACTAAGGGCACACTTGATTTTATTTTTAGATACTTTTACCATCCTAGCCCTCCTCCTTAGGGCATATTTCTGTTTGTCAGGATTTTAATGGAACCTGTAACCTGAGGCAATGCTAAACATACAGGCTGATCCTGAAGATGCTCTTTTAATCAATACTAATGAGGGTAAAAGGGTTTCAGTGGTGTAAAGCATCCTCCTTCAAACTGTGAAGGCAAGGAAACTGTTTGGGGCAACGTCTACTCACAAATGACTAACATTCTTTAAATGTTTTGACACTTAAAAGAATACATTTCTGTTATCTAGAAAATCCATTTTTGTCAACCACCTAAGATTTCTTCTCTCTCTTTCCATGTCATCTTCACAGTGTTTAATACACTGTCCTGCTAGTGGGGAGAGGATGCTGATGACCGACCTGGGCACCTGCTCCGTGGTGTGGTGGGTGAGCCCTGAGCCCTCTCTGTTCCCCAGCATGGCCCTGCTGTATGAGAGAGGGCCTGAGGCCCATGCAGTGGGGGGACACAGGTGAGAGTGCTGCCGAGTTAACTCACAGGGCTCCCCATTGAGCATTTCCTCCTCCTATCAGCACAGGCTGCAAAGCAACTTGGCTAAGCTCCCACAGACTCTGATCTGGAGACAGTCTTTCCTTCTGCCTGTAGGTCCCAAACACAGGGTTTTTTTAATTTGTTTGTTTGTTTGTTCATTCATTCATTCACAATAGCATCAGTAATAAAAGGCTGGAATTAAATAGAGGAAATTGAAGAGGTCTTGACTATATTTTTGGTTTGGTGTGAATGTGAGTTTTTAAGGAACTCTAAACACTCTTCATATCATATGATTAGTATCCTAATGAATGAATTATATGATATTATAATTATATAATTATATAATACAATGAATTATATTCATTTCTTTCAGGCAGAAATATTTTTATTAGGACCAGATACTTGGGTACACAAATGAAATATGTATTTTATACACAAAAAGCTATTACTTTTTAAAGTGGGCTTCAGACTAAATTATTTTATATTTACTTCATATCTTATACTGAAAGAAGGAATATTGCTGTCTTGATTTTTCTGGTTTCCATGTAACTTCTAGATGCATTTTCAACAGATAATCAATTCTACAGCACTCCTTACATAACAACTATCAAGAAAGGCTTTCAAGGGAGGTTATAAATACTTCTTCATTCCCTGGAGGACTTTAAGCCCATATATCCTAAATGGCTTGTAAGGCAGTGCTCTTTGGAAACACCATGCTAAACCAGAGGTTCTCTGAGGGTCCCTTTCCCAGCTCTATAATTTAGTGATTTAATTCAAGAAACCCATGAATTTATTAATATATTTTGGGAGATTTCTTAGGGCAGGTGAAGCAAGATCACTAACAGCCCTCGACCTAGACGTTCACATTCTTGGTCTATTTAATTTATCTATGTGAAATTCATTATAAACAGTTTACCTAACACTGCTAAGCCAGAGAAAAATAAAAGATTCATGTGTAACTGTCAGAAGAGTTATTTAAGAGCCTTATTTCAAGGTCTGTTTTTTAAAAAAAAAAAATCTCTGTAATGTATAATTAAAGCTTTTCATATGATTTTTCAGCATTTGAGAAGAGAAATGTTATGAATGTAAATGAAAAGCCTGTTTTCTTTACAAATGGAGCCATAAAAAAATGTTGTGCCCATACCCTCGGTGGTAAAATGAAATCTGAACAAGATTCCTTAGGAAAGACCACATGGATGATAGACGAGCATCTTACTATGACAAGAGGTGAAACAGCACAGTTCTATGCATGAAAACATTTTCTGCATTATCTCAACTTTAAAAACCACCTTTTCTAAAACACCTAGGTAAAACATTGTGCAAAAATTGCTATCAAGGGAAGGGAAACCAGGAAGAAAGAGTCCACCCTTTATGAAAGCACTTTTGTAGTAACAGAATGCTATTCAACACGAACTCAGGGTTTTTGGATAAATTCTTATTGATTACTACACAATACATTCATTTCATTAAAAATTAAACCTTGAATATAAATTCATAGAGTTTTTTGCTATTTTAAATAAAAAAATAAATGACAGAATAAAACACTGATGGCTTCAGATATTATATTACTCAATTATATGCACCTATTTCCAAAACAGAAAATATTAACAATTCTTTCCAGGAAAATTTAGATGACAGTTCATAGTCAAAAAATAATAATAATTTTAGGGCAGCAAGTATTCATTTTTTTCAAATTTCTTCAAAGAAAGAAATAGTACTATGAAAAAGCTCTCCCTATTAGGAACAGAAAAATATGCACTTTGATAATGGGGGAAAGAACTATGAAGCAAGCGTCCACAGTGAGAAATACACACAATAGAAAGTGTGGTAGTCAAGGCAGGTGTACTAGTCGCCAATGCAGGCCTTAGACTCCACACTGGGGTGGCATGGAGCCTCAGAAATCATTCATTGAGTCTGAGCCCCTCACTATACAGGCAAGGCGCTGGAAGTTCAAGGAGGCTCCCTCCCTGGGCCTCCTCCTTTGTGAATTACTTTTGTTCATACACTGCCCGGTTGGATCTCCATCCTGTACAAATACTATGTGATACCACATCCTGCCAGAGCATGCTGAGAGCAGGGAAGGAGGCAGAAATCACAGCTACATGGAATTTGTAACTGTTGTTTCCCTCTAAAACTGTCTTAAGCTATTGTACTGACAGAATTACGCCTTCTGATTAAACTCAAAATATAGAATTATAAATTTACATGACTGACAAAGCAAGGCGTTCATTCATTTCACATACTTGATTCCTTGAACTTTCGGACTAGATCACTGAGTCCACCAATATTCTATATTGTTTTGCCCAGAGAGAAATTACAGCTCAGATCTGTATACATTATTGATCACACTGCTAAGCAGGGCAGCAAAGTTGAAAAATAATAAAGAAGTAAAAAAAAGAGAATAAGCAAACTTTAATAAATTCTAACATAAATGATTTAACAGGATCATCTGTTTTCTACGACAGTCTTAAATAAGAGCTTTCTTCAGTGCATATTTTTTTAAAGTTACTCTTTGGCTACTGACACATTATCAAATATTTGGCAATTAATTTATATAATTAATTATTATCACTTAATATTAAAATGATTGGCTCAAATGTGGGACAGGAGGCAAAATAGTCACTGAATCCAGTGGCCAATGGCTAACTGAATCAAAGCAAGAATTTCCAAAGTTCAAAACATTAGAAAATTATACACTGAAGGTCTAATTAGAACCCTTAAGCTAGAACCTGGTAAAATTTCAATACATTCTGACAAAGATTCTTTAATCCTTTTGCCCTATATAAAGAGTGAGAGTAACACCACATCCCAGCCCTGTTAAATACCTTAAATATTCAAACCCAAAAGCAACGAGATCATGATAAGGATGATAATAAGTGACAGAGGCTAACCTTTCTGAGTGCTTACTGTGTGTCTGGCGCTATTCTAATTGCTTCACATGGAGTCATCTAATCTGCAAAACAATCTGACAATTATCTCCATTTTACAGAAGTTAGAAAGGCAGTTTGCACAGTGTTTAAAAGCAAAGACGCTGGAGCCAAACTGCCTCGGTTTGAAACTTGGCCCCGCCTCTCACCGGCTCATCTGTAAAGTGGTGGTAATTACACAATCTACCTTACGGGGTTTGCTGTGAGGTTTAAATACGTTAATAAAAACAAAGAGCCTCGAAGAGTGTCTAGTACGTATGAAGTGCTGCCTAAGTGTTAACTCTCAGTATTATTACAGAAAAGGAAGAGGGGACACAGGAGAGTTAACTTGCCCAAGGTGACGGTGGCAGAGCCAGGAAAAGAACCCAGGTAGTCTGGCCCTGGGCAGAGCCCCTAAATTTCATGCCTAACATTTACTGAAACTCTCCTGTGTGCCAGGCTTGTAAACTTTTTTTAAAATGTTGTTTCATTTCAATTTCATGACAACCTTATAATATCTCCATGTTACAGAGATCAAAAGCATGCATGCTAGGTATTGCTTAGCACAGTGGGGACACCACAGGGACAAAGACTCAGTCGCCCAGCAGGAACTTACAGGTTTGGAGCTGCTAAGGGACTTGCCCTTAAGGAAGAAGGGCTGGGATGCAAACCCAAGTCTGAAGCTTTCTTCACTCCGCCCACATGTCACAGCATTAAAACAGGGCGTTTCTCAGGCAGAAAAGATATTTTTAGTGAGAGAAAAAAGAAAGGAGCCAACGGGTGAGAGGGAAGATTAGCGCTCTCTGGTAGGTGGGAGGCCTAGGTACAACAAGGCCCCTGTCTCTCTGGGGTTAGTGGCTGTCTTAACCCTTTATATACCCAAAGTTTTCAACAGCCTAGAGGCATTTTCCCCAAAGTAACATATTTATCAAGTATGGGGGAGGGAACAGTAAGGAATGAGAAACCAATTTCTATTTAACTTGCTTAAAATTATTTCAGTACTCTGGAGTGAAGATTGAAGTAATCTGAAATACTTACCATGGAGTCTGGCATATAGACGGCTAAGCAATTATATGTGATACATCAATCAAATAAATTGCATGTGTAAATTATACACATATGTACACATCCATGAGCACACACATTTATTTCTAATTCTGCCTAGGTAACTCATGGCAAAATCTGAAAGTTTTCTTTAAGTTCACCCCACATGACTTGAACTACCAATTCTACCCAGGGCATTTGTATGGATGGACCTGGGGAATCAAACCAATAGAACTGGTGGTTCTACTGTGGAAGCTGATTGGGCTTTCTCAGACACACCAGAGGAGATGACGCTGCCTTCCTTTCTACTCAGCCTAGGCTTATAACACTCATAATTATGCCTCCCGGTGAACTTGACTTTCAGACCTAAACAGAATCTGTTCCTGATCTAATTACTGATTTATTGGTTGCATGATTTCATTCTTCTCTATGTCCTGTAGATGTACAGTTATGTCACTGTTGCTGAATAGAATCACAAAATTCTGAAGAGCAAGGTCTGTGTACCCTTTTGAGAAATAAAACTGCATTCAAGGCCGGGCATGGTGGCTCACGCCTATAAACCTACCACTCTGGGAGGCCGAGGCGGGTGGATCGCTCAAGGTCAGGAGTTCGAGACCAACCTGAGCAAGAATGAGACCCCTGTCTCTACTAAAAGTAGAAAGAAATTATCTGGCCAACTAAAAATATATATAGAAAAAAAAATTAGCTGGGCATGGTGGCGCATGCCTGTAGTCCCAGCTACTCAGGAGGCTGAGGCAGGAGGATCACTTAAGCCCACGAGTTTGAGGTTGCTGTGAGCTAGGCTGATGCCACGGCACTCGCTCTAGCCCGGGCAACAAAGCGAGACTCTGTCTCAAAAAAAAAAAAAAAAAAAAACTACATTCAAGCAGACTTTTGCCCATAGAATAAGTTCAAAATAAATAAGGAATAACAGTTTAAATTTAGAAACACTTGTCCCACTAATAACTAAAACATGTAATAAACCCTCGAGAAAGTAGTAAATATGCTGAGTTAGGAAAGCTGCATAGGTTTGCTTGGAAGCCTGAACTGTAATTTCAATATGAACTCATAGATTGCAGTATTTTTAATATTACCGTAGCAAAACAATGCAAATTTATTAAAACTGCAATCTGTGCAATCGTGACTAAAAAAGTTAATGTGATTATTCTGACCAGAATGGACAGATTTGGAAGCTTAAAGGTAGAGGGATGGGCCAATGAGGCTAATTAAGAATCTTTAAATGCTCTACTGTTATATAACGTTAATAGCTGATAGCACTAGGGTGTCCAAAGTTTTTATGCCATGGTAGTATCTGGAGGTAAGTTGCTACCAAAAGCACATCTATGCCATGGTTTAGCTCTTGGGAGATAGCACAGCACCTCTGGCAGGTCAGTGCTGCCAGCTAGCTCATTCCCCTCTGCCTTCTGCAGGGGAAGGACTGCCCTAAGGATGGCCTCTTCTTCTGGTTGTTAACTTATGTTCCCCGCTTTCTCTGGGAAGTAGACTGTGTCTATCTGTCCCTTTCTCATGAATCACATTATCAATATGGTTAGCAATTTAGGGCTCTTCTTGTGAAATATCTTTATATCAAAACTAAACACTTTATTCCCAATAATATGACTATTTACAGAACACACAAGGCAAAAACTGTATCACTTGTGAACACCTGTACTACCTTACCACCCTCAGCACAGAATAGTACAACACATGAGTGGCTGTCACAGAACTGATCCTACCTGAGAATCTGGAACACCTTCGGCTTCTGGTACAGTTACGTGTTTGTCATTGTTTTCTTCATCTTGTTCAATTGCTTTAAAAAAAAAAATGACACTATTAAACAAATGTAGCAGCATAAGAAAAATGTTTCAATTTTATTTCAGATAGCAATTTGGCAGGAAAAAATGATGGTAGGTGGATTCATAAAATGTAAACCTTGGCACTATTTTTTGTTATTCAGATGGAAAAGTTAACTAATAGCACTGGGTACTTTTCATGTACCTTATCTCATTTCTTAAAGCAATGGCAGTGGGAAATTTTAATCTTAATTCTCCTCTTCACCTAAACTCATCCAGACATCAGTACTGTGCTCTGCCAAAACAGAAGCTGGAGGTATAGATGAAGATTTCTATTCATTTCATGTGAGAGCAGTCATATTTTTTTTAAATGTGGTTTTCTGGCTGGCAGTTTACATGTCATGTAATAAAGGAAGTGCAGTATTTTATATCTGGGTTTCTTAGTGCATTGTTACCATGAAATTCCAAACTGTGGAGTCTTGAATCTGCCTCTCCCCTCCCCAGAATCTCCCTATCCAAGACCTTGTCACCCTTTCCTCACTGGTGTGTGATAACTTCCTACACACAGCTCCTGTCTCCAGCGTGGGCACAGCTGCTAAAATAATCAGTCTCAAAAAATATAAAAATGGCATGTGCCAGGTTTTGCCCTATGTATTGCTTAGTTTATTAAATCTGAACTTCTGCTCGATCATGGAAGGGCTTTCTTGAACTGTCTAGCTTCCCCCAATCTCGAACTTTACATGGACGCTCAACACCAAAACTATTTTACATTACTCTGATTCAAGCACAATGACTGGACTGCTTTTCTGTTTATATTAATACAGCCTGCTCTTCCTTTTAAATAAATATTAATTGAGCACCTACTATGTCCATAGCAGGCGACAGTGACATTTGACAAGCCTGATGATGTGTAGACCATGATAAATTCTGACGTGAGCCTAAGAACATGGGGAATTGCATGATTTGATATCTATTTTTGAAAGTTCTTTTTGGCTTCTTTGTAGAGAACAGACTTAAGAGAAGGAAGTGCGGAAGCAAGGAGACCAATTTAGTGACTGTTGCTATTGTCCTGCCTAAAGATGACAATGGCTCAGACTGGGGGTGGCTATGAGCAGGAGAAACACGGAGGACCGGAGCTGTATTTTTATACAAAATGGCACAACTTACCAACGAATTGAAAAGGAAGATGAGGGAGAGGCAGCAATCAAGGATGACTCCTACGCAGAGTGAGTCATTGCTTGTATCCACCATACCATTTACCCTTTTTGCCCTCTCCATCAAAGGCAGGTCAGAAACATTCCAACCTAGCTGGCAGTCAGGTCACCCACTGTATTTAAGGATTCAGTTTGCATTATTCTGTGTACTTTTAATTATTGTGCTCTCTGCTCTGTATTTTTTAAAACACCATTTCATGTACCTTTTGCTTTTGTATGCCTTTCACGCCTGCTGTGTGGTGCTTACCACAGAGCCCACCTACAATGTTGTGGATAAAGAACGACTCTGCAAACACTAACTGGGATGAACAGTTTGTCCCCAAGTGACCAGAATGACACTACTTGACTACACCTACTTGCATAATAAGCTACTTCTTTTGTATCTATTTATGAAAGAAGGAGGGAAGAAAACTCTTCTGTTAACCTCCACAAATACCTAGGATAACTCCTACCAGCTGAGCACCTAAAGGCAAGGTAGGAATAGCTGAAGGGGGTAGAAGCTTTTCTTCTATTTTCAGAAAAAAGTTCCATTCATGTTCATTCAAAGGGGTCCCCTGTTGCTACTGTTGCCCAGTTAGGAGGAAACTTAAGAACAAAGAAAAACACTCATGTTTTCTCTGAAAAACTAGAGGCAAGAATACAAAGGGAAAAATAAAACATAGAATAACATCCTAAATTCCACTTAAAAATGCAGTGGGCTATGGAAGTAAGGAGCTCCACTCAACCAACTAAAATGATATGAGAAGCCTTTCCTCATCGTGGAAACGGGAGTCATTTTCTTGGAGGGCAGGCTGATCACATACCAATGTGGGATAACTTCATGTGAAGAACAACCATACTTTGGCACTTAATTTGTGCTTTATTTGAATTTTTGCTCTTCAAAGTTTAAATTATGATGAAAATGAAGAAAATTAAGTTTTGGAATCTGTTTTTAAAACAACATTCTAGGGTACAGGCATTTCTCTTTTTTTACCTCTTGTACTAGGACACAGAACATGCAAGACGATAAATAACCATTTCAGATGAGAATTAATACTATTTTTAAAGAGTTAGGCATAATTCTTAATATACAGAAATAGAATTAAAAGGGGAACAGATGAACACAAGAGCACACTTGGGATAAAATGTCTGTCCTGTATTTCTAGCTTATCCCCAACAATGCTACATTTACTGTCACATCTTTGAAGATCTCAAAATCTGTTGCCTAGCATTATGCTGAAATTAACAGAGTGAGAATTACAAACACAAGCAAGTTAAAGGACCTGGCAGAGGTAACTCAGCAATCTATCTCAATCAGCATAACGGAGAGTCTCAAAATACTGCCGGACTCTTTAACTTCAACCCCGTGATGATGGAGAGAAGAGAGCATTCTCTTCCAACACATAAATAATATCACTTTCTTGGAAATACTGAAAAATTATAATTCCAAAAATGCATTTTAGCCAGTGGTTCACATACACCACTTGGGAACAAAAACTTATTTATCTTGGATTTCCAGGGATTTAAGATTAGCCCATGAAGTCACAAGCATGAAATACACAGAGTCACCTAAAAGGGGAGTGAGTACTCCATTAACCTTCTAATGCATAATGTCCAGGAGTAAATAAGGAGATACTTTCTCTCTTTATGCCTTCTAGGGGTGTGGCTTACCTGGTGGAAGAAGGAGGAAGCAATTGTTTAGATTTTTGAGTTTAATTTTTCTTTTATCTGTTCAGAATAAGGGTAGGTTGGGGAAAATTTCCTATGCAAATATTGATTCTGGGACAGTTCCCTCCAGCAAAACACGTACACAGGAATGACAGCTTCTGGGACCAAGGGAGGCTAGGAGCCTCACTCTCTGCCAACACAAACCATCTTCTTATCTCTCAACACACAGAGTGTAAAAGCAAGCAAAGGCCTTTGAAAATAACATACCATAACAAAAGACCCAAGTACAAGACCTAAAGCATACACTTTGAATAGTGACTATTAGAGCCCACATGAGAACTAAGAATACATGTGGATTAATTAACACTAATTCACATAAAAGTACCTAGTTTAAATGTGTCTATTTGTAAATTAGCCAAGAGGGATTCAAGATGAGCTACTGTTGACAGCCCCTAAGGATTTTAAGGCTTATCTTGATATCACTTTCTTGTTGCTTTGGGAACAACAGGTTTTCTCTATGACTTACTAGGATGGGTGCTAAGAAAACTCTCCTAGTAACACTACTAATAATATTATTTAAAGACAAAGGGGGTTGATGCCCTTCCAAAATGATGCTTATTTAATTTCTGCTCATCAATTTTGAAAGGGTGAGAACTACAATAACAGAAAAAATTAATTTTTCTGATGATTTTGCACATCAGCAAATCCATCCACGTGGGTCCTGACCAGGACTTCTCTTTTCTTTTCCTTTTTAATGAAATAGAATGGCATAAAATAGAAAGAATAGGAAAAAATTAAGATCCAAATGCATTTTTCACAAGTGTAAATGAAATGTGTACCAACTTGGAATCTTTTGTGTGTTCTGAGGGTTGTGGACATAAAAATGTTTAGAAAACACTGTAGTGTTTCCAAGCCATAGGAGGCAGAATCCAGTTCCTCATTATCTAAGTCATCAGCTATTTCTTGCCGCATCCTGGAGAGGGGTCATAATATTGACTTTAGGAGTCCGCTCAGCAATACTCCATTCACATTCCACAAGGAGTTCCTACCCTGCGGGAGGGCATGGTAACAAGCTTGCAGGGAGAAATGTTTATAGAGGATATTCATTTTTGTTACCAATGTATAATCACAAATGTGTCCAAATGCTCAAATCTCTTCTATTACTTAGAAAGAAAAAAAAAGCAGCTATAACCCTTCACCTCATCACTATGTTTTTTTAATGTTAAAATTAGAAAAATAGGAGTCAGTGTTCACCATCAAGACACTCCACATGGTACTATAATCTGGCCCATGCAATGCTATTGAACATTGAACTTCTCTTTGAAAGCTGACCAATAACCACTACATCTCTGTCCCAACAGTTTTTTCTCAACCCCTATCTATTCAGTCTGACTACTGAACTTGAGACTTGTTGATTTAAAACACTTCTGTGTGTCCTTACTGTCCTTAAACCTTCTAAAAATGCAAGTTTTCCCCCAGGCTCTCTCTTTGTCTCTTTCCTCGGTGATCTTATCTGTTCCTAAGGTTTCAACTTGCACTGCTATGCGGGTTATTCCCAAATCTATGTCTCCATCTCTGCCGGCTTCTCTGAGTTCCAGGCCCACATTTCCAGCTACACATTGAATGTTTACATTTTACAGACTATAACATATCTGCTACATACAAGCTGCTATGTTCTCACTCATATGTGTAATCTAAATATTAAACACAATTGATCTCATGGAGACAGAGAATAGAATGATGGTTACCAGAGTTTGGAAAGGGTAGTGGGGAGGGGGGTAAAGTGGGGATAGTTAATGGTACAAAACTATAGTTAGTTAGAGAGAATAAACAATATTTGATAGCACAACAAAGTAACAATAATCAACAGTAAACTAAGGTATACTTTAAAATAACTGAAAGAGTGGAACTGGAATGAATATTCCTAACACAAAGACATGCTAAATGCCTGAGGTGATGGACAGCCCAATTACTCTGATTTGATTAATTCACATTGTGTGCCTGTATTAAAACATCACATGTACCCTATAAAGATACCCATATGGGTGTACCCATAACTTTAACAATTAAATAATTGTTAAAATTATAATAATAAATTAATTTAAAATTAATAATTTTTAAAATAAATAATTTTAAAATAAATCAATAAATTAAACAAGCTGCTATGATAGGTATGGCAGCATAATCTTTGCCTCAAAAAAGAGCAGTCTACGTAATAGGGTGAGTACCAAAGGTCTGGAATCACAGGCTTCCTCCCTCTCCTGGGGTCTGTGTTTGGGTTTGGATCACCACCAAGTACCGAAGCTGGAGACCTCAGCATCTTCCTGGTCTTCCTTCCTCTCAGCCCTCACATCAGTTTCATTCTAAACCCTGTCACTTCTACCTCTGGAATGTTTCCACCCTTCTTCCTCTCTGCACAGTACCAGCTCATGACATCATCTCTCACCTGGGCTACTGTCACAGCCTCCGCTCGCTCCAGTCTCCACACTACCTGGGTTCCTCTTCCAGAAGGGGAGTCTGGCCAGGCCCTCCCACACCCTGCAGTGCCCCCTCAGAGAATGTGAGAATCATGCAGGGAGATTAACACCAGTTCAGGTTCCACAGCCCCAGCCTCACCGTCCCTGATGCCCTATGGCTTAGCCCAGGGACGTGCAGGTTTGAAAGATTTCATACCTGTGACCCCCACTCTATTCAACACTGGCCAACATTCAAGTGGAAGCCCTCAACCTGGCCTAGAAGGCCAGGCCACTGGGTCTCAGACGCGCTCCCCGGGTACATCTCCCGCGTTTGTTTCTGGCCCATGATGCCCCCCTCCTCAGCTTAACCAGGCGACATTGTCTTGTCCCCTGGGCTCCCCAGCCTTAATAAAGAGCCTTCTGAGTCCTCACTACCAACATCCAAGGCCCTAGACAAAATGAAGAGCCTTTCCTCCTGGCCTTCTTTTTCTGTACACTCATGTTTTTTATCTCAGTGTTTTATAGTCAGCAGCACAAACATCTGTCTTTACTAGTCTACATTATGAGTTCCTCAGGAGGAGAGAGTACATTTTCATATTCCCAGCACCCGGAATTCTTTCTCAAACATAGTGTTCCTAACTAATGGCCTATTGAATTGAACGAAGGTTGTCAAAACAGAAAGTAATAAAAGACAGACACAAGCAGAATAAAATGTCACATCCAGTTGAGGGGAAGGGGTTAACATTACGAAAGAGGCATCAAGGGAAAGGTAGATTCAGATCAGAGGAGGGGAGGGACTCAAGATGGAGAACTGGCATGATCAGAGGTGAGCTGGAGAAATGCATGGGGTCTGACGTCAGAACAGCAAGGAATACAGTGTTGGGAAATGTTAGAAAACAAAGCCAGACAAGCAAGTTGGGTTTACATGTTCAGCTGAGGAACTTGGAGGGGCAAAGGAAATACCACCGTCACCACAGTATATACATACAGTTCTTGAGCTCTTACTGTTTCAGGCGCATGACAAACTCTTAGTGTGGATTATCCATTAAGTCTTCGCCATATTCCTCTAGTAGAGGTCCTGGCAAGGCTGGACTGACGTGGCCACCGGGGGAAGGTTAACAATTTGACACCTCTTTATGCCAACATTTGCTAAATATCTATTCAGCATTTCTGCAGTAGGGCTAGTGAGAAACTGAGTTTCTATTCATAAAGGGTGAATATCATTTATTGGAATTTAGCAATTCACTTTTTTTTAATTGCCTCATTTGACACTTAAAAACTTTTATTTTTTAAATTGTAATAAAATTGTCATACTATAATTGTATATATTTTCTGACACCCATATTTTTTCTGACATGCTTACTAAGGAGAGAGGTAAATCTCGTTGCTCCGACGCAGCAACATCCCATGTGTGATCTGATTTCATGATTATCACTAATCACCAACCAAAAGCTAGCAAGTCTACGGGTTGGTAGAGCTGCCTTGGTGGGCCTTGAGCCATGAGCTTACGTTCACTGAAAAAGTATTCCTCAGTGATTATATGCACCCAGTAAAGGGCGTTTATGCATTGTCAATCGTTAAGACCAACTTCCTTGGCCAAAGCAGGGTCCAATTACATTTGAGAGTTATATGATTCTTAATGTAGGAATCTGCATTTAACAAGGGCATATATTCATTACACCAGTGATGTTCCTGGGCAGGTGTACGGTTGGCCCTCTGCTTAATCAGATTCTAAGCACTATTAAGATTATGCTCATTTTATAGATGGCAAAACTGAGGCTGAGAGGTGTCCAATAGCTTGCCCAGAATTACACAGTTAGTCAGTGGAGGAGACAGCAGTTAAGTCTCCAGGTCTGACTCTTTACCTGTACCAATATGTTCAAACGATTAAGTTGTCTAAAATGAATTGAACAGAAATGAGGCTGAAAACAAAGGAAACACAAGGTTTACTTCAAACAGTCTAAGCACGAACTGACTTGGATTTCCTACCAGGACTTCGGTCTCTGAAAATGAGGGCCACAATGACTCACTGGATTTTAAGCGCTCCTACCCACTCCCTTTCCCCAGCCCTTCCAACTCATGGTTTTATAAGGAATAGATAATGTTTGCTGCACATAAGAAAATGTGTTACCTTTATTAACATTTGAAGGTAGGTGTGTGGATGTTCTGAAAATGCACAGCACTCAGATGGCACAATAAATCTATGGTGAGGAGACTGATATCTGAAGTCGTTGAAAAACTCCAACCTCCTGCATCAGATGCACCACACTCAGCACACCTGACCGCAGGGCTCAAGCCACTGAGAGAGGGGCTCTGGGTCCCCCAACTCCTCCTGCTGCCAACTGACTGCATGATTTATGCCCACCCTAAGGCAGAGAGGATTCCATTTCAATTCTTATGTCTTTTTCTTGTAGCTAAGACCCTCCAAACTTCCTTCTCTGCCACTTAATAGGTTTTTACAGTGATTTCTTTTGAGTAAGATTTAATATATGTCCAGTCGATGGAAAAGTTAGTCAATAGAGAAAAATGATAATATCACTAGGGCAAAGGGTATCCCATACCAGGTCCCTAAATTAGGGCAAAAATATTTACACCATTGGCCAGGGTAATAAAGGGTAATCAGTAATTGACCCCAGTGGCCTGTTACATTGCCATTCTTACAAGGAACTGTGCCAGAAAAAAAAAAATGTTTTCTTTCCATGCAAAGATGGCTTGAAGATTATCCAATTAAAATAAAACCTCAATATACAAAAATCAAGTTAACCTTAGCAACAATTTTTTTTTCCAGCCTTTTTCCTGAGAAGCAGAAAGGTTTTAGTTTTGTTAGGTGCCTTTTCAAGGGCATGTTCTGGTGACAAAACAGACTCAGGCCAATCTGCTATCATCATACGGGAAAAACAGGAGCAGCAATGATTCTCAGACATTGCAAAATGTTTATTCATTAAAAAAAAGATCCTGGTACACTCCACCACTCTATACAGTTTCTCTCAGGAATTAAATTTTAAAAGATTTATCTCTGCTAGTAAAAGAAAAATGATTCCTGAGCCTATGTGCCAGCGAAAAGCTCTGCATGCTTTATGCCATCTCATTTCGCCCCTTCAACGAGCCCCAGGGGCATGTGCCATTAGCTCCATTTCCCAGAATAAGAAAATGAGCCTCTGGAAGCCACTAAGTCATAACAAGTGGCTAATCCAGGACTGAACCTGAGTCCTTGATTCGCTTTTCACAGCTACATGATTCTGCCTTGGGGACCGTAAATCAGAAAACTCAACAGGTCAGATCTATACGACATTCTTATTCACTCAGGTTTTATGGTAGACAAGTAATCTACATTTAAAGAATAACATTTATCACAACTCTTTTGCTATTCATATCATGCTCACAAGTTTATTTCTGAATTGTCAGCAATTCTACTGTTCAATCTTCCCATTAATGTTACAGTGGAATTTCAAAACATACATAACTACCAAGAATTCCCTAGGACTCCTTGTGTTTGCAAATACAGCAACGGCATCAAATGGGCTACTAAATAAATAAAGGGTGGAGACAGTCCAAGAAGAGTCCAGGAAAGAAGACTGTAAAACCTTCCTTAACCCCCATCAAAGTCTATCCTGTTGGAATTTAAAGGAATTTCTTCTTATTATACGTTCAGGAAAAAATACAGCATTAGTCCCACAATACTTCTAGTACACAATCTTAGTCAAGCTACGTCAACTCACCAAGCTTCAATTTCATTACCTATAAAAGAGGGATGATAATAACCACTACCCACAGGAGGGATGTGTGGAAGGAAGGATGGATGGATGGAAACTGCTTAATCAAGGGTAGTGACTTTACATTACAAAATATGATAATGGGCTTTTCTCTTTTGCATTTTCATCTGTGGACAGGACCTTTTTCCTAATCAGACCCACCTACCATTGCAGTAGAGTGGAAGATAAAGAAATGTAAAAACAAAGTCATTAATATTTATATTCTGACACCCAAGGTAGATTTTTTACAGCAAGACAATAGTCTTAAAAGGACAAAATCTGTAGAGAAATGTTATCTTCCTTTGTACCTCAAGAACCAACTCTAAGTCCCAGATTTCAGACCCTTCTCTCCCGTGATGGCTAAGCCACAGGCTTGTCCCCCTAAAGGAGGAGGTCAGGAAGTAACTGGCTGGAAAAGCTTGAGGCTGTCCCCACGGTGCTTCAAGTGCACTGTGGGGAGAAGGGTGACAGGGCAGCAGAGACGGAAGGGAAGGACTGGCTGGGCTTGGGTCTGGGAGGGCAAGGCCGGGGGATGGCTGAGGGGACAGTGAGGACAGAGGCACTGGTTTACAGGCAGATGCAGCCTTGGCACAGAGGAGACTGCCTTGAAGTCTGCACGCAGCCCCTCTGAGGGTCAGCAGACTCACAGTTAATCAGCAGCGAGCACAGTAAGGCTAGGGGCAGACCAGGTGCAGTTTATTTTTCCTGAGTTGCTCTTCTTTACCAAGATGGTAAGTTTCTACATGCCGTGGGGACAGGGACATGCGATGGACTCTCCCCTCAGAAGAGGCAAAGGTCTGGATGGAGCAGGCGGCAGGGAAGCAGTGGAGTACATGCTCCATCCAGAGGCGATATGGGATGGAGCAGCTAGGAAGGCCCAGAGCCACTGAGATGGGCCCCTCGCCACACCACTGTGAATCCACTGGGGCAGCAGTGAATGGAACAGCCCCATGCAGCTCCAACAATCCCACATGCCAGGGACCGAGAGATACAGAAGGGGCAATTTAAACCAGCCCCAGGAAGTCGCTACATCCTAAACAGACTTCAAATCAGAAACAGATAAAATATTGCTCCATAGCAGCAGGTAGCAACTTGTGAGGACCATAGAGCAGTTGTCGAACATAAAGAACACATCATTTCCCATCTAAGTTTCAGTGTGGTGAATAATTTTAAGAGCCTGCCACACTCTCACTTTGGAGTATCAATTTAAGTACTTTAATGGCTCACAAGAGAAAATAATCTTCCACGATTACCAGATAACAAACCTAAGCCAAAATGTATTAATATTTGAAAAAAGTATTAATACAATATTGGTTATCAGCCCAATCTATTTTTTAATTTAAATTTTAATTTTTAATTAACAAATAATAATTGTATACATTTACAGGGTTGGATTTTGTGATGTATGTATGTATACATTGTGGAATGATTATATATGTTTACATTGAGGAATGATTACATCATTGTAGAATGATTATGTATACATTGTGGAATGATAATATTATTATATATACATACATTGTGGGATGATTATATCAAGCTAACATAGCTATCACCCCACATACTTATCATTTTTTGATTATATCAAGCTAACACATTAGCTTGATCACCTCATATACTTTTTTTTTTTAAATAGATGATTTAAAACCTATTCTTTTAATAATGTTGAAATACACATTATTAACTGTGGTCACCACACTTTGCAATAGATCTTGAAAATTTATTTCTGCTTTCTAACTGAAACTGTGCACCCTTTGGTCAACATCCCCTGAATCCCCCCACCCCTGAAGCCTGTGGTAACCACCATTCTACTCTGTAATTCCGTAAGTTTCACTTTTTAAAATTCCACAAATAAGTGAATACAGTATTTGTCTTTCTGTGCCTGGCTTATGTCACTTAACCTAATGTCCTCCAGGCTCCTCCACGTTGTTGCAAATGACAGCATTTCCTTCTTCTTCAAGGCTGAAAAGTATTCCATATACACACACACACCCCCCACATATTCTTTATCCATTCATCCACTGATGGGCACTTAGGCTGCTTCTATATCTCAGCTATTGTGAATAATGTGGCAATGAACATGGAGGTACACATCTTTCTTCAACATTCTGATTTCAATTCATTCAGATACCCAGAAGTGGGATTGCTGAATCATACGGTAATTCTATTTTTAGTTTTTTGAGGACCCTCCACACTGTTGTATGTCTGTACTAATTTTTATTTTTATTAGCAGCATACAAGGGTTCTCCATATACTCACCAACACTTATCTTCCATCTTTTTGATAACAGCCACTCTAGCAGGTATGAGGTGATATCTCAATGTGATTTTAATTTGCATTTCCCTGATTAGTAATGTTGAACATTTTTTCAGAAGCCTGTTTGCCATCTGTATGTCTTTGAAAAATGTCTATTCAAGTCCTTTGCCCATTTTTAAATCAGGTTGGTTTCTTCCTATTGAGTTGTTTGAATTCTTCACATATTTTGGATATTAACCCCTTATCAGATGTGCGGTTTGCAAATACTTTCTACCACTCTATGAGTTGTCTCTTCACTCTAGTAACTGTTTCCTTTGCTGTGGAGAAGCTTTTTAGTTTGATGCAATCACATTTGTCTATTTTTGCTTTTATTGCCTGTGCTCTTGGGGTCATATCCAAAAAAAATCATTGCCCAGACCAATATCGTGTATAATTTCCCTTATGTTTTCTTTTAGTAGTTTACAGTTTGAGATCATACATTTAAAGTCTTTAAACTATCTTGAGTTGATTTTAAATATATAGTGTGCGATAAGGGTCCAATTTCATTCTTCTGCATGTAGATATCCACTTTTCCCAGCACCATTTATTGAAAGACTGTCCATTGTGTGTATTTTTCAAGTCCGCGTCAAAGACACTGAGTCATATTTCCTCTCAAATAAGTAGAAGTATATGTATTTTGAACTTTCACATAAATTGACAAAACCATAGGCTATTTTATCTGTCTAGCTTTCTTCTTAAAATTTTAAGGTAATTTTTAAAAACCACACTAGAGTAGGTCCTAGAAAATTCCCTTGGAGGGGCCTAGACCATTCAAACAAATGTGTTCTTTTGATAAGACTGTCCAATTGGTTACAAGGCTAACCATGAAACTGGTTAGGCCTAATGTGATGAGCAAAACGAAGCAATTTCAATTAACTTGGATTTAGGTACAAACACTAAGCCTGAGGGCTAGAGGATCTGAGGTGCCCAGTGTCCAAGCCTGCAGACTAGGTGTGTCGCTCTAATACCCATGTGGCCCAGTGATGGAAGCCGTCCCTTCCCTGACTAGACCAGGTGGACACACCACTCCCTGGGGACCACAGGCTACCAGGATAATGCTCCCCACTCCCCCACTGTCAGTAAGAGATGTTCTCGGCCAGGGGTTACTGCCAATCTCCAACTTCCATTAATCTTTCCCCCAACCCCCATCGGGGAGGAAGTTTGCTTTCTTACACATATGTAACAAATTTGTGTTTGCTATATAAGGATAGAGGGGAAGAACTTACACTTAGCTCTACTTCTGGAACTAAGATATAGGAAATGAGCCTTTTAAGCATGCTAAAACAAAACTAAAAATCAAAATGAAGAAAATTAGAATCTATAAAATTAAGATGTCAAATTGTATCTGTCATGCCTTGCTCGCTAATGTAGCTACAGTGGAAGAACATGGGCAATGTTTCTTAAAAACTGCCACCTATGTGTAAGGCTGTAAAGGCAACATCGACTCCAATTTCTCACAGTCATTCTTCTACCAGAAAACAATAACAGGATAAGATAGAAACCTCCCCAACTGATCTTCGTAAGTCTTAGACCAAATGCTGAAAATTTATTAAATGTCTGCATTTCCAGTAAATGAAAGTTAGCCACTTCTTGGCAAAAGGAGACCCAGACAAGCCTTTCAGTTCTATTGACTTGGGACTTGTACACGGTTTACAAGGATAAGCCTTCGGTTCAGGTACACTTAATTGGAGCCAGGCTTCAATTGATTTCCCCTTTAAACTACTACAAATCAGCTTCAAAAAATGTCTTCCTGACAAGTATAGAAACTTTAGTCAGAATGTTCGCTTATTCCTGACTCTGCCCACCCAATAAAGCTTGGCAATAATTCCCCTCATTTATAAAGCTTTTACTGTCAATGTCATAAGTGCTTTATAATTGGGCTATCACTCCCATGAGAAATTCTCTATTCAGGTAGAGAAACACTACAAAAAGTTAGGCAATTCTCGAAAACATGAGTTATATGCAGAAGTATAAGTAAGGTATATTTTTTATTCTTTCTACCATGCTTGATTTGTTAGGCCAACTAACACCCTTTATATTAATAAAATATCAGCTCACTCTCTGAGTTGCAGATCAGATAGACTTTGGAATGTGTTGGACAAAGTCTGGCATCTACATCACTGAGAGTTAAAGGCTGGTTAAAATGCAGATTGCCAGGGCCTCTGTCCACACTTAAATGAAGCCCCAAGAGGCTGGGCCAAGGAATTAACACTATTAGCAAGTGCTGCAGATAATTGCTATGCAAATTAAATTTGAGGAGCATTGCTTCAGAAAAACAAAATTTTATTTAGTCAAGGAGAGACTTATGCAGCTGTTCAGAAAGAGGCCTAGGATTGTCTTATAAAGTATCCACCTACATTTCTTCCTCTCCAAAACAAAACAAAAAATCACATAACGTCAAAATGTACTGCTTAAGCTGAAGTTGTACAATTCATGTCTTCACTGAGTCCAGGGTGAAAATTTTTATCACTGATTTTACCACCAAACTAGATCTCAATCATTGCATGATAGTATTAAAACACAATATTTTTATAACCTATCTGAAAAATGCAAATAGAACCATGGTTTGCTTATCCACTTACAAAGATAATGTCTGATTCAGAAAGTCTCAAATGTTAAGTATTTTGTATTATATAAGTGAAAGGACAGTATATGAAGTAAATTTCAGTTTCATCATAAGCATCCCTTATCCTGGTAGAATTTAGCTGAAGCAAATTACACAGTTTCTGTTACTTACAGTGGAACATGATTTACTTACATTCACACAGACTGTGCTCATGCCATTCTCAGTTTTCCTGAGAACAGTTCCATTTTCATGTCTGCGTATACAATTACATTTTTAATGTGATGAATGATGGATAATAGCTGGCTCATGTGGCCAGGACAAAGATTTCCCTAGACAGCTCTTCCTTGTCAATACAAATGACATAAGAAAATGTACCCCGGGGTGAAAAAGAGGACCTTCTGTAGATTTTCAGTGAGGAAAAAGTCGATGAAAGGAAAAGAGCTTGGGAAGGAAATTAAAGTATCAGCAATTACTATTCTCATATTCTTACGGAGTAAATAGCAATGTAACACTGAGCGAAGTGAAGCTTCCTAGTACTCGGTACTTAGGACATGACCTTCAGGCCTGGCATGGTAGTCCACTCACCAACCAAACCCACTTCTTCCTTTTATAAAAAAGAAAAGAAAAAGGACAATGAGGCTGAGAGAAGAAAGTGACTATCAGAGGTAAAACAGCCAGTGCAGAAGTCAAATTTCCTGACTATACTCCCAGAACTGCTAAATTTTGGTAGAAGACCATGTTTGCTAGACTGCAGAATTTCACAACTTTATAAAAACAGCATATGGCAAGGATTCTTCTTCTTAAGGAATATTTTATTACATAAGAGGGATGATTTTAGCCATTAAACAGTTTTCCATTTAATAATGTGATCATCTAATATTTCCTTAAATATTTTAAAACATCTACAGATTGCTTTTACTTTGCACCTTAGGGGCATAAAGAGAAGCAGTCACAGAATTATAAATTCTAAAAATAAATTACAGACGATCCCCCTCCCCATCCTTACCCATGCACCCCCAAATGTAAAGCTTTATTCAAATATACAGAATTAGTCAGATACAAGGCCTTAAGTGGATGCATGTTCTGTTTAGGGTACCTGGTAATTAGCATAAGGGCCTCTTGGGCCCTGCCTCTGAATGCTGGGTGGCACATATCATATGTCCATGCAGGAAGCGGCTCCCACTCACCAGAGGACGACCAAGAACAAAGGAGCTGGCAGGCTTCATGGGAGAAGTTGCCCAGTCAACTGTGTATTAAAGACACCCATTAGTTGCCTCAATCAGCTAATTAGCTCAAACAAATATGAAACCTAAATCATTAAATAAAGTGGCCCTGATTGCATTGGTGACTTCTGATTTGCTGTCACTAACCTAGCAGGGTATCAACAGGGTAGTTCTACCCAAAACAAAAAACTATCCACACTGGGAAAATGGAATGGGATGAGACTTAATTTTTATGAAAGTTGAGCCCTGGCAGGAAGTTTTACTGATTAAAAAAAAAAGGGGAGGGGAATGCCAGGGAGACCCCTGTGTTTATGCTTTGAAATTTAAATCAATTTAAATATAAATTGCTCTCCCTTTTTGTCATTATGAGAAAGAAATAAAACATGGGTTTCAGATCTCTGGTGTGCAAATGGTCATTAACTTTCATTTGACCTTGGGTGTAGATCTAATATTGGATTTATGCACAGGGTGCACTCATTATATTCATCTAGTTTCCTCACAGAAAACACGTTCCCAGGAGCTGCAATGCTGGAAGCTGCTTCTTAGCTCTCAACTACAAAACTTGATTCTCCCTTTAATGCCTCTCTCTTGCCTCTCTGCTCAAAATCTCAAGAAACTGTTTCTCAAGGCTTAGAAATGTGTTTAAAACATGAGCAATGACAAGTAGGACTCTGAACAGTATAATAAAATCATTGTCCTGGACACCAGACCAGAAAGGAACCTGCTCTGTGTGCCATCACGTTACTGGGACAGGGACTATCAGTGTTCAGTTCTCCTTCCCGGTATCTAATTCTCTATAACAGGGACAACTTCCCATTCAGAATGATTTAATTACCCTTGTCTATTGAGCTTTATACGTATTACACACCCTCACTAAATTGCCCTGCAGCATATTTTCAAAAACCAAAACCTCAAAAACCTTGTATTCTGAAGTATGTTCTGTTGTGGTCATTAATTATTCACCTCCTTGGCAAATCAGGTTCACTTACTATCTTAATGGACATGAGGATGAAAAAGAAAATCATCTCACCTTGTTTTCTAACTTTCTTAATTCTAAACAATTCTCAGGGTTAAAGGAATCTAACTTCCTATACTCAATACTCTCACATCTCTTGCTATTCAGGAGAAATCTGTGCAAAGGGCTATTTTCTTTTATAGTATGCCATTGAATAGTTATTTATCATTTTGACTCAATAGCTCTAATTACAAAAGACAGTGTCACAGGATTTTTTTTAAAAGGCAATTTTCTTTGTATCCCAGTGGGAGAGGTAGGAAAAATTTACAAAGCATCTGCTGCATGCATTTTCAATTATTTCTAGGTTTTACCAGTGCTATTACTTTCTTGATGGTAAGAATTTTACATTTTCAAATATCTTTTAAGTTTACACTGCATTGAGAATTGCTGTTGCAAGACTCTTTTTATGGTTTTATGTCATTTAAAAGTAAAGGAAGATACAACCTGTCAACCACTGAATTGATCTCTGCTCAATAAGAACATGGCACGGGTGGAGACCGGATGTACAAAATCTGTCAGCAAGCAGGGACAGAGGAACTGTCTCTAGAAATGTTAGAACAAGGAGTTATTATAGCACCAGAGAAGGAAAGAGATTTTACAAACTTCAACAATCAGCCTGGTGTTAGGCAAAGCTGTCTCTTTTAGAGAAAACATCCTAGATAGATCAATCAGGAAGACAAGAAGGCTGTGTTGGTTATTTTAGGGGAAAACACATCCTACTTCTTTCCTCTTGGTTGAAAAATGCCAAACACCACATTCGGTGGGGTTAGAGTTTGGACCGGTGCTGACCACGAATGAGGGTGATGGACACTGATGAGCACAGCAGGAGGAGGTGGCAAGGAAAAGAAAAGGACAAACACAAACCACGTGGAAAAATCAATTCTGAGAGAACACAGGTGCATTCTTTGAGCACAGGCTGTGACAGTCTTGGGAAAATTTAAATGGTTGAAAACATCCCTAAAAATAAGCATAATCTCTTAATTATGTAAAATATAGCAAACAGACTTCTGTTATAAAGTAGTACTTTTCGGCTTAAACATTCATTATTAGAGCACTCAGAGACTAGATGGAAAAAAAAGTCATTCAAGAGACCATCAATACAGCTTTTTGTTTTAAGAGGATTTAATTTTTTCAATAAAAAATAATGACACATTATCCAAAAGGTAAAAGGAATTTGAGATAGCAATAATTATACTAGCAAGTGAGCCTGTCTTTGCTGGCCCTTAATTTTATTAACAGCTACTCTAAAATCCCATTTGTCAAGCATTCTCCTAAATATGAGCTATGTGTTTACAAAAGGATCAGGGTAAATTCAAATATGGTGTTACATTAAAAGAAAATTCTGCCAACTAAAAATAAAAAGTAAAAATTTTAGAGGACCATAAAAGTAGAAGCACTTCCATAGGTTTAAAGGTTATTTTTTTCTTCTAAATGTGGAAAAGGAAAAGCCTTATTCTCTAATGTTAAAAATAATGTTAAAAATAGTTAATCAATCATTTCTCATGACAAAGCAACATGAATATCTTTTCTCTGGAATATTCTGCTCTGAAATAGAATACGCCTTTTCAGTTGTGTCCACTGACCTCAAACTTCACAAATGCCTCACATCAGAGAGTCCTGCCAACATGTGGTTTCCCCAAATCCTACATACACATACTTAAGAAGGGTGCTTAAAACCACTAAATTTTCCTAAAATGTGTTACTGGTGACCAGTGATTGTTATTAACAGTAGATCCAGAAAGCTGAGACTTTAACTAGACTACCAGGGTGATTAAAAAAAAAAACACCCTCAAATTGTCTAACAGGTCCACCATGATTAGCAGATCCAGGGGTTGCCTACCTGAATGTTTTATCTAGATTTCAATGTCATATCAAATAATAGTAACCATATTTGGTTGTTGAAACCATATACCCAATACAAAAGCCTATTTAAGCTTGAATGTAGGATTCAAAGATGATAAAACAAACAAGAGAATCTGTAAGGTTAGAAGAAACAATTTAATGCAAAACACTAGCTTCTCTCTCATTCTTCCTAGCCTCTTAAAAATAATGTTTTAAAAAAGCTAAAACTAGGCCACGTGTGGTGGCTCACACCTGTAATTCTAGCACTCTGAGAGGCCAAGGCAGGAGGATCACTTGAGCTTAGGAGTTCGAGACCAGCCTGAGCAAGCGCAAGATCCTGTCTCTAACTAGAAAAATTAGCAGGGCATCATGGCACACGCCTATAGTCCGAGCTACTTGGGAGGCTGAAGCAGGAGGATTGCTTAAGCCCAGGAGTTTGAGATTGCAGTGAGCTACAATGACACCACTGCACTCTACCCAGGGTGACAGAGTCAGACTCAATCAATCAACCAATAAATAAATAAGCTAAAACTAAACACAATAAGCTAAACCATTTTATACAGCTTTATATTATGTACATTTTATCTCAAAGAAATAATATCTTTGTATACAAACAATACTTTAACCTGAATTCCTGAACAGTTTATCCTAGAAAGAAGGAAAAAAAATGTTGAAACCCATGACTTGAAGAGTTTATGAGTTTCACTCTATTCTTTTTCATTTCCAGGCACAAAAATAGAAAATAAGAATGAATGCCTTTTCATAAATCACGTCTTTATTCTCATAATCCTGAAAATTACTAACCAAGAGTGGGAGTGTAGCTGGAAACAATGGGCATTGGGTGTTGGAAAACCTGGATTCGCATTGTGGCTGCAGACTTTTAGCCTGTGTGATCACGGAGTGGCACTACCTTCCTCAATCTCAAGATTGAGACAGTGCAAACAATTCTTCCTGCAGCTGTTCATCTTTCTGTGGGTGTCCTTTGAGGAGCCACGTGTCTTGCGTGGGGCTGAGTTGACCCCTCCACCTCCCCACCTGCCGTTGTCCTGCTGCTCCAGAGGTGAGCACTGCATCCTGACAACCAGATCCCTGACCCGGGCTTCTGCTGCGGCTACCCGGACATCTCTCTGCCAAGACGGTTAAACTCCACATACGCCCCAAGCCAATAAAGTCCCTTTTTGGTTTTCAGTTTGTTTTTCTATCATGTACATCTGAAAGAATCCTGAACAAAATAGTTGCAAGGTTGTGACTAAGGGGAATGAAGGTAAAAAGTGAAAATATTGTTATCGTTAAACATTACAGCTTGGAGGAATCACTGAGGTTACCATATTCTATGCCAGCCCCCAAAAAATACAAATTGAAATCACATAGCTAAGGTCACAAAGACATTTAATGGCAAAAACAGAGCCGGGAACCCCTTCCTCCCTTTCCAAATTTTAATATCCCAGGTACCTCAGTTTTAAAACATTTAACTAGCTACTAGCTATGGGCTAAGGAGAAAGAGTGAAATTTAAAAACTGCCAAGGAGATTTCCGGCTTTCCAGAAATAGAAGCCCACCGTGGCACAAATTTCATGTGATCTAAAGTTAATGAGAGCTAAAAGGCTTTGGCTGTGGATTTCCCAGAAAAGGGAAGTAACACATCTCCCAAGACATTAATGAGCTAACATTAGCAGGAGAATAAGCAATCCAACAAAGAGAAAGAAGTGTAAGGATATCTGCAAATTTTTGTAAATATCATGAAGACTTAAAATGTTATTCACATCCACTAATGTTAGTTCTTAGAGGAGAAAACTGTTCAAAGGCACATCCTAATGGCCTCTTAGAAAATTACAACGAAATGGATTTTTTAATAAACTAGAGCTTTGAATCATTTATAGGACCTATATTGATTGGGAGCTACTTTTATTTCTGTTTGTATGGTGGGCTGAAACCAAAACTTTTCTTCATACTAATGCTCATTTTAATAACCCTTTGCAGTTAGACATAAATCTGGCAGGACCACCTGAGCCCTAATTAACTGTTTTACTGCAAGACATAGATATTAGGGTAATCAATTCCTTCTGTCAAGCTCCAGATGTGCCAACTATCATTTTAATACTTTTTTCTTAGATGTATACCAGCTTATTTTTCTTCTCCCTTAAAAAAAAAAAACAAACCTCAACATAAAAAACAAAAAGCATGCACAGAAAGCACCATTCTGCAGCTGGAACTCTATTTAATTAAGGCCGTGGTTAATGGTTCTGCAGTTTATCACTTCCTAACTTCACAATAATAAGGTTACCTTTTTCTGACAGCCATTGACTCAATAATGCATTCTATTTATGAAACATATGCTATGATTTAAAAACAGCAGGGGCCACACTTGTCCTTGCTCACTAGTGTATCTTCTGTGCCTTATACTGCACCTAGCACATAGTAGATGCCCAGCTAGAATTTGATAAAGGAATGAATGAATACAAAATCTATGATTCAGGCTCTATTTTACCTTGCCATTATTATTTTTCATCCACTTCCAATGCCAACTCAAGGATTGAGAATGTAGGATGAAACAGGTGGGTATCTCTAATATTTCCATATTCGGATTTTTTGAATATAGTAATATATACCATGTTGGTTATTTTTAATCCTAGATTGGTTCCCAACTTTGTTATGGTTTAGAGGGTGTGAGAAAGAAATGTCTGTTTTTTCCCCAAGACAATCTACTTTATTTATGTTACTTTTCTAATCTGAAAACATATTTAATTAAAGTTAGGGACAACATAAGAATGCCAACTATCACTGATATTATTCAACCTTATATTTCAGGGCTCTAACTAATGAAGTAATATGGAAAAAAGAGTTCATATGGATTGATAAGATAGAGATAAAATAGGCATCACTGACAGATGTTGCATTTGTCCATGTATAAAATCCAAGATAATTTTAAAATGAGCTATTGGAATTCCTTTGAGTTCCACACATTTACAAGACACAAAATCAAGAATTCTCATACAGCAAAAAAAAAAAAAAAAAGCCAACTAGAGGAAATAATAGATATAGATATTGATACACTGATTCTGAGGTTTATTTGGAGAGGGAGAAGACTCAAGATAGTCAACACGATGTTGAAAGAGAAGAGCAAAATTGGAGGATTGACATTACCTGATTCCAACACTTACCATAAAGCTTTATTGTATTGGTGAAAGAATAGACAAATAGATCAATGGAAAAGCATACAGAGTCCAGAAATAGACCCAAACAAATAGAGCCAATTGAATCTTTGACAAAAATCTATGAACAAAGTCAATATGATGGGGAAAAGATTGTCATTGTCTTTTCAACAAATGGTACTGAAACAACCAGACATCTACATGCAAAAAAAAAAAAAAAGAAAAAATGAACCTAGGCACAGACCTTATACCTTTTGCAAAAATGAATTAGCAATGGATCACAGACCTAAATGTAAAACACAAAATTATAAAACTCCTAGATGATAACAGAAGAGAAAATCTAGATGACCTTGGGTTTGGCAGTGACTTTTTAGATACAACACCAAAGGCATGATCTATGAGAGAAATAATTTGTAGGCTAGACTTCATTAAAATAAAAAAACTTCTGTTTTGCAAAGACACTGTAAAGAGAATGAGAAAACAAGCCACAGAGAGAAAATATTTGCAAAAGACCTATCTGATAAAGGGCCATTTCCAAAATATACAAAGAACTCTTAAAACTCAACAGTCAGAAAATGAATAAGCCAACTAAAAAATTGGCAACAGACCTGAACAGACACCTCACTGAAGAAGACAAACAGATAAGCACATAAAAAGATGCTCAATATCATATGTCATTAGGGAATTGTGAATTAAAACAAAGAGCTATCAATGCACACGTTAGAATGGCCAAAATCCAGAATACTGACAATACTAAATGCTGGTAAGAATGTGGTGTGACAGGAATGCTCATTCATTGCTGGTGGGAATGCAAAATGGTACAACTGCTTTGGAAGACAACTTGGCAGTTTCTAACAAAATTTAACATACTTTTACCACATGATCTAGCAATCAAACTCCTTGCTATTTACTTAAATGAGCTGAAAACTAATATCCACACAAAAATCTGCATATAGATGTTTACAGAAGCTTTACTTATAATGGCCAAACCTTGAAAGCAACCAAGATATCCCTCAGTAGGTGAATGGATAAATAAACTGTAGTATATCCAAACAAATAAATATTATTCAGCACTAAAAAGAAATAAGCTATCACACCATGAAAGAAGCCAGCTGGAAAAGACTACATGCAGTACAATTCCAAAACGTACAACATCAAGAGTGAAGCTTTATGTAAACTATGGTCTGTGGGTGATAATGTGTCAATGTAGATTCATCGACTGTTAAAAATGTACCACTCTGACTTGAGATGTTGGTAGTGGAGAGACTGTGCATGTGTGGGGCAGGAGGTATATAGGAACTCTCTGTACACTCAATTTTACTAGGAACCTAAAACTGCTCGAAAAAAATAGTCTATTTAAAAAAAAAAGAAGTTTCATGAATGACCAAGACCGAGGAACCATCACACAATGAGATGAGGATGACTTAAAAAAAAAAAGGGTAATAGAAAAAATAGTTCATTTATAATAGTAACCAAAACTGCAAGGTACCTAAAAACACACCAAACAAAAAATATATAAGATATTTATAGGGAAAAATATCCTAGGTGTATGGATGGAAACATATTATCTCAAAAGTGTCAGATTTATGTAATGATCTATAAACTGAATATGTGTTTTCAAAAATCCCTTTGGGGTTTTCATGGAATGTGACAAATTAAAACTATGAAGAGAACCAGAAAAGTAAGAAGAGACTTGCCTTACCCACCCCAACTATTCCCAAAAGTCTCAATATAAACCTTTGGCAATTAAAACAGCATAGTGTAGGCACAGGGATGCGTGAACAGATCAATGGAATACAGACACCAGAAATAAATCCAAGCACAGCATACATTAAACTTCATATCTGACAGAGTTAGCATTACGGATCAGTGAGCGAAGAATCCAATGGATGCTGCTGGGTTAACTGGCTTAACATAAGGAAAACATAAAACTTGATCTCTACCTCACACCATATACATAAATAAATTTCAGATGACTTAAAGTCCTATATGTGAAAAACAAAACTTTAACACTTTTCACACCTAGCTATTGACCTAGCTATCCTACTTTTAGTAATTTATTATAAAGAAATATTAATAATAGGGAAAGAGAAAAAGGATATATGTGGTCCTTCTACTATTACTTATAATGGAAAAAAAAATTAAAAACCCAAACATACAACCAAGAATTAAATTGCCTAGTATGTACCTTTAATAAAAATGATGATGCAAATTTATATTATTGACATTAATCCTATAAAGAGTAGATTTTATATATAACTATGGTAATCAACACTGTGGTGTTGGTGGATACCAACAGACTTTGTTCAATGGAACAGAACAGAGAACCTAGAAATATACACACATAAATGTGCCCACATGATTTTTGACAAAAGTATAAAAGCAATTCAGTGGAGGAAAGATGGTCTTTTCAACAAATGGTGCTGGATCAATTATACATTTATAGGCAAAAACAAATAAAAACCCCCAGAACCTTGACCTACATCTTATATCAAAACTAACTCAAAATGGATCATGAAGTTAAACGTAAAACATAAAACTATAAAACTTTTAGGAGAAAAAAAGATATAAGAGAAAATCTTTAGGATCCAGAGCTAGGCAAAGAGTTTTTAACCCAAAGACAAACAAAATTCCATTAAAAATTATTAAACTGGACTTCATCAAAATTAAAAACCTTTGCTCTGTCAAAGACTGTTGAGAGGATAAAAGAGACAAGTTATAGACTGGGAAAAAATATTTCCCAACTACATATTGACAAAAAACTAGTACCTAGGTTATATAAAGAACTCTCAAAACTCAACAGTAAAAAATCCCAAACAATTCAATTTAAAAAATGGGTGCACATCTGGGAATAACACCAATTGGGTGTCGGACAGAGGTGGGGCGTGGGGGGAGGTGATGGGAGTATCCCTACATGATGAGTGCTATGCGCACTGTCTGGGGAATGGACATGCTTGAAGCTCGGACTTGGGGGGGCGGGATGGGGGTGGGGGAGGGGATGGGTGTATACCTACATGATGATTGCGATGTGCACTGTCTGGGGAATGGACACGCTTGAAGCTCAGACTCGGGGGGGATGGGGGAGGCATGGGCAATGTATATAACCAGAACTTTTGTACCCCTGTAATAAGCTGAAATAAAAAAAAAATGGGCAAAAGACATGAACAATCATTTCCCCAAAGACAACATTCAGATGGCAAAACAAGCACATGAAAATTTGTTCAACATCATTAGCCATCAGGGAAAAGCAAATTAAAACTGCAATGAGCTATCACTACACACCTATCAGAATGGCTAAAATAGAAAAAAAGTGATTATATCAAATGCAGGCAAGAATTCAGAGAACCTGGATCACTTACAGATTGCTAGAGAGAGTGTAAAATGACATAGCTACTCTGGAAAACAATTTAGCTGTTTCTCAAAAAACTAAACATGCAGCTACCATACAACCCAGCAATTATAGTCCTAGATATTTATTCCAGGGAAATGAAGACTTAGGCTCACACACAAAAAACCCCTATACACAAATATTTGTAGCAGCTTCATTTGTAAAAACTAAAATACTGGGAACAACCCACAGGGCCTTCAATGGATGAATGGCTAAAAGCACTACGGTACATTCATACCATTTAATATTTTTCAGCAATAAAAAGGAACGAACTATCGCTACACAAAACAACCCGAGTGAATCTTCAGAAAATCATGCCAAGTGAAAAAAGCCAGTTCCATAAGGTTACATACTGTTTGCCTCTACTTGTATAATATTTTATAAATGACAGAAATAAAAAACAGAGTAACGGTTGCCAGGGGTTAAGGATGGAATAGAGGTAGGTAGAAAGTCAGTGTAGCTATAAAGGAGCAACACGAGCGAACCTTGTGGTGATGGAAACATTAACATCCTACTTGTGATACTGTACTATAGTAACTACAAAATGTTACTGTTGGGAGAACTTGGGTAAAAGGTACTCTGGATTTGTTTGTGTTATTTATTATAACTGTGTGTAAATCTATAATACAATTATCTCAAAAGAGCACATATGAGATAATCCCACTTTTATAAAATATGCATGTTAATATATAACATCTAATATATGCATAATAGAAAAATGTCTGGAAATAAATACAACAAAAGATTATTTGTGGTTATCTATGTTGGTGAGATGATACATGATTTTTCAATTTTTTCTCTATACATTCACGTATTACAAAAGTGTTTTTCAATGAGCATGCTCTACTATAACAGTGAAAAAAAATGAAGCTATTTTCATCCTGAAAAAGAGAATACGTGTTACTGCATACAATTTTTTTCACTGAACATTTTACTATATTAGTTTTTTCTAAACATCATTTTAAAAGCTGTTTAATATTCTATCCCATCAATCTATCAATTTTACCATTTCCTTATGGTGGGGACTTAAGGATTGTCACTACTTTCTTCATGCTAAAAAAAGGGCAACCAAATAGATATTCTTCTATCTTAATCATCACATGCATCTTTGATTACAGCCAGACCTCTAGCCATAGAGTTATTGGGTCATAAGGTTAGGAACACTGGAATATATCAAACAATTGCTTTCCTGAAAAACTATGAATTTATGTCCCATCATTAGTATGTGAGTGTGAGATCACTTCACTTTGTCCTTGAGAAGCTGCCAAAATTGTATTCACATTCCAAGTTCCATAGATCAAATAAGTAAGGAAAATAGACATGCTAATCTCATACGGTGACACCAAGGCAAAATAACATTGACTTCACACCAATCTTTTATGTCATACAATCTAACACGTATGGGTCTTACTCACTCATCTTTCTTTCCCTTCACCTCCAAGATGTTCAAACTTCTTAGCCTGACATCAAAACCTACCTCTGTCCGCCTCATCCACCACTTGCCTCCAGCCATGCTTGCCTCCTTGCTGCCTCTCCAACCCATCTGACGCAACGCCTCTGGGGGAAGGCTCTTGTGCACATCCACAAGGCTTGCTCCCTCACTGGCTTCAGGGCTTGGCTCAAATGTCCCCCTGTCAGAGGCCTTCCCATTCCACTCTGTGTAAAGCAGCCACGCCCTTCTCCAGCTTCCCTATCTGTATTGACTTGTTCTGTCTTTCTCTGGCAATGACACACTGTAAGTTTTTGATTACTTCCCTACCTTATTCTGAAACTTTAAAAAACCATATCCTATGCTCCAAGGCACTGCCACCCCAGCTTGTACAGACTATGTATTTTGTCTCCTTATCATGACAAGAATCAAGAGCAGCTCCAGCACAATTTATTTCTAGGCCCTCCCTCCTACAATCTTTTTTTTAGATTTGCTTTTTGTGATAAATAATAATTGTACATATTTATTGAGTACATGTGATATTTTGATATATGCAAATAATATGTAGTGATCAAATCAGGGTAATTGGGATATCTGTCCCCTCAAACACTTATTCCTTTGTGTTAAGAACATTACAAATCTTCTCTTCTAGCTATTTTGAAATAAACAATTTATTGATAATTATACTCACCCTACTATGCTATTGAGCATTAGAACTTATTCCTTTTATCTAGCTGCATTTTTGTACCCACTAACCAACCTCTCTTTATGTATCCCCATCCCTCACTCCCACCCCCAGGTAACCATCATTCTACTCTCTATCTGTATGAAAACAACTTTTTTAGCGCCTACATGAGAGTGAGAATATGTGATCTGTTTCTTTCTGTGCCTGGCTTATTTCATTTAACATAATGTCCTCCAGGTTCATCCATGTTGTTGCAAATGACAGAATTTCATGCTTTTTTATAGCTGAATAGTATTCTATTGTGTATATATACCACATTTCTTTATCCATTCATCTTCTCTTGATGGACACTTAGGTTGATATCATACCTTAGCTACTGTGAAAACTGCTGCAATAAACATGGGAGGGCAGGTATCTCTTCAATATACAGATTTCCTTTATTTTGGATATACTCCCAACAGTGGAGTTGCTGGATCATATTGATAATTTTATGGAGGAAAACCTCCATACTGTTTTCCATAGTGGCTGTACTAATTTATGTTCCCACCAGCAGTGTATATAAGAGCTCCCCTCTCTCCACACCCTCACCAGCATCTGTTATGTTTTGTCTTTTTGATAACAGCCATTGTAACTGAGGTGAGCTGCCTGATTGTGGTTTTGATTTGCATTTCCTTCCTACGATCTTTATATTGATGTCCTTTCTCCATGTTACCTTCCACCTCTGCAAATATAATGCTGTTCACTGAGAAGCCCTATGCATGCTGCCCTCTGCTCAACACCCCAGATTGCTGTTCTGTGCAGCCTCCTCTCCACCATCTTTTTAACACCCAGTCTCTGTCTGGATGTTAAAATACACCAAGCCAACAAAGAGGGTAGAGTGAATATAATAAGCTAATTTGCACCAAGGTGTGCTTGACTGAAATAGTAATTGACAGAAATGCAATTTCTTAAGAGTTTATAACTGGAAAAAGAAAGATGTAAAATATATGGTTCATTTTTGAGACATTTCTGTTCCATTTATTTCTTCAAGTTTTGTTATCATTTTGATTTTGTCACAGTCTTTCCACCTGAAAAGTCTTATTCTAGTTTAACATTATCCAGGAAGTAATTCCCTTCTGATTTTCATTCCATTCAGCCCTGACCTCTTCCCTCTGAACAGGGAGGAACAGCAAAGGATGTCTCCTTCTGACATTCCTACTCTCTAATCAAGCATTTTTCTACTTCAGTGAGTCTCCATTTCATATTGAATTCCATCAGAGTATGTTCTTTTCTTCTTTAAAATGTATTTGAAAGCCCCCTTTTCCTTTCCACGTATTCCACAGATTATATCCTATAGGTATGAGGAATCAGACCCATAAATCAGTCCTATGGAAACTCTTTGCTTTGAAACATCATTAAACAAATCATTTTTAGAAGAAACTACTTTGAGATAAAAAAAAAAATAGCCTTAAAAAAAGACCACCTCTCAGTCACTGTCTCCCGGGTGAACGGGGCCATTGCAACGAGGGAAGGCGAGTGCAGGTGACGTTTCGCGCTAGCAGGCGTTCGGCCGGGCCGGGCCAGGGTGGGCGTTTTCCTACTCACGCAGATCACGCGGTCCTAGAGGAGGCGCCGGGGGCCCTGGGCTTGCGGGGCGGCCGGTCCGGGAGACTGACTCTCCCGGACCCCAGCCCGCTAAGCGCGGCTACTCGGGCACCTGGGTCCTACCGGCTGCTGGCTGGAGGCAACGCCGAAACCTCGGTGAGCCTGGAGGAACCGCCAACCCGCCGCCTTTTGTGTCCCATCAGATTCAGGGGATGACCCCTCTTCCAGCCCCCCGCCCCCTT
>CM052437.1:120806089-120854108 GCA_028533085.1 Varecia variegata | reverse complement strand
GGCCATATTTGTAAAGTTTATTACAGTATAATATTAACATCTCTTTTTAGGATTTTCCTCCTTCACAGTGTCACAAATACTTGAGGGTGGGGCAAAGATGCAGATGATAAACATTCACTGGGACCTTGTCAATGGCTTCCCAGTGCTATGAACTCACAGAGAAGACCCCACCATGGCTCACAGATAGGAAGAAAGCAGAGATGGAAAATGATGCATGAGGTGGATCACTTAATTTGTTCACTGAGGATCGAAAACAGTCATCTCCATCATCCTTTTTCCATTTTCCATATCTGAATTCCCTATACAGTTGTGGTCCCCAACTCTCGGGCCGAGGACTGGTACCAGTCCATGGCCTGTTAGGAACCAGGCCACACAGCAGGAGGTAAGCAGTGGGCAAGTAAGCAAAGCTTCATCTGTATTTATAGCTGCTCCCCATCACTTTCATCACCACAAAAGCTCCACCTCCTGTCAGATCATCCGGCATTAGAATCTCATAAGAGCATAAACCCTACCGTAAACTGCGCATGTGAGGGACCGACATTGCAGCTCCTTATGAGAATCTAATGCCTAATGATCTGAGGTGGAGCTGAGGCAGTGACACTAGCACTGGGGAGCAGCTGCAAATACAGATTATCATTAGCAGAGAGGTCTGACTGCACAATAAATGTAATGAACTTGAATCATCCTGAAACCATCCCCTGCATGCTCCTCTCCCTGTCTGTGAAAAAATTCTCTTCCATGAAACCAGTCTCTGGTGCCAAAAAGGTTGGGGACCGCTGCTATACCAGATCCTCAGTTTTTCTGTCTCCAATTAGAAATAATGCCCCAAATATAAATAGCTCAGAAAAGGAAGGGTTATATTCCCACCTTGGTATAACACTATATCTCTTCAAAGATTTGATAGGGAAAGAAAGGGAGGAATAGGATGAGCAAGAAAACAATAGAGCATGTTGAAGGCACCAGGAAGGTGAGAGATGGGCAGCGGGAAGAATTTCACAGTTTAATTTAGACGGAACCTAAGTGCCTTTTTTACATAAAATAAATGAGAGTACTCTACTACACGACAGCCCCTGAACCTCTGCAAGTGGGAGGATATGAGTGTTTTATGTAGGGTGGGATATAGAATAGCTTCCATATTTCTGCCCTAGGAGGGAAAAGATTTTTGACAAAAACCCCAAAAGTAGGTTAGCCTTCCTACAAAACACAAAGGGGAAAGAAAGTGCTGATTAAGCAAAAAACAAATGTGGTGAGATCCCATTATATGCTTCTACAGCATCTTCACAGTTCTTTTTTGCTTTTTAAATGCATTAGCAATCATTTAATTAATCATTTAAAATTGTGGGACTAATGTTTATCTGTTGGCTGGAAGCTCCATGGAGACAGGGATCTGTCTTTTCTTCACATTATCCAGGGTAATTGACATCATTCATTCATTAACACACAAGAGGTGGATACAGAGGCAACCCTTAAGAGAATACAAAAAGGACATAGGGGAGAGAAAAAAACGTCCTGAGGGAGGACAATGAAGACTCAAAGAGAAGGCATTCCCGTGATCATAAGATAACTCCCAGTCGAAATCTTCAGAACATGTTAGAAGGACTCAAAGCCTCCTTTGCAAATAATTGTCAGGTTTATATTGAAAACTAAAACTCTTGAGCAATTGCATAAACAGAGACTACAATTTTGTTTATGTACTAATAAGAGACCTGTTGGCGCTGGAAAAGAAATACCAACTTCAGTGCCCATTGACCTTCAGGTGACTGAGGTCCTGGCTGGCATTCTGACCAAAACCCCCTGAGACACCCTGGGCAGGAACCACCCAGCTAAGATGCTCCTGGATTCCTGACACAATAAATACGTGTTGTTTCAAATCTCTAGATTCTGGGGTAGTTTGTTATGCTGAAGAATCCTTTATAGGACAGTGATTTTCTATCTACCTACATATGTCATCAGTTAACCTGAGTGTCTCTCACCATGTCTGAAATGGAACCACCTTCTCAGATTAGGCTCGAGAAATATTTCAAACATAGTAGAACCATGTTCCAATATTGGCCATTGTTTTTATCCAATGAGGATGCTCAACCACTGACTATGTAATTAGAAAAAATGCATTGTTCCTAACCTGACAGGAAGAGTAAATTATTACCTTAGATTTTCCTATCATAACCCTTCCCTGCTATGATGCATAACTCCTTTTCTGAACCCCCCTGGGGTTAGATGTATTTTAGACTTTAAAATTTTATATATTTCAGAAAGGCATCCTTTCTACATCATACCCTCAGGGAGGTCTGCAGCAACTTGTAATCAGAAACATTAATATTTCTGCAATGAAATGTACGATGATTCATGCTAAATGGGGTAAAGGAAGACTAGGAAAAGCCTCAGGCTTTGCCACCAAATATGTTCACTTTTGGTTAGATTTTGCTACCAAGTTATTTATGAAAAACTTTTTGTTTCTCAGAGCTTTTCTATTTCAGAACTATGAATAAGGAATGGTAAACCTCTATTAATTTCACACAAGAAGTTTCTCTTTCTCATCTTCTCGTCATGTTTTCTTTTCTCCAATTGCCATTTAGTCACTACTTTTTGTCTGCTAAGAAATGCTCTTTTAAAATTGCTTAGATTTTCATCCATTTCAGCAGTTTTCAAACCTAATGGCGCATTAGAATTGATTGGAGAGGTTTAAAAAAATACTGATAGTTGGGCCCCAACCAGATCAGAATCTCTGGGGAAAGAGATCCAGGTGTCAGTACCTGTTGTTGTTTCTGAGCTTTGTCTGTGATTCCAGGTTGCATCCAGGGTGACGAACCACTGCTCTATTCAACAAGAGAGCTTAGCTGCCCCAAGATTCAGGAATATATCCCCAAGATTATACTTCAGTCTTATAATCATTTCAACTGACAATCAATCTTTACTTTTTATTTTGTCCACCTCTAATTCAATTCATTTGTAAGGGAACATGGCCTTCGCTCTTTAATATACACAATAAAAAATCATGCTATATATAATCCAATCACCTGGTAAGATTCACTTACTGCAACTGCAGTTTGAGAAACAGGATCTACTCAAGTACAAGGAAAATTACAAGAAAGCTTTTTAAGAAGCTTCAACTTTAATTTAAAATATAGTTCACTCAATGCAAAAAAAACTATATAATTCAAAACGCTGAGGGTTATATTTGCCTTGGGAATATTTAAATAGAGGATGAATAAGGGACTGATAAAACACATCCCCAATTTTTCCCTCTCTCTGGTTAGTCATCAGAAACTAGAGTCAGAAACATGTTGCAATGTTTTGGCTTTCTATTTTCAATAATCAGCATGGCTGTTCACAAAACAGCCTTGACATTCAGTAAGAATCAGAGCCAGTCTTATGTCCAGTGTTCTGTCTTCTTTTTTTTGTTGGCACTTTAATAGTACCTTCTGCCTCAAAAACCAAATGCTCACAAAGCTGTTTTGCATCAAAGCTAAGACTCAAGAGGCAACAGAAAGCGTCAAATGCAAACTTCTGAGTGCCAGAGAGCATCTCTGCAGGAGAGGTTAACTGAGAAAACATGCACAACCTTCCTGGAAGAAGAGGCCCTTGAAAACAAAGCATAAATCTGGAGGGAAAGTCATTTTGGGAGGAAAGATATTTGCAAAGGTCTTAGTAACCGAAGAGTCATCCTTACAAACTAATTTTAAACAGAATCGCCAATTCACAAATTTCCTAAAGGTTTTTAGTAAATCCATTGATCTTAGCAACATTTAAATTTTGATACCACAATAGCAATGTTTTTAAAACATACAACCCATTTTGCTCAATTTTCTAAATTAAATGTAAGAAGAAACATAATCCAATACTCTTCTATGTTTTTATTCCCGAACATATTCAACTTTTACACCACTATAACATTTTTAGCTAGTATGGACTTTAAGAACTCTAGAAAAAATATACAGATATGCTTCTCAATCAATATACTTTTACACAAGATACAAACTGAGCAATGATGGTTTTTCTCCTCTGAAAGGAGTAACCCGTGGGCTAAGTAACAATTTTCTTTGTTTCTCAGAAGCCTGTTTTCCTATTTCCAAATTGATTATTCTGTTCTGAACGTCTACTATCATAAATCTGACACACAGATAATCTTGCCAAACCTGTTAATGTCAACCAATAATTAGAAAATTAAGAAAGTTAAATGTCTGCCTAGACACTATTGTTCTCCACCTTACAGTTTATTTATCAAAGACTTGTTTCCCCAATAATTGCTGTCACCACATCAAAGAGGTGTTTGTTAAGCATGTTGGCATGATAAAATATACTAATGCTTACTCATCTGTTCCAAGGCACTTAAGGATACCTTTTAAATCTCTTTAATAGACTTTTTTGTTGAGTGCATAGTTATGCTTATTAATTTTATTATAACTGAGACAATAGCTGGCCATTCAAAGATGAACATATATAGAAGTGGCCTGAAACTAACAAAATGAACTGGAATAAAATCCTACACTTAGATTTCAAAAGTCTGTTATTTAAGTCTGATACACACACATCTGGTTTGACAGAAGTTCACATTAAAAAGATCGGATAGCTTTAGTTGATCACAAGCATACTATGAGTTAACAATGGGAATGGGATTACTTAGAATGGATTGTTATGTTTTTAGGAATATTATTAGAGGTATGACATTCAGGTCACAGAAGACAATAATGAACTTCAGAAAGATCAACATCTGGATTGCATTAGGTTTGGGGTACCATTTGTTAAGGTCCATGAGGAGTAGATGGTATCCAGAAGAGGACAACCAGGAGATAGTCACCTCCTATAGCTCAGCTCGACAGACACAGCAGTCCTTACCTTGTCTCTCTGTATAATCTGACACAGTTAACCATTCCCTTCTTTTTAACCATTGGGATTCCATGACATCACATAATCCAGGCTTTCTCTTTCCTCTTTCCTACTTCTCTTCTCCCAAGGCTCCCCCCTTTTCCTCTGCCTTTTCAAAAAAACCTGATGTTCCTTAGTGATCTATCCTCAGCCCTCTTGACCTTCTCTTTCCCTTCACTCACATGCCTTCAATTACATCTGCATCTCTAGTGCAGATCTCCTGGGCCCTACAGCCCTGTATCCATCCACCTTCTGGACCTGAAAGCCCTACTAATAGCTCAAACTCAACATTCTCAAAAGTGAAGTCACTTTCTTACCACTTCCCTCCACTCTACGAATCTGCTCCATTCCCATATATCCAGTCAGCGAATGGTACCACCACAAACCCATGGTCCCATGCCAGGAAGTGAGATACCCTTGATTTGGCTCAGCCTAACACTTTCTCCCAGACAGTCCACTGTCTCTAATTTATTCTCTTCATCCTACATCATTCTTTACTCTGCAGCCAGACTAATCATCCTAAAATATAAATTTTATAATATTACATCTTTTCCTGAAAAATTCTTCAAAGACTTCCCCATGATACTATGACAGAGCCCAATGTCTTGATATTGCATATGTTGCATATATAGTATTCTTCTGGTTTGGTCTTCAGTATCATGTCTATCTCCATTCCTCCTTTCAAAATCTATGCTCAAGAAAAAAAATCCATGCTCCAGGCTTTGTGAAATACAACACAATTCTGTGAATTGACTATTACGTTCTTTCTTCACTCTGGGCCTTTCCACGTGTTCTGTCTGGAATGCCTCTCCACCTCTGCACTTTGTGTGGCTGTCACCTATTTGTCCTCCAGGTCCCGACTTAGTTACCATCATCTGAGCACTACTCACCTCCCCTGTGTGAAGTCCTGTTTATACCAATAGCATTCTATACTTAACTCAGTCACAGCACTTATCACACGCTAGTGAGATCTCATTAGCTAGGGGTCTCCAAAACTAGATTATAAACCCACTGAAATGCACTCATTTATTCATCTTTCTGACCCTGGCTCCTGGCACCATTCCTACGTTTGTGATCAAGAACACAAGTAAAATGTTTATAGTTGCTATTAAAAAGAGAAGACTTAGGGGGAAGATGATCATTAACTTCAAATATTTGGAATTTTGAGGGTGAAATCCAGACCAATGAAGAGGAGTTACCAAAAGGCATGTTTTACCCCAACCTAAGCACTTGTAAATAGCCAGAGCTGTCCACAGTGGAAATGGTCTATTATGTGAGATTCAGTAGAAGATGGTTTATATGAGAAGGTAAATATCAGAAGTGCCCTAAGGAACTGTTTTAAAGATTTGTCTTACAAATGCCTCCTTTCCTAACCACCCCACTAGCAAAAGAGAACAAGCATGTTCTCTTTTGAGAACATGGGGGTTCTTCATGTCACCTGGGTGGTGGTGGTGACATCTGTTATTCTGCAAACAGTCGGTGATCTTACAGTCATCTAATCCACCTGACAGAAAGTTGGTGCAAATCTGAACAAAAAGATGAAAATAACTGTTGGAAGCCATTTTTTTGTGGAAATCTCATAAATTTCTTGGTACAAAGAACAGGAAAAGGTACAGATGTCTGAAAAGTCTCAAAAGAGCAAGCTAATGAAACTAACATCTTTTTAAAAGAGCAGATATATCTGCTCCTTCAGTTTTCAAAGTTGGCCTTACAACTTCTGATCAGCGATTTCTCCAAAGCCCTAACTGCTGATCAACATGGATTTCCTGATACATAATAATTCATATGTATTTATTTTATATATAAATATGTAAAAATATATTTTAAGGAAACAAGTATATATTGGACATTCTGATTTTGCTGTAATAATGAAATAAACATTCATTATGTTTATATCATTAAGTTTTTATGTCTCAAGTTACTTTTTTCCATTTTCTGATAAGCACAGAGTATTTTTCAATCTATGTAACACTGCAAATAATTCTCCAATGGATTTACATGATATAGTTTATTTAACAAAGCATCTTCAAAGACATAATATAATTTGAAAACTCATGCCTTACACAATGCCTTTTATTCCATATTCCATATCATTCCTGTCTTTTTTCAATCCTTGCGCTTTTTAGAGGTAAGGTTATAAACTACAGCAATAGCATAACTACATCAACAGTCAAGTGCCAGACATTCTAGGGATCTTCTATGGTAGGGGTCTCCCCCTTGCAGGGATAGATTCCTGCAGAACCTTGGAGGGATGTTACATTAGAAACACTGATATTGGGATTAACCCAGATCAACTAAGATGTTCTAACTAGAATGTTCTATAAAAACTGCTACTGTGTGAGGGCTTCCTGAAAGAACAAGATTCAGAACTTAGGATCCAAAAATCTAAAACAGGAATAGAAAATCCCCAGTTATTTTATGCCAACCTTGAGAGGAGCTGTAGGACTCTAGATGGTAGAGTCATAGTCCTCTACCTCACAGGACTGTTGTGAAACTTAATGAGTTAATACGCACAAAGCATCTGGAACAGTGCCTGACACAGAGTAAGTGCTACTGAGCATTCACATTCACATTATTGCAGCTAATACAGCTGGGCTGAACAACAGAAGAAAGGTCATATCCAGTCTTTAGTTGCTTTAATATTGTATGTTTAAGTCCCTTCTTCCCACCTAAATTATAAACTCCCTGACAATCAGTCTTGCCTCCACTTACATTCCACCTCCCTTGCCCACCCCCATTGCCACCAGCATAAAACGGACTGAAATGTTTCAGCAAAAAGTTGTAAACAGTGCTTAAAGTGCTTGTATTTTCAGAATTTACTTTAATGAACTTTTAGATTTCCACAGAATCCTGAAGCTTTTATAAATGTATGAAGGACAGACTTTAGTTTTAGAAATTCACTTTGAAACTTCAGAGGTGTCAATCAACTTAACTAGCTGTGGCCTGGCAACTTTTGACATTCAAAGGATAACTGTTGTATTATGAATCAAGGGACTATGCATTCAACAAGGAATGTGTCTTAATTTTATATCCCTGCCATAGCAAATCACCACCCATGTTACCGCCTCAAAGATATCCACTTATTATTTCACTTTTATGTGGGTCAAAAGTCCAGGTACAGCATGGTTCAAATGGGTCCTCTGCTTCTCACCAGGCCTCTCCCAAAAGGCCACATCAAGGCATTCTCTGGGCTGCATTCCTTACTGGAGGTTCTGGGGGGAAACGTGCTTCCAAGCTCGTTCAGGTCGTTGCCAGAATCCAGTTCTCATGTCTGTAGGACTGAGGTACCTGCTGCCTTGCTGACTGTCACCTAGAAGCTGCCTTAGCTCCTAGATTCCTTTCCAGTCCTTGCGCATGGGCTCCTACATCTCAGAGCCAGCAATGACACAGTGAATCCTTCCCAGGCTTGGAATTTCTCTCACCTTCTCGCCTGCCATTTCTCCTTGAACAAGTTATCTGGTTTATTTGAAAGGCTCATATGATTACACTGGGTCCATGCAGTCTGTAGCCTTAATTATATCTGTAAAGTGCCTCCTGCCACGTGATATAATATTTACAGGTACCAAGTAGGGTATTCATCTTTGGGGAACCATTTTATCTATTACAGAATGATAACACAGATCCTTGGAGCGTCCTGAAAAACTAGCCCTCAACACTTCTTTAGGTGTTTATATAGTAACTTGCTAATAGAGCCTAGTTCTGGAACATGATTTACTTGCTATAAAATCTTTACTAAATCATACCAAACTCTCTTACTTTCCCTTTACAACTTTCTCATACTCTACCCGTAAGCTGCAACCAGCACCCCAAATTCATCTCAAATTAGTCCATTCATTTGTCTCCATTTTTGCCCCTTGAGATGTCTTCCAACTCTTACAATCTATCTAGACTGTTCTTTTCTTTCCTTTATCCAAAATATAACATTCCAATTTCTACGTGGGGCTAACCTTAATGATCAAGAGGTACATAACTTTTCTGATGCATTTTTTACTTCTCATCACCATCATACAACGTGTATGACCTCAAGAATGTATTATAATTCATACTTATATTAAATTTCAAACAAAATCACTTTCTTGTTGTTTTTTGGGTTATTTACTTAATTATGCTTATTTTCAAAATTTGAATGTATGAAAGTAGATGGGAAAAAAATCACCCACAGTCCCAGTGTCCAAATAGCTAATCCTAAATTCACTTACTACATGTAACATGATGCTAATTTATCAGGTATGAATTACAGAAATTGATTTATTAACCACATTATTATATCTACTGTCAATAGATGGTCCATGTCAATATTTTTGTTTTTAAGAAAAGTATTGGTATTACAGAATCACAGGCCAGAAGTAATGTAAAGATCACCTAGTTCATTTCTACACAGAGTGCCTTAATCCCCTACACAGGGTACAGAATATAAAATAATAAAACAACAGCAAAATGCACACTTCTATAGCACTTGTTAGGTACCTGGACACAGTTTCAAATGTTTTCCATATATTTGCTTTCTTAATTTATCTGCATAGTACCTTTTATACCTGACCTATGGTAACTTGCACAGATAAGCTCTTGAAGTTTTTTAATTTATATGATGACCTAAATAAATTAAATTCATATATGTACATCAGACCTCTCATATGTGTAATTCCTTACCCAGCTACATGGCCTCTTCAGATTCCTTTAGAAACCATTGAAACATGCTACTAATATAATATTACAAAGAATCCATGGATTCTTTTGTATTAAAGAGCAAGTTTTTGTTATAAAGCTAGAAGAGCCTAGTTAACAATTTTTCAGAGGGTTTTGTTGTCTACTTTTAAATCTTTCTTTTGCTCATTCTTCTGACTCTCATAACTCTGCATGTTTGTCCTGACTTTCAATATACGGTTTCTTTAAGTAGAGAAGTGCTAATATATTTAAGCCTTTCCTTTATGCCATTCCCACCCATAGACACTAATTTAAAAGTTGGGTTTTATTCTTGATATTGCTTCTAACCTAAATTCCAATTAAATTAAAATGGTGCTTTAACGTTTTCATAGGTACTTTAACGATTAGCATAGGATCTATTAAGTTTGAAAAGATGCTATGTTATCTACTAAGATATAATATATTCTTAGGCATAGTTCATATTAGCATTTAACATTACAGGTAAGAGGATCTTAAATGAGATTTATGCTGTGGTCTTAGCATTTCAGCTGAAACCCAAAGTCGAGACCAATTGGTCAAAAATGCTCAGATCTCCTAAAGATACGTGCTGGGTGCATCTCCGCAGGATTCCATTAGCCCTTGAAGCAGCAAAATTCTGCAAAACCATGTCATCAACCCTCAGCCATTCACCCACCTCAAGGAAACATCAGGGGAGGCTTGAAGATTATTCAGAAGGGATCAGCAAAGACCATTATTTAAGGGAATTGCTGGAGTGCTACAGGGGTAGTTACATATACACACACCTAAAGTCAGATGGGGAGGGGGGTCTCGATCACTTGCATTGGCTGGCCTTTGTCTCTGGAGTGTAGAGGACAAAGGGACTTCTCTCATAGTGTAAACATCCAGGAGGGCTGGCAAAAGGGGCATATGGAGGCAGAAGAAGAGAGAAGAGCTGTGCTGTCTTGGGGACAGTCTCCATTTCCAGAGTTTGGGAGGACAATAATGCCTTCACTGTTTCCTGTGTGCTCACAGGGAGTTGGGTTTAGATCATTTTGAAAACAGTCTTCTGGAAAAGTAAGGTAACTCCAACAGAAGAAAACTGTGAGAAGGAAGCCAAGTCAGAGGCTAAAGAGATCATCCTAAGGTTTCAGGAAGAAAAGAAATTACTGGGGTCATGGAATTGCAATTGGGAGCTCCATAGAGATAGGAGTATCTAACAAAGCCACAAAATGACCCCATGTAGCAAGGAAGAGAGAGACTTCTACAGCTCTCACACAGAGAATGATGCCAGATCATAACTGTGGCAGTCAAGAAAGATCTTTATTGACTTAACATCTCTTCTCTCTAGCCTCTCAAACCCTGGCTGAGCCAGAGGAAGCAGGGTGGCATAGAGGAGGAAAGAGGGCAAAGAAGAGAAGGTATAAAAACAAGATGGGAAATGTCAACACAGCAAACCCTGCCCCTTTTCCCAGGCTCAGGTTAGGGGCAAGGAGATACTTTGAAATGGATGAGAGATTGAAGCTCTAGATTCAAATCGACTTGTAAATATCTAAAGAAATTGAGACTGATCTGAGAAAACCTATGGATCTGCCTGAAGATTGATCCAAGGGTGGGAATGAACTAGTCAGAGCTTGTTTGAGGGAACAGTGGTGAGAAAGGGTAAAGTTTTTACTGCTTTTATCTTATCAAGTCCAGCTCATTTAATAAACCATTTATATGTATATATTTGGTTTTATAGTGAGAATAATGGGTTCAAAAGCCATTTTAGTTGTTATTTATCTCTTAACCCTACCCCTTTTTCCTCGCTTTATCTGTGGGAATGTTTTTCTTACACTCTGAGCAGATGCTTCAGTATGGGTTTAATCTCTGATATCTAGAACGTCAGCCTAACTCAGTTATTTATCTAAACAATCTAGTTCATGAAGCAGTTCCTGCTAATCTCCAATGCTGGGGTAACCTTAGGCAGTATAAAATTTAAAAGTTTACGAAGGGCCAGGTGTGGTGGCTCACGCCTGTAATCCTAGCATTCTGGGAGGCCAAGGTAGGAGGACTGCTTGAGCTCAGGTGTTCAAGACCAGCCTGACCAAGAGTGAGACCCTGTCTTTTACATATATATATAAAAGAGTGATATTTTTAATATATATTTATATATATAAAAGTTCACGAAGAAAAAAAAAAAAAGAGTATAGCCCCTATGTATACTTCTGCCTTTAGGAGTGGTTCCATACATTCCTCTGTCAGTTTGGGATTTAAAGGGAGAGAAAAATGTAAAAAACATTAATAAAATTATAGTTTTCATTATTTTTATCTGACAGACCCTTTCTTTTCTCTTGTCCTCTAAACACAAATGGGATCCTGGGGTCTCCTCTGGGTCATTCCTTCAATTCCCATGGGGCTTCCTATTCTGATCTGTAATTCAAGTGAATTGGAGAAGATGACTTCTAAGGCTTTCTCCTCTTCTATCCTTATTCCAAAGAAACCAACCATCATGTTCTCAAAATATTAAAAATTCCACTGAATTATAACACTTCCTTATTTTAATTAGCGAGGGATACTGCTGTACCTGTGGCGGGGAAAGACAATGCAGATAGATCCCTGTTCAGGTGAACCGAGATGAGTTCAATGAAACCAAGGTAGCCAACAGGGTTTCCTGGGTTAACTTGAGAGCCTGATTCTCTTTCCCTACTCTAATCTATCCAACAAAGATGTCACCAGATAAAGCTTCTTACAGCACATTCCAATCCTCTCAGGAGCTTCAGTGGCTATTTCTGTCTACAAAACAAATTTCAACTCCTCCCTCTGTAATTCTAGACCTTTGACAATTCACTCTGCCCACCTCAAACAAAGGAATCTTTGTTACTGCCATTTATACATCACACACTCCTGTAAGTAGAAAGGATGGCCATTCCTCTAACATACCCCATCTCTGGGCTTTTGTGCTCATGCTGTTCTTTCTAGGTAGAACCCTATTCTCTATTCATTCCTACTATCCCTTATATCCAACATATCATTCAAGCCCCTCCCTGGGAAGGTATTTTATTTTTAATTAAGTATTGAATTAAGAGTCAATATTAATTAATACTGCCTGTCTCAAATGCCTCATCTCTCCCATTCAATGATCACACACTCTGTCACATGAGACTGAAATGGGACAGTACATGGAAAGCATTAGCAGAATACCTGCACAGGGTAAGAACTCAATAAATATTAGCCATTCTAGGCCTCTTACCCATTTCTTACTTGGTCTTCTTAACTCAACAGCAGGCTAATATATTAGCATCTGCAAACAAGTTTCTTCAAAGACTTCCCCACACAGAAGTTTGTCTCTGTGGTGTTCATAACAGCAAAAGATTGAAAATAACTAAAACATTCAAAAATAATAAATTAACGGAATGGAATACTATGGAATCACTAAAAATGATGTAGGTGGTACTTTTAGCACTAAAAACATAATAAATGAAAAGTACAGGCCACAAAATAAAAGATTTGGGTTTTTTTGTAAAATACACACACAGAAACACACACACACAAGAAAAATACCCAGCAAGTAATATTAATAAATACTTAAGTGCTAATAATGGGTTATTTCTGGGTAGCTTCATTATGGGCATTTTTGTCTATTCTGCAATTTTTTAAAAATTATAGTCTTTATGTTCAAGTCAAACAAACCAAGTGTCAGATAAATGAAACCGCAGAGCATAATCCACAGTCCTGTTAACTCACTGTTGGATTTACCATCATGTGACATTTACAAACATAGGAAAAGTATTCATACTATTTCTACCCAGTATCCACATAAAAAATGTGATTATATTCTAATTTTACAACAATATAAAATAACAGAAACTAATTTAAAATTTGCCTTATCCCATCACCACCAAAAAACTCAACTAATTTTCACTTTTTTTTATTATATGCCTCCTGGTCCTCCTCTATATATGGACATACTGTACAAAGCGACAACTGACTTAGCCATAAAATTACATTTCATCTAAAGCAGCTGTAAGTTCTATTTTAAACAAATGCACAAAGAAGAAGCCCAACATGAAACATTCATGGATCATCCTTTTAAAGTTCCTTCAGCTTCCCTCAGAGAGGATTTCACATTAACACTTCACAAACCCATGACTGTCAATATCCAAATTGAGAATTGAATGGTATATTTCTACTCCTTGTCAATAAAAATAGTCCATATTTTCTATGTGTCTTGCATATCCAAGTGACTTTCCTCACCTTGGGAACAGACACCTAAATACCATAATAGACATGTACGAAAACACACACAACCTTCTTCCCCTATTCCCAAGGGACTCACTGGGACATATTTTACTCTTGAAGGAGTTCTACACATTCACACCTTTCTGAAAAGATATCTTCAAACAAATGCCCCTCCAACATTGCTTCATTTCAGTAGGCAAAACAGTATGTATTATGCTGGTCACCAAAACCAGACTCTCAAGGCTGGAGTTAATTTAGGTTACCACAGAATCTGGGTGGGTTTAGATAGTTTCTTTGGAATTAGAGATGATGGCTTAGTAATTAATTTTGAAAAGATCTGTGTGTGTGTGTGTGTGTGTGTGTGTGTGTGTATACACACCTGTATATTATGGTATTTGGGGATCTATCTCCAGGATGAAGAACATCATTTTGATGTGAAGTATACATAGAACATATAGTACTTTTTAATTGAAAAGGGATAGCAAAATACCATTCAGCAGCAGACTCACAGGTTTGGTAAGTGTTACTATGAATAGGTGATCCTACCAGAGGGTAACTGAAGGAGATTTAACCAGCCTTCCAAGTGGTCCCAGAGACCCACAGTCCCTAACCCAAGGCCCTCTGGACACTCTAGTTGGATGAGGACAGCATTAAAGCACAAGGAGGGAAAGGTAACAAGCCCCACGGCTCCTTAACAGAAACAAGTTGCTACGAGAATACGCTACACTTCCACTGGTGCTTTTTTAATGCACCAGATCTGTCTGCTCAGGTTTCACTGGACACCTTCTCTCAAAACTCAATCTACCTGGCTCTCCCCAAATCACACAGTAACTCTTAAGCCACTGGAAGGGCTGGAGCCAGCCTGAGGATTCCAAGCAGGAATGTTATGTTCCCTACAGATAAGAAATACAAGGTAACAAGATATTCATGATTCCGTGGCAGCCAGACAGGTTAGTCCTTCCCTTGGGGAGTAACGTACTTTTATTCTCTGAGCAGACATGCTCTGTCAGGCTGTAACAGACTAAGGGAAGAGAGATTACCTACACTCCATTTCTCCATTCTCCAGGAAGGAAAAGGAAGAGAGCCAGGAAAAAGGGTGAGTAGAAACTAGTTATTTTACATTTTTAAAAACATATTTCTAAATGTGGTAAAAAGGTATCCCTTAACTGTGCTCAGCATATACAGAGGCTCCCTGACTTAGGGTGAGGTTATGTCCTGATAAACTCATCATAAGTTGAAAATATCCTAAGTAAAAAAATGCATTTAATATACCTAACCTATCAAACATCATAACTTAGCCTGGCCTGCCTTAACTGGGCTCAGAACATTCACATTAGTCTATTGTTGGGCAAAATCACCTGGCAACACAGCACACCATGGAATACCGGTTGTTTGCCCTCGTGATCATGGGGCTGGCTGGGGGCTGTGGCTCCTGCCACTGCCCAGCATTGCTAGCATGGGAAAAGAACAAAATTTAAAACTCAAAACACAGTTTCTACTGAATGCATCTCACTTTCATACCATCCTAAAGTTGAAAAAAATCGTAAGTCTAACCATCATAATTCAGGGACCATCTGTACTCAATGGGACAATTCTCCCCACTTGCACTAACCTAAGATTACTCCTAGACCTTGCTAACTTGGCATACGGTAGCCTCTTGAATAAGTCCCTAAAGTTCTATCTTTTTAAGGATTCATCAAAATCCCAATCCCCTGCTATTTCTGCTTCCTAAACCAGTACCAATTTTGAAAATGTCTAATCAAAAAAGCTATCAATGTTATTCAGATTCTACTGTTCAAAAGGGAATTTCTCCAATACATCAAATCCAAACCGTGGAGTCACCAAGAATGACAAACTAAAGGAATGCTAACCATTTTACATCCTTCCTGGACCAAGACAGGGTGTATGCAAATGGAGTCCTGTAAAAGACATACCTTAAAGAAAACGACCGATGTTTCAGGTGAAAGAGGAGACACGGCACAGATGAGAGGAGTTTTCATGAGCGAAAGGAAAATATGAGAACAGCCAATATTAAAGCAATGAGAGAGCTGAGAGGACAGAGAATCTTGAAAAGTGTGGGTCTCTGAATTTCACGCTTTCAGTAACACAGGACAATCAGTTGCTCGTTAAGATCTAGCCCCACTTGGGGTGGTTCTGTGCCAAGGAGTGCCCAAGAGAACTCTAAGAAAAAGAAGGCTTGGGAGAAGAATCGAACAGAAGCCCAAGTTAAATGCAGGCCTTGGTTAGTGAGAGTAAAATCAGATCAGTTTTTTCTGTAAACTAGACTCCCAAATGTGGAGAAAGTGAGAACAAGACTTTTACGAGAAAGAATGCTAGAAAGCATGAGAGAGCAAGTTCACAGCTGACGTGAAGACAGATGGAGCTGCGTTACAATCTCTGGACACTAAGCATGGAAAAATGCTTTTGTGATGTTGACACTGTACAGTGATTAATTATAGCCACCTCTTTTATCCTAGAGGAAATGCAAAAAGAAATTCCATAGAAGGTTCCTTGTTCTCTAACACTTTCATGGTAAGTTAAATATTCCAGCATGGGTGTTTGTTTCTTGGGGCTTCATCTCCTTCCAGATCTTCCAGAGCTTATAGAAGTTGCCTTCTTTTGTAATTTGGGCCTGACTCACTGGCAAGTAAGATTTTAGCTCAGTGGGATTTCTCAGAGGAGTGATCACTTACACCTGAAGACCCTATGTAAAAGAACTTAGAAAATACCATTAAAAGCATCGAAGACAAAGATCGATCCTACAGTGAATTTGGATGAACTGAAGAAAATGAGCCTGGGGATAGAGTAGAACTGTACAAATAGAGAAATCTAAATGGATGAAAATTATAAACTGAATTGGCTCTGACAAGGAATGCAAGGGTACAAGAGTGCCTAGTCACATGGTCCAAGAGTATTAGATGTTGTTCTCATCCCCACTGGTCTCTCTTCCTAAATAAATTCTGAACACCTAATTTGTCATTTTAATTCATCTCTCAGGATATAGCCATAACCCCCACCACTACCACCACCAGGTTAGTGTTTTGTTCTAGACACTCGCACTCACTCTTCTCTTTCGCCCATGCAAGTGATGGCTGAGTTTGTGAGACTAAGCAGCCCAGAGGACACATCACATGTCCCCTGCCCCTTTATCAGTGCCCTCATGTAACCATCCAACCAAATAGGCATCTAATATATGCAATTCACAACTTAGCCTAACTCACATCACTTCAGTAGCTTGACAACTGAACAAAAATCACAACAAGCCCGGATAAGATGTTTGTGTTTTCTTATCTCTACAATTTCCATCATGGAAACTTAGCCTTAAGAAACAGAAATAACCTAATGGGTTTTGTTCTGGTTGTTGATGTTAAGTACACATGAGATGGCAGTCTAGAATCAGTTTTTATCTCCTGTTGAAGAATGGTCATGTTTCTATTTCCTGTCTTTAGACATTTCCTAAATACATCTCAGTTCTTTCCAACACCTCAAAGTTGAGTTTATTTCCTAAATTTACATCCTTAAGAACTATGACTTTGAAAGCAATACATAATTCACCATAAAATTTTCTCTATATTTACTTTTGTTTGTTTGTTTGTTTGTTTTTTTTTATCTTCACCTAACTCCACGGGAAATATATTTACTTTTGTTTTGAGCAAGCAGACCCCTGGATTGTAACATGAATATATAATAGTTGTCTCTTCAATTCTGAATACTCTATTTGTCACAAACACTGGAAGAATTCATGTTTAAAAATAAAATAATGCTCAGAACTTCCAGGATGGAAACTGCCTTCAAAGGCCCGTCTTAGCCTACCAGCTTTATTAGACCAACAGAGACTCACAGTCGCTGAAAAAGAGGTTTTCAAGTTAATAAAATTTATTGCACCAGGAGATATTAGACCTGCCTGGACTAGGTGGGCGGAGGTCAGGGAGGTCTAGGCGGAGGTCACAAGATTGTCTTCCCTGGAGATGGGAAGGACTACAATTGAACAGCAATTGCCTGAAGCTAAATGGCACCCTTTAAAAGCTCTGTATTTCTGCTTATGAGTAAGACAATGGCATTATAGACCGTAGTCTCCATCCTCCTCATTTGCCGGCAAATTATTAATAATAAACTCCTCTTTTCCTTCTGCTTAAAAAAATTTAAAAAAAGGTATTAGAAAGAAAGCTAAGGTACTAAGATAAAACCATATGTGCAACCGGGAAAGTCACACTGGATCCAGCTACTACTCCCCAGAGTGTTTTTGTAGACTTTACATAATGGGAAGGATCTATTATAGCCATGTCCTTTATCCTAATTAAGCTGCAAACTTCTTACAGAGCTTCATTGTTCAGGTTTTTGTATGCCTGGCACTTTCAACGGAGGCTTTTCCTTGAAAATTGCTAGAAACATGGCTGAAACATTTTAATCGTTCATATTTGTATAAATTTAACAACTCAAAATTGGATTGAATTATAAAGACATTTTTATTAATATTTCTACTCATGCACTGTCTTCTCATGCTCCTTCACTAAGAAAACTCACTTGTATTTTCTTCCAGAATACAATTTCAGATATTATTTTTTTTAAATGACAGGACCTTTCCCCCAATGAACCTAAGAGGGGACTAGGAAATAAACTATTGGGGTCAAAAAAATGAGGATTTTTTTTTTAAGACAGCCATACACAAAGCTCCCAAGTTTGAATTAAAAAGGTGAAGATACAAGAGGGCACAGTCAACTGTCCTGCTGGAAACCACTGCCCCCTTTCAATACCCCCAAAACACAGGAACCTTCAAAGAGCACACTGGCAACTCTACATTACAGATGTCACTCCTGCTTTCCCTTCCTGTGTTTAGGGGTCATGGTAGCTGAGAAGTGTTACTTGAGTGACATATGCAAATACCTTCCCACATGCATTAACATCCAGGTAACTTAAAGTTTATATACCATTGCCAACAGGAGGAACCATATTATGAAGAGGTGAACCTAGCCCAGCAGTCCCTTAATAAATGCCTACAGAATGAACAATGGAATTTTAAAGGGACCTTAGAGATTGTCTAGTCCAATCACTCAACTTGGCCAAAGTCACATTATTGGAAGAAATAAGAGTCAAGGTCTGTAATCTCAGTACCAGGATATTTTCACTATTACAGGCTGATCTACCCATCAACTGAAGAGATGAAATTTTCTCCTCTGCCCTTTGTTTTCACTTCTAAATACCACTCCAGCACCTTACATAAATTTATTCAGTCTTTTTGCTTGTGGATTTTTCCAGAGAGAATAATTACCTCAGCGAAATCTGTAGTGAACACTTTGCTGTCCATCCTTCCTTTTTAGAGGTTCCCCTGAGTTTGACGTCACAGTATAAACCATTCAGTTATGTCCACTTCCTCTCAGTGTCCTCTGGTCTCCCCAAAGCCCTCTTACTGTGGGTGTTCCCAAGACTCCAACTTCTGTTCTGCTATTCAGTCTGCAACCCGTCTGTGACCCATAACTTTAACCCTAATCTCTCCAAGCTCCAGACTCATGTCTCTAGGTGTTTCCTGGATATTTTTATGTTCTTATTTCCTCAAACTTTGATGTCCCCCTAAAATCATCTCTCTCTCTGCACATTTTACTCAACTTCCTAAGAGTATCATCGTATCTCCATTCATGGAAGTTAAGAACTTTAGTCATCTGACTCCTCTACTTTCACCCAGTCCTATTGATTTTTTAAGAGAATTCTTTGTGCTCCTTTTTGAACTCATCTTTCTTTGGGTTCCCACAAAAACCACCATAAGCTAAATTTTCATGAACCTCTCAGCCAGTCTCCCTATCTCCAGCTCCTCCTTTATTAAACATCTACTTCATCATGTTAATCTGTTCCTCAAAAAAACTTTCAGTTTTCTTACTTAGGACCTTCTTCTCTAACCAGGTGGATCTACTCACTATTTTTCCATGTATTTTCTTATTCCTATGCCTGCCCACCCACAATAAATCCCACAGCTAGAATATACACCCTCCTGTCACCTGTCCAAATCCTACTGCCTTCAGTGGTGGTTCAGGCACAGTCTCCTCCACGAAACCTTCTCTTACTGTTCTTGAATTCACTGCCTATATACCACTTGTTTTGGTACTCATCTTCCAACTAGTTTATATATTAACTCTCTAAATATATATGTCTTGTTCTCTTGGTGTGGCCTTTGTTACTTCTGAAACTATCCCAATAACTATATTATATTATGAAAAAATGAGGCATAGTAGTTAAAAGAACATTAGGGGTAGAAAATACTGAGTTCAGATTCTGGCTTTGTTCCTTTCTAGCTGGGTGACCTTAAGCAACTTACTTAACCTCTACAAACTTTCATACCTATAAAATAAAGATAACACCACCTACTTCACAGTGCTGTTGTACAGTTTAGCTGAATGTGTGCATGCACACACAATGTTTAACATGATATCTGGTGTTCAGTAAGTGCTTTTTTAACAGATGACTATTATGATTTTGCACACAACAGGCACTCCTCTTTGGTTAATATTTTAAACTGCAAAGGTCATGCCAAATATTTCTTCATACCATGCCATCAAGATTCCATTTCACATGAAGTTTTATATCCCTAATCCCCATATTTAGTCAAAAATTACTTTTCTAAGCCATATATTCCAGGAGAATAGAAAAGACAACTTTCAATCCTTAAGCTGTGCCCAGTTGACAAAAACTGGTATATAAAACTCTGTGCAGTTTCATCTACACACAAAACCCATTCAAGCATGATTTTCAGTAACTGCCATTTTGATAATGGGGTTAAAGCAAAACTAAAGAATTCTTTGAGAAGGCTAGCAAAGTTTCCAAACAGCCAAGTCAACAGATAAAGATTTTGTGACATAGGATTGCTAGAGCCTGTCAAAAACTGGAGCTCGATGATCAGTGACCATAGCCAGCTTTTGCTATGAAGCAAGGCATAAGATTTCCTTCCACCAACAAGGCTATGATTACCAAGTCCATCAGTGGCTTTTAAAAACACAGTGTAAATGCTGCAACACAGTACGTTAAAAACCAACATCCTGGCCTTTTTTGTCTGAGGTGATTCTTTCCCCACCCCCTGCCAATGAAACAGAGTCTTTTCTCTTTTATGCACACGTCACAACTTTCCCCAGGTTAAATCATACTATATTTAAAAAATCAGATACTACACCTCCACAAAGGTTACTGGAACTTTCCACCAGGAATATCTATGATCTCGCAAGGGAGGCCGCATCTGTGTGAAGAAAGTCAAAGCCATTGTCTCCTTCTGTCACACCTTGGAGCCTTGGACCTCCCACAGCACTGAGCAGCCACAGGGCAAACCTCTCCCTACACCATGGCCCAAACTGCTCCCCTCCAAGACCCCAGCCTCATTATTTCTGCACCCTTAGGCAGGGAAATTGCATGGTCTTACCGCAGATGTTAGACGAGCCAGAATTTCATCACTGCTTTCTTCGGGGTCTTCAATTTTCTGATGAGACCTTTGGAAAAACAAAGAAGAAATTACTCTTCAGCTTTGGTTTCTCAAACTTATCTACCATGTTAGGGGGACTAAAGGCCAAATAATGACATTGTTATTATATTACACTATTGGTGAAAGTACTTGTGCGAATACTGTTGTGTCAATAATGCCATAGGAACACAACCCTGTTGCAAGTCAATTGTTCCTTCGAAATCAATTAGCAAGAACCTCTACACGATGCACCAATTGAACGCTTAGGATCGAGTATTGTTCTCCAAGTGATATAACAGAATAACCCTACACACCAGATTTACATATATGGACATGAATGAAGTAGATGCTAATATAAGATGCTTAAATGCTGAAATTCCCTCTAAATCTAAATGAAATCCAGATTTTGAAAGTATGAAGTTTACCTTTATAGTTGAGTTTCAGCCAAAATAAGTGTACTCTAAAATGGTATATAACAGGCCTAATACCATGATGGGAATTATGAGGCATACAAAAGGCAGAAGAACTCTGCTTTTTCAAGAGACCATAGCCCAATTGAGAAGCCAAGGAAATTATGCATATGTTAAATAACTAACAAGACATGTAACAGTGTGAGATCAGTTTGTTAGGGAAAAAAATCATCATTTTAATTTAATTCACAAATAAAATTTTCACTACACAAATGTCTGTGTTAACATATAAAATTATCTACTTCTTCAGAAAAATCTTATAAACTACATTTTTTTCCCCAGTGTGGTCAAAAAAAGAAAAATTTGACCAACACCGACTGAATACATAAAATTGTCTCCCAGATCTATTTCAACAAGCAATCCCTTTCAATACATCCTGCGGCTGTGGAGGGATTCGAGGTAATTGCCCCGTGGAGCAATGTTATCAGAATCGCAGTCCAGCGATTGATTTCAATCTCGGGAACCGCGGTGGGGCAGCTGGAACGCTATCCTTGCCGGGCAGGAGGGCTTCTCGCCCCCCACAAGAGAGCTAGGAAGACGCTCTTTAAGAAGGGAAAAGCTAGGCGGATCAATTCTGGTATTGGCTTCTTGTTTCTGTAAATGTTATTAAACCCTTTTCCAGGAAAAAAGTCACAGCCTTCAAATCACAGCAATGAATTACACAGCACTGCCTTTATAAGAATTGCAATATATAGGCACGAAGCAGGGCCGATGTTGTCAAATAACTTCAGTACTCAGTGCACCAAAGTGTTTGAGATGCTTGCTAACAATCTGCCCGATAAAAACAGTGAGAAGTGAGTATTATAACTTAGCATATTTTTTTTAAAGTTACCTGGATAGGTATTTCGAACAACCGCCTTTATTATTAAAATGCTCTGTGCACAAAGTTTCCATATAAATGAAGCTATATTGACAAGAGATTTGAAACCCTTTATAACCTAAGCCACCCAGCCAGGTTTATGTGATTAAGCTGAGGTGACTGAACAGATCTGACGGGAAATTAAGAGCCAAACCCACCAGAGACAAGGGCACCAAACAAGAGCTTCTGCTGCTCCGTCTGTCTCTGCAGCGAAGCGTGGGCTGGTCGTGCCTTGTCATGTTTCTCAGACCCCACAGATGCCGGAAGCATTAGTTAATGGGCATGAGGTATTTTGCGCCAGCACAGATTCTGTCAGGAATCTGTTTGCAGTAAGCTGCTGAAAGGAACTCAAAATTCCAAGGGAAGCTCTCGTGTACACGACTGATAATGGCTGTTCCATGAGTAACGGCTGAACTGCTGCTGTTTTAGTGACAAACAATTTAGTCCCTGCTCGAAAGCAAAACTATCTTTCATCATCCTTCCAGCACAAAACATGCCATGGCAAAAGCGTTGCTTAAAGAAATATGTGTAAGAGACAGAGTGATGATCTCCTGGGAGCTGTCCCCAAGCTCATAGTCCACGTTTATCACCTCAATCATCAGGATTTTTGACCAGAACTCCCAGGTGTTTCTCTAGCTGCTGAATCTCCCCCGCACTTGCCTTGTTTTTCCATCTGCCTTCAAGGTGGCTTTCAGTGGCAATTCCAGGAACTTTATTTTCACCCACCTGGGGATCTTACAGGCTAACTGGGCCTAACTCACGCGGCAACTCCTCCTGCCTCCTGCCCTCACCAGCTCTGCTGGCGCCTCTCGGACTCACGGGTCCCACTCACCCCGTGGCCATTCCTTCCCTCCTCACTGCCGGCCTCTGCTCAGTGCCCAGGTTCTCTCTGACAGAGAGGCTTGGCAGGAAGGGAAGGGAAGTGACTTCGCTTGAGCACATTATTTTAACCCACTTCTTTGCCTTTGGTTTCTCATCTTCTAACCCAATCTCCCACAGACACCAGGATTACCTTTCTAAGATCTAGATCTGGTCTTGCTATTCCCCGGACTCTCGACCTTCAGGGATTATCCCCACTGCCCACTGAGAGTTCTAGAATTCAGGAATACTCTTCCTTCCCTGCTAACATACTCCATGGGCCTGCACCAGAGGATGCCTGCACCCCACCTGGCATAAAGGAAAGTCATGGGAGCAGGACTGGGGGAAACAGGCAGAGCCTGAAAAGGGAGAAGGGAGAGACAAGGCAATATTCAGCCACTCTTCTTCCTCCCTTACTCCTGTGGTCACTTTTTACCTTAAACCCTCTCCCCAGCTCTAGGCCAAAATACCCAGAAATACCAGACTCTCTTGCCCCAGCAAATGTATTTTTTACAGAATATAAATAAATTCTGATTTTATCTATATAAGTACACATCAATGCAACCCAGGAAAAACAAAGTTCTCACTTATTGGATCAAAATAGATAATGAAACAGAAGCAGCAGAGGAGAATCAAGGGTAATACTGACATATTTTCCGCTACTACTAAAGGCAGCTATGCTGCTGCTCAGTGAACGAGAGGGGAGGAGAGTGGCTGCGGGTCTGGTTTGTTAGTGGTTGGAGGAGGGAAACAAAGAAACTCTGGCTGGAATCAGCAGGCGTTGACAGTGACAAGTGACATAAGACAGAAAGAGAAGAGAAAGGGAATGAGCCCAGGAGGGAAGATCCATCCCTGAGGGTTTATGCCAACAGGTGCTCCACTTCAGGAATTCCCAGGCTTACTTCTCTGTGTCTGCCTACCAGCAGCCCAAGGCAGACCTGGTAATTCTCCAGGGGAAAGTGCTGAGTCCCGGTGCCACAGGCAGATGTCTTTGTAAGTTTGTGAGGTCTGTAATATCTAAAGGTGCCATCTGAGGATGCAGGGATGGCAAAAGCCTATGGGCTTCTGCCCTTGTCCCTCTAACAATCAAACCGGATGTATTATCATTCTTCTCACTCCCTACCCAGAAAGAAAATCACAAAACACAAAACCCTGCCCTTCCTATAGTCTTCCTTATCTTATTTGATGGCAACGCCACCCTTCCAGTTGGAAATCAACCTTCACCCCCCCTCTCTCACAGCCTGCCTTGTATCTACCCTGAAATCTCACTGGCTCTTCCTTCAAGGCATTTCTCCCATCTGACCACCTCTCACCACTCCTACCACCACCACTGTGGTTCCCACCACAACACCTGTCACCTGAACCCAGGAGCCAGCCAGTGTGGTTCTGCTGAAATGGAAGTTAGGTCATATCCCTCTGCTCAAAATCCCTTTTTCTTTCTTTTCTTTTTTTTTTTTTTTTGAGACAGAGTCTTGCTCTGTTGCCCTGGGCTAGAGTGCCGTGGCATCACTGTCCCTCACTACAACCTCAAACTCCTGGGCTCAAGCAATCCTCTTCCATCAGCCTCCCAAGTAGCTGGGACTACAGGCTCATGCCTCCATGCTCGGCTAATTTTTCTAATTTTAGTAGAGATAGGGTCTCACTCTTGCTTAGGCTGGTCTCAAACTCCTGAGCTCAACAGACCCTCCTACCTTGGCCTCCCAGAGCACTAGGATTACAGGTGTGAGCTATTGTGCCTGGCCTGCTCAAAATCTTTGAATGACTTTCCATCTCATAAAGCCTTTATTTATCTTTTATTTATCTTTATTTATCTTTTTTATTTAAAAATAATTAATTAATGAATAAAGATTTTATGTATTCAAGGCATACAATGCAATGATTTATGTATACATTGTGTAATGATTATCAAAATCAAATTAATTAACACATCCATCACCACGCACACTGCATTAGATCTCCAGGACTTGTTCATCTTATAAATGAAAGTTTGTACCCTTTGAGCAACATCTCCCCATTTCCCCTACCTAAAACATCTATATCTTGGGCAGGTCTGTTTTGCTTAATAAAGCAAATTCCTGCGAAAAAAGAAAAAGTGGGATGGTAGATGACTGAGAATTAGATTTTTTCTTGAGATCTTTAATATCATAAATACAAACACCTGCTTAGCTTCTCAAGCGAAGATAAATTTTCACAGCAACAGACCACTGGTCATGCTTATAGAGGAAATTTACCAAATGGCAGTAAATTGTGACAGATTTTATTAAGGGTTCGGGGTATGTAGTTATGGATTAATCTAAAATGGAATAAAATTAGGTATTATTGATATGATACTCTTTCACATTTGATTTTGAGGATTTGAAGATTAATGCTTAATATTTAATTAAACAGCTGCATTTCAAATGCTAATACAAGCAGGCCTAGAAGTTCAATTTTTGCTAAAATTCCTCTACTACTCTTAACTAGAGAGATACCCTAATAAAAAGTATGCAATCTGTTCCCATACCAAGAATAAGCCTTGCCTATAAACAATGGAGAACTATTTGGAGAACTATTTTCTTGGGAGAGGGGGCAATGAGTAATAACAAAGACTAAGACTGGCTGATTTCATAAGATTTTTAACAAAAACAGCTTAAAGTGATAAATGGAAATTTCTTTCACCTATGATCCTCATACAAAACTTATGACAAGTTCCATCATAAAAAACTGTTTTGAGAAATACTCAAAGAAATTTGTGTTTACCCAAACGATATTTCCTCCTCTCCAAGTGTCATGAGAATCTAATTAGGAAAAGTCAGAAGTGCAAAGGGTGGTTTGGAACATAGGAATGGCAGACTTGAACTTGAGCTCCCCAATCAGAGGGTGTTAATCCAGCACCATCTCAGAAACTAAGGATGCCAATGGAGGTCTCATGTTGCTTATACATGTCAGGTAGAACAGAAAAATTAGCAGGATAAGAAGAATAAAGGAGGCAGAGGTAAGAGGGTGGTGGTGGTGCTATTTTATATAGGGTGCTAAGAGGAGACAGGGAGTCATCAATGTAGAGCTGATATTAAATACATGACTGAGTAAGGGCATATCCAGAGTGACAGTAGAAAAACAAGAGAAGTTTGAAGACTGACCTCTGGAACACTCCCATGTTTAGAGGTCACCATTTTAAAATATAGGTTTTATTATCCAGGTATGGCCGATCTAAACAACCTGAGGCCAAAGGATCAGGAGATGATTGCCATTGAAAAGACAGTCTCTGCTCACAGTTTCCAAGAGGGATGGCACTCCACATCACGAGGGGCCAAATGGGAAGCGCCAGGCTCTGTCAGGAGGCAGAGGAGGTGGGGAGAACATGGGCGAGAGCCTTTTTTGTGGTTTCCACAGAATGGAGCACGGGCAGCAGGTGAGCAGGCTGAGGATGGCATAGTGTCCCTGGTTGTCTGGTACCTGGCTCTGGAGTGATCGGGGTAGGTGGAAAGTGGCCCAGAGGGTGAAAGCCCTAAAAAAGAGGTGGTTGGGATATGAATAAGGTCTCTACCAGCTCTAGAAATTGACTAGCCCTGGGTGGGGTAGTCTCTCCAGGGTCAGCCAGGCCCCAGATGTCAAAAAATTGAAACTCATGGTAAATATAGTCAGGGACAGGAAGAATAAGCAAAGCAGGCTGATGAGAAGAAGCTAGTGAGATACTAGAACCCAGAGATGTTATCCCAGGGACCAAATGAAAAAACGGCTTCCAGAAGGGCATGATCAACTGTGCCGAACGCTGCTGACGTGCCCAGATGAGGACTCTAAAATCAACCACTGCAGTCGGCATCACAGAAGACTTTTGTAATGTTGGCAAGGATGCGTCCAGTGGAATGGTAGTGTTGAAAGCCTACATGCAGTGGGTTCAGAAGAGAACAGGAGAGGAAGGAAAGTGACCACAGATGTATCTTTTGAAGAGTTTTGCTGTAAACGGGAGCAGAGACATAGTGCAGTAACTGGAGGGGGATATGGGGAAATATCAACACATGCTGACAGGAACAATCCAGCAGTGAGGAAAAAACTGATGAAGCAAGAAAGAGCTGAGAAAGCAGGAACGAGGTCTTTGAGTAGGGGTGCAGAGATGGGACTGATGCACAACTTCAGGGGTTGACCTGAGGTAAGAACGTGGACCATCCATCCATTTTTATCAGGAGCAAGGACAGAGTATAGATTGGTGAATAAAATATAAGAAAGGTGGTTTTTAAAAAAATTTTCCTTTCAATGAAATAAAAAGCAAGGAAAAAAGGTAAGGGGAAGTAGCTGTGATAAAGTCTTCTAGAAGAGTGAATTTACTAAGAAATGAAGAGGACTGTTCAGCAGCATCAAAGATCCAATTAAGATTAGGCCATGAGTATCAAATGAGACTGATTGTCATTAGTCTTCTTAACAAACCACCCCTTCCATCTGCCTTTAAAATATGACAGAGCAAGGTCAACGACCACGGCCAGTGATGGCTGAAGAGAGAGGAAGTACAGCTCTTGTGATTGCCTGTGTATGTAACTATGTCAAATGCAAAGACAGATGGCTTTATTTTCTCCTCCCAATATATATGCCTTTTATTTCTTTTTCTTTCCCCAATGCATTGGCTAGAGTTGAAGAGGAATAATAAGGGGAAATACTAGCTTTGTTCCCCAGTCTTAGTAGGAAAGCATTCCGTCTCTCACTATTAAGTATGATATAAGCTATAGGTTTCCTGTAAAGTTTTATCAGATTAAGGAAATTCTCTTAAATTCCTAGTTTTCTGAGAATTATTATCATGAATGGATATTGAATTTTCTCAAATGCTTTTTCTGCATCCAAGGAGTCATTATGTAGTTTTTCTTTTGTTAGCCTGTGAATATGATGAATTACACTGATTGATTTTTGACTGTTGAACCATTCTTTTATTCCTGGCATACATTCCCCTTTTTCATGATGTATTATCATTTTTATACATTGCTGGATTAATATTTGCTAAGGAAGATTTTTGTGTTTATAATCATGAGTCATATTGGTTTGCTGTTTTCTTTCTCTGAACTTTGTCATGATAATGCTGGCCTTGTAAAATAAGTATGAATCATTTTAATTTCTTCCTCTTCAATCTTCTGGAAATGATATAATTTCTTCTTTAAATGTTTGGTTAAATTTGCCAGTAAATCCACATAGGCCTGCAGATTCCTTGTTTGGAGGATTTTAACTACAAATTCAATTACTTTAGTAGATATAGCACTATTCAGATTCTTCTTGAAGGATCATAGGTAGTTCATATCTTTCAAATAATTTGTCCATTCTATCTAGATTTTCAAATTTATGATCATAATATTCACTTACTAGTTTTTAAATATAAATCTGGAGTGATATTTTCTTTTTTATTCCTGATATTGGTAACTTGTCTTTTTCTTCTTGGACAGCTTGGTTAAGATTTATCACTATTTTTTTTTCCCAAAGAGCCAACTTTTAGTTTCTTTAGTTTTTTTCTATTTTCTTTCCACTTACATTAATTTTTGTTATCTTTAATAATTCCTTCTTTCTGCTTGTTTTGGGTTTAATTTGTTCTTCTTTGACTAGCTTTCTGAGATGGCAGCTCACACCATTGATCTAGGATATTTATTCTTTCCTAATATAAGCATTAAAGCTATAAATTTTCCTCTGAGCCCTGCTTTACATTCAATACTCAATATCTACTAATTTCCTTTGGGACTTTCTTTTTCACCCATGAGTCATTTCAAAGTATGCTAATTTCCAAATAGTTGGTGATTTTATAAATATCTATTTATTATTGATTTCTAGTTTAATTTCATTTTGGTCAGAGAATATATCCAAATGATTTTCCTTCAAATATGTTTATCACCTAGAATATGATTTATCCTAGCAAATGTATCATGTACACTTGAAAAAAATGTGTATTATGCTTTATAAATGTCAATTGGGTCAAGTTAGTTGATAGTATTGTTCAAATCTTCTAGATCCTTACTGATTTTTTTAAATTTACTTGTTCCACTGATTGCTGAGAGAAGAAAGTTGAAGTCACCAGCTATAATTACGGAGTGGTCTATTTCTCCTTGCAGTTATGTTTTCCCTGCATGTATTTTGAAATTTGGTTATGTGCACACACATTTAGGATTATTATGTCTTTCTGGTAAATTGACCCTTTTATCAATATGTAATTTCTCCCTTTATTCCTGGTAACATTTCTTGTCCTGAACTCTATTTTCCTTAATAGTAACATAGTCAGTCCAGCTTTCATTTGATTAGTGTTTCCATAGGATATCTTCTTTCACCCTTTTACTTTTAACCTATCTATGTATTTAAAGTGGGATTCTTGTATTTAGCAGATAGATGGGTCTTTAAAAAAAAAAAATCTAAGCTGACAATCTCTTTTAATTAGTGTTTTAGACAATTTACATTTAATGTAATTATTGACTGGTTAGATTTATATCAACCATCATTTTATTTGATTTCTCTTTGTCTCCTGTTTTATGTTCCTCTGTTTTATGTCCTCTCCTATTTCATGTCCCCTTTTCCTGCCTTATTTTGAATTATTTGAATTGTTTAATTATGCAATTTTATTTATGGCTACATCTTTAAGTTGTTGCTCTAGAATTACAATATGCATATCTGACCTTTCCCAGTCTACTTAGAGTTAATGTTTTACCACTTTAGTAGAAATCTTAAAGTTGTATATGCCTTTTTACCCTTCCTCAATTATCTTTTCTGTTATGGTTGTAAAATTATATTTACATATACTGAAAAGCCCCAAAACATTATATTTGTTTTTAATAGTCCTACATTTTACAGAAATTAAAAGAAAAAAATGCCTTTTATTTTTACCCAGATATTTACCATTTATGTTGCTTTTCCTTTATTTCCTGAATTTCCAACTTTTCCTTTGTATCATTTCTATTCAACCTGAAAAAAACTACCTGTAGCATCTCTTCTAGAAAAGTTCAGCTAGCAACGAATTGTTAGTTTTCCTTCATCTGAGAATATCTGTTTCACCTCTATTCCTGAAGAATATTTTCACTGTAGAGAATTCTGGATTGACAGTTCTTTTATTTCCACACTTTAAAGATTTTGTTCTGTCTTCTGGCCTCTGTGGTTTCTAATGTAAAACCTCTGGTCACCTGAATTATTACTTCTCCTGTAAGTAGGATGTCATTTTACTCTAGCGACTTTCAAGAATTTTTCATTATTTATTAGCTGTTTATGAAATATCTAGAGGTGTTTTTGAGTGTATCTGGTTGGGGTTTAATGAACCTCTTGAATCTATAAATTTTTCTCCCACTAAATTTGGGAAGGTTTTGGTTATTATTTCTTTAAATATGTTTTTCTACACAAATTTCTTTGTCCTATCTTGGGATGGATGCCAACATGTGTTAGACTTTACGATACTGTCCAAATTCCTAAAATTGTTCATCTTTTTTTCCAATATGTTTTTCTCTTTGTCCTTCAAATTTGATAATTTATACTGATCTATCTTTAGGTCACATCCATTTTGCTACTGAGCCAATTGAATAAATTTTTAATTTCGGGTACATTTTTCAGTTCTAAAACATCATTTGGTTCTTTTAATTTTTCTATTTCTTGACTAAGAATTTATATCTTTCTATTAATTTTAAATATGTTTACCTTTACCTAATGGAGCACAGTGAAAATAGCTGTTATCAAATCTTTAATAATTTCAATATCAGGGTCATCTCAGGGCTGACATTTGTTGCTTGCCCTTTCCTTTGACCATTGGTCACATTTTCCTGCTTATTTTGTGTCCAGTAGTTTTGTATTGTATCCTGGCCATTTTGAACATAAGGCACCAGCCTCAATGATTCCAATTTCAGCTCAGTTTTCAAAGCATTTTCTGTGCTCCTTGCATCTATTCCACAGATGTTCGGCTCAGGAGTCAATCCACATTTGTGCAGTTCATATTCAAAACTGACGAATCCCTTTCTCTAGCTGGATACTTTCCTATATTCCTTTATATTCTCCTGCTTGCAGGGGACGCCCCTTTGCCCAGTTCTTCTGGCCAAACACAAAAACAAACCAGGGTTCCTCATTGTCTTTTATAGTTGCCTGTGCTGCCACCACCAGAGCCCTGAAACTTGGACACAGCTACAAGAAAAAGGTGGAATCAAGACAATGATTTCTCCATACACACACCCCACACCCCAACAACGACACACTCTTCAAACCACAGGGGCCTATTTTCCTGATCCTTCTTCTTAGAAAGAGTTTCTATTGGAGATTTTGACACCTGTGCCACCACTTCCCTTGTGCTCTATAACTGGGGACTGACTTTCAGGCAAAGCTGCAAAATAAAAGAAACAACAAAAAGGAAAAACTCACACCTGTGTAGCTCACTTCTCCAAGGTTTCACTTATTTCCATAATCTGCCTGCTTCTGTTTACTTTTCGGAGGGCTCAGGTAGTTAGTTAGTTATTGTATTTTCTCTAGAGATTTTAGCTGTCATCAATACAAGAGATAGGCTGTAGTAGGCTTAACTCCATCGTGGCCTGAATCTGAAGTCCTATCAATAGATTATTATTTACAAGACTCTTCAATGGAACTCACGATTGATCATCTTGCCATATTTAACTTCTCATAAGCAAGAAGCCAAAAAGTCAAGGTTTTCAGGGAAAAACATTAAGAGTAGATAAGCTGAAAATATGTGTCAGTTCTATTCTTGAGTGTAGTAAGGTTATGAAAATGTATAAAACACAAAAGGCAGGAATAACCTATAATAATAAAAACGAATCTTCTATAGCTGAGAAGAGTTGAATATTCCACACAGTAATTACCTGTTTTCAATGAATTTAGAAATATACAGTACAAGATATTTTCATTTCTCAGAAAATATTTTCATTTTTCCCACTGCTTCAGAACCTTCATGATAAGCTCCTGTGTTCCACTGATGGCATACTACTTCCTGCCTTGTTATCTGTATGAATTGATCTCCTCCCCTTTTAGTCCCTGAAGGCCTTATATTACTTACAAATCTTCATATGCCTCACAGAGGCAAACATAATGCTTTACACAAAGCTGATCATCAGCACGTGCCCACTGAATAAGTCACTCAGCAGAGTGTTGGTGACAAGTGGTTGTCTTTTCCCAGACCCTCTGCTCCCTGCTCCTTTTCGTCACCTAAAAATTAAGAGGAACAAATTCAACTATCTTAGAAATCCCTTCTGGATATCTATGCTTATGAAGCTAAATTTGTGGACTTTTCAGAAGTGTCGGCCAAATGGCAATAGGTACCATTTTGGCAAAATCTTTTTTTTTTTTAATTCATTACAGACATCTCACAAAAATCATCTTTATGTCATGGTAATTTTAGCCGGGTCAGGGTGGCGCGGGGGGTGTTTCAGCAGAGGCCAAGAGGCTGAAAGGGGTGGCTACTATGTGAGCTGCAGCCAGACCTTAGGAGCATCAGCAATGCCAAGAGGCAACCAGGAAGGCAGATCAGCCAGGCAGGACCACCACGAATTGGTCAAACTGAGAGAGAGACCCAGGTCACACCAGCCCCAGGCTCCAGCAGCAGCCACTTACAGAACACCAAGCCCAGTTATACCTGGGGGGTCACTAGGAAGCTGGCTGTCCATCCACTAGCCAAGACCAGTAAGGCGAGAAAGCATCAACTCAGACGTGAAAGCCTCCCACATCCTCCTCTGCCAAGGCCAAGGGGACCACACCACTCACCACGTACCCAGAGGCTATCTTGAGAAGCAGGGAGGGACAGAGAGAGACTGAGCTCTTTTACCAATATATGCTAAACAGTTAAGTAAAGAGACTTTAAAAATTACTATGTAGAATAATTTTACTGGGTTAGACTAAAACTGTGGGGCTTCTTTTCCTTCTTGCTGGCCACCCAGCAGGATGGAGGCTCATGTAAACAAACAAGTATCAGATCACTTAGAGAAAAACAAAGAAGCCACATTTTCCTTTAAATGAGTTAAATTTTAGCAAACCTCTACAGGTCTCTTAACCACAGCATAAATGTTGACTGTTCTGGGAGTGGTAGGACACAGGTTTGTGTACCTAAGGTTCATAGACTGTCCATTCAGAGCCCTGCCACTCCCATCCTGGCAAGCTGGAAGCTGCTGTCACAGCAGCTGGATTGAAATGGCCGAGATTCTTCGCAGCCTGAATTCCCCAACAGTGTGAGAGAGGCATCCAAGCCTTCCCTCCTGAGGGAGTGATAGGCCACCTTTCCCTACACAGTTACCTCATCATTCCTCACTGCCTCTCCCCGACCCTCTGCACAAAACAAAAGAGAGGAGTCAGAAAAAGTACATTCTGGGCAAGTTGATTTGGCTTTCGGTCAGAATGAGATACCATGACTGCTCTTTTCCCCCAGAGATAGGACCCTTGACAACCAATTCAGTCACTCGTTGTGAATTACCTATTCAGTTTGGATATAAAAGTGATTTTGCACAGAAAATGATTTTGTTTCCTCAAACTAGCCTAGAAACCTGCAGCAGCTTAATTTCTCCTCCTGCTTTAAATATGTTTTCTTAAAGAAGAAAATTCCCTTTAGTTTTTTCTTTTTAGAAATGCATTTGTACAGAAGAGAATTGTGTTTATGTAGAGACGTTAAGTGGTTTCCTCACATTATTTTAAAGACACTTAGAAGATGGCAAATGACAGGGGCCTAATGCAGCCACCTCTAGTTTAAAAGCATGCCACTCCTTCTTAGAAAGCTCGTTAAAGTTTATTGAACTGCTCTTCGACTTTTCTCAGGACACTTCTGACCTGTATTAATAGCATATTACAATAAAGAACATTTCCCATACTCAGCCTAATTGAGTGATATCTCAATTTCAATTTACCACTGCAAGGCCCTCTATAAACAGCGGTGGTGGGAAATCCATAACCATTTCAGAGCTTAGTCTAACACTTTTATAGCTCCTGTTTATACTTTTTCAGAAGAGGATGCTAGAATGACCTCCATAACTTCTGAGGACACATTATAGCAGAAGACAAAAGGATGATCGCTAGAGCCAGACACACAAAGATTCAAACACTAAGACTCCACTTGATACTTGTATGACCTTGGGCAGGTTACCTGACCTCTGTGCCTCAGTTTCCTCACTTATAAAATAGGGATAACAAATAGTATCTATCTTATAGAATTCTTCTGAAAGTGAAAAAAATTAATATATAACATTTAGCACAGTGCCTAACATAAAACATATTCTCTGCAATCAACTTTTTATTAGCATAGTGTCTCATTAATATTCTGAAATTTATTTTTTGTCCTAAAAACAGTCCATATTAATTGTTCAGTGTTGTCATTTTTTAACTAATAAGAGTAACTTACCTTTGTTATGCTTATACAGGTGTTTCTCTCTGAACCTCCTCTCTTACCTATGAAATAAGGACAATACCACTTGCTCTGCTAATACCACAGAACTGAAAGAGTCAACAATACAGGAAAGTAGGCCGGGCGCGGTGGCTCACGCCTGTAATCCTGGCACTTGGGAGGCCGAGGAGGGCGGATCATGCTCAGGAGTTCGAGACCAGCCTGAGCAAGAGCGAGACCCCGTCTCTACTAAAAATAGAAAGAAATGATCTGGCCAACTAAAAATATATAGAAAAAAATTAGCTGGGCATGGTGGTGCATGCCTGTAGTCCCAGCTACTCAGGAGGCTGAGGCAGTAGGATTGCTTGAGCCCAGGACTTTGAGGTTGCTGTGAGCTAGGAGGACGCCACGGCACTCACTCTAGCCCGGGCAACAGAGTGAGACTCTGTCTCAAAAAAAAAAAAAAAAAAAAAAAACCAATACAGGAAAGTACTCTGAAAACCGAAGTGTTCTACATATGTAAAAGTTTTTAACTGAAAATTTAATCTGTGACTCATAGTTCTGAAATAAGCTTGTCACTATCTTCATGGATAAACAAAGGCATGTCAGAATCACCATATCATGACTCAAGTCCTGTTCCCAAGCCTCTTTAATTAATTTTAATTCATTTTAATCATATAGTGATTCAGTATGTTCATGTGATAATGATTCATGTGTTTTAATTTGCCAAATGTTGCTTCTAGATTATTTTCAGAAATGTTCTGTTGCGCTCTTTCTTAGGAAAGTCACGATGTGGATAGGATGTGAGTTATTTTATTCAATTTAAGCCCAATCATATGTTTATTCCTAATTTAGATCATCTACTCATATAACGATGATAAATTAGAACCCTCATGGGGCAGCCGGTGATGCTTCTGGGATTTGAATACCAGTTCAGGCATTTATTAGCTGGATTTCATTTTCAGCAATTTATTTTACCTTTCCGAACTTGCATGTGAAAAATGGGAATGGTACAGTTACCTCTTAAATGAGATAGTTATCTTAAAGAGCAGAGAATAGTTTCTGGACACAGTAAATGCTATCTAAGTAAGAATAGTTTAACAATGGCCCAAGATAGCATCTACTTACAGTTCACAGATGCCAGCTCTAGCGGGAATGAGAGGCACGAGCTGCAGTAAAAGTTTCACACCGTTTTGCCATTCCTCTTCTCTTTCGAATTCACAGTACAAGTAGCTACATTCATCCGAGGAAAACTGGTAGAAAACATAAGTATCTTGAAAGTATAGGTGCTGGTCCACTGTTTGAAACAAAAAAAGTATAATCAGTTTTTTAAAGTATATTATTCAGTATATTATTCATAAATCAAATAAGAAGTTGAAAGCCCTAATAATTACTAGGGAGAAGCTAGGGTAAGATTATAATTATACGTTCTCAGCCCATTCATGTTTTTAATCCCATTGAATTGAAAAGGACTTACTGGCTAGTCTATTTCCATGACTCGAAGCTTTGGCCAGCATATTCACATGTATTTTATAATTTTTCTGCTTCAGAGGCAGGTGCATATGAAATCAGTAGCAATTCAAAGAGGGTGAGGAGGAATTCGTTTTTTTTTTTAGTATCCCAAAATAAACTAATAAATTTAATTGCCTTAGTGATACACAAATACAACAGGATGGCAAGTTTTAGATCAGTGGTTCTCAACTGGAGGTGACTGTGCCTCCCCCCAGGGGACATTTGGTGATGTCTAGAGACATTTTTGGTTGTCACAACTGGGTTGGGGCGTGCTACTGGTACCTGGAGGGTAGAAAAAAGGGATGCTGTTGAAAATCCTATAACGTCCAGGACAGCCCTTCACAACAAAGAATTGTCCAACCTAAAATGTCAACACTACCAAGGTTGGGAAACCCTGTTTTAAAGGAATCGAGAGGTGAACTTTTCCAAAAAGCATTAATACAAACTGTTTTCCTAACCAGAAGCCTGAAACTAGCAAGTGAGCTAATGATACCTCCATTTCTCAAAAGAAGTTAACTGATTTTCTAAGTAAGAATAGTAAGAGCTAGATATTATTGACTGTCTAAGAAGATTACACCCACATCCCCATCTGTACTATTCTTTCATGATGGGACCAGGAGGATGCCCTTGACCTTTAATACCTGCAGAAAAAAAGAGCTTCTCAGGGACCAACTAGCACCTGAGAGATGGAGCTAAATAAAGAACCCAGATTGCTTGGTTTCTAATCCTTCAATTACCTGGGCTCAACTAAGGAAAGAAATACCCATCATCTATTTTAGTTCCCAGTTAACATCTATTTTCTGTTCTGTTTCAACAGCTAATTTTCATAGGTCATATCTCTAAGTGTTCATGATTACTTAGTCAATTAAATGACATACATATTCCAAGCACAAAATCAGCTTCTGATGATTACTCTAAGTACAACAAGACAAATCACATATTTAGAGTAACTAAAGATGTCACTGATTTAAAAAAAAAAAGAGTTTGTGAGCTTTCTGAGTAGCAAAAGAAAGGGCTAAGGGAAAGACGCTAACAGCTATTGGCCTATGAATCAACAAGGACCTACTTATTTTTACAAAAAGTGTGAGAGAAATAAGTGAATCAAAAGATGACCTGTCACTTTTACCTAGAAAATAAGAGAATACAAATATTTACCTTCAAAAATAATTTCCATCCGGATAATATGCTCTAGAAAATCAAGTACATTTTCATCTGATAGCTTAATAACAATGCCATACCTTCAAAACATATAATACTAACCTGATAACATAATTCCCATGTCCAGTAGGAGCTGCCAGACCCCTATGGCCATAGATCTGCACTGGACAAAAGGACAGTGTTCCAGAAGCCAGTCTACCAGTTCTGACCCAACACAGCTTCTCCTAGACAAACGCAAAGACATTCACAGTAAGGTACAGTTGCCACCCATTTGCCAAAAAATTGATATTTAATACTATTCCTTTCATGTGTTTGCTTTTTTAAACAAGGAATCCAAGAATAAATAACATACTCCTTATTCATTTTTCAGATTAAAGCTCAAATATCACTTCCTTTGCAAAACTTAAGAGTCCAATTCTGTTATACTCTTTCTTTCTTCAAGTCAACTAAGATTTAGTAATTATACATCTTTCCAAATAAATATCTGCTTCCCCCACTAGAAAATAATTTCCAGGAGAACAGGGACTTTATATAACTCAATATTAATCCCCCCAACTTAGAACAATGCATGCATGGTAAACAGAAAATTCTCAAAATATATTTGAATAAATGAAGGAATAAGTTATAGCAGCCTTTAATATAAATATAATGATTTTATCCTGGTAAGCTACATACCTCAAGTTGGTAGTGATAAAATTTGGTTCAACTATTTATAGATTTCTATCTAGTCCCTTTGAGAATAAGATACTTCTCAAAGGGAACAAGATAATTCTCAAGACAAAATTGGGATCACAGTGGTATAGAATTTTGTTTGATACTCCTAAAATTTATTTCAAGGAACCATAAATTTGATTGCTAATCTTTTTAATATAATCTAAGCAACCTAATTAATCAGCCTAGATCATAAACCCATAAACCCAGATGGATGTGTTGGATTCCACTAATCTCACACAAAAAATCATCTACCTTAAAACATACCATATTCAAAAAAATTCCATAACCTGAGTATTACAAGCAACATCTTCATACCTACTTTTTCATCTGCATCAGCCTCAGATGAAAAACAAAAAAAAAATTCCAAAATATGTCTTTTCATTTTGCAAAAATGTCATTGAATTCCACTCTCCCTTATGAAAAAGATCAAAAAGTTTTTATAAAATGATGTATCATATAATGGCTATCTTGATTCCACAGTCAGGATTGAAGGATCAAGAGATGTCAACATTTATTTGTATTCCTAAAGTAGAGAGATATTGCCTGTTTTTCTATCTCTCGTGATTGGCATAGTCACAAATATCCTGGAATTACATTGTAACCAACAATATGAAAAATGCCATGAGGTGCTATATATTCTGAGGCAAAGAAAGATAAGGTGGTGAACTGCTCTGCTGAGATATTTAATCAAATATTCTAACTTTTGATAAAGCATCTTTTTTGGTGAAGTGTCACTATTTGAAAGATATGCTAAGGCAATTAAGCCAATTCTAGACATGTTCAGGTGAAGGTTAGTACTAATACAATAGAAAGATTAACAGTCAAATATATGGATTTCTTTAAAAACAAAATGAGAAAACAGAAGGCAACAAAACAGACAATTAGATCAAATAGTCAAGATTAACCTCTAATTCTATAGGACACCTTTCATGTTAAAGGTTCAAAGTGTTAATTAACTAATTAATTCCTCAACACCTCTGTCAATTAGCCAGCATCTTAGGGCTTTGAAAGCACTTTTATCCCATAGATTAGATACTATATCACCTTAGTGCATATTCTCAAAACAATGTAGCTCCTCAGCCTGCTGAGTGTCTGACATCACCTGGAACATGAAAGCACACAATGAAATATTTACTAAACAAACTAAACTGCCAAATTGCAAAAGGTGGCTTGATGGATGCATCTGCTTGTTTGTTCACAGGTGACAAGGAAGAAGCTTCTTAAAAATTGTGCTTAGGAGTCACCTGGGGGATCTTGTTAAAGTACAGATTCTGATGCAGTAAGGCTGAGTGGAACCTGAGATTGTGCGTTCCTAACAGGCTCTCAGGTGGCAGCCAGTGTCCTGGCTCTCCCTTCTCATTGGGAAGGGCTCACTGTTTTGACTTTCGTTTGTTTGTTTGTTTCTTTGTTTGTTTGTTTGTTTTGGAGGGGGTGCTCTGAGTCAATATGCTAAAACATAGTATTGCCATGACAACATTAAAAACTGGGCCCTACTCTCAGAGAAAGCTGCTGTTTCAGTTGCAATACCCTCTCCCCTAACTTTATCAAGTTATGTTTCAAATCGCTTTCAATGATCCATCTGGACCAGGGAAAACATTAGTGGTAAGGGTAAACACTGTCATTAATATCACCTAAGTGAACAAAATGAGGTGACTTGCTTCTTTATTTGTAATAACTCCTAGTCCCCTGATTTGCTAACTAGGTCTCCAACAATCTGGTTAAAAACCAAAATGCACAGGACTTAGAGGAGAGCAATGAGGAAGAAAACAGAGATGGCTGGAAGAGAGCAATCCAAACACAGGCAGCAGTTCTTACCCACAGGATATTTTCAGTCTTGTACTCAATCCAGAAACTGTTCCCAGTACATGTAGATCTAACTACAGTTGCAATACTAGGTAGGAACATTGTGAAATGGAGGTGATTAGCTACAAAGCCTATGTGATTGCTCTAACAAAACATGAATTCGACCAATCTCTGGAGTTGGGGTGATGGTATTTAGTGACTGCTTTGTGCAAATGAAACAAAGACTCAGAAGCCAGTGTGATTCTTCATATCGTAAAAAATGAATAGAAAACATTTCAAAGTTTTAAAAGTGATTTCTCATGTGGTGTATGGGGAACGCTTTACCTCAATTTACTACCAGACAAATGAAAGTGATCCATGCTTCGCAACTGTATGAGCACTTCATGTTTAAATCCAGAACATTAATCAGTCCTTACATTATGAAAGGTGGTTCTGGCCCTATCACAGCAAAACACGTGCTCTTGCCTCATTCTACTCCCACTACATTTTAAATCTGTGCAAACTTGGATAGATGGTTCTTTTCTCATGAACCTGATTAAAGTACATCTCCCAATTCGTTTTTCAATCTATACCATGGAGATCCCATAAAGAAAAAGAAAAAAAAATCTGAGTACGATGATAGATCTCATCTATGGCCTTACACAGCAATTAAAATGAGTCCTATAGGCGCTTACTCACAACTAGACTCAAAGACTTACATACAATTTTAATTAAAAAATAAAAAAGAAAAGGAAAAGTCAGATGTGTTTAAAGGTGATGCCATCATCTATTAAAAGATAAAAATGAAGTTCTAAGAAGTGGTCCAATCATCACAGCACCTGTTCTGTTGACTTGGACCGGGCTCTAAACTAATGGTTCTCAGACTCCGAGCTATGAATGCCTAAGGGAGGAAAAGGGTGGATGTTGGAGCTTTTTCAAGAGCTTCATGAGTCCATACATGCAAAAGCATTGTTTATAAACAGAACAGGTATGTAGCTGATGGCATATTTTTCAAAACCTATGTAAATGTTAATGTGATTAAATATAGGATTTCAAAGTGTTAATTCACTGTGGTCTCTACCCACACTTTGTATTTGCTCATATAATGTCTCATAAGAATACAGATTCTGCCGAGTTTTTGATATTTAAAAAAAATAGTTGGTTGCAGGGAATGGTTATTAACTAGAAGGAGGCATGAAGGAACTTTCTGGGGTATAAAAATCTTTCTGACAATGATTATATAGATAATGATTACATAGGTGTGTAACAAATAAAAATTCATCAAGCTGTACACTTAAGATTTGTGCATTTTATTATATAAATTATGCCTCAATAGAAAGGGGGTCTTCTTACACTAATACTCTGGGAATCACTATCCCAAAAATCCAGGCCATGATGAAATTTTTCCCATCTGTGGCAAATGGAAAAAATAGGAATATTATAATGAGTTTATCATAAAGCTAAATTTATTCAACTTAAAGGAACATCCTTCATTCTGAGACTACTTCCTACTTTTTTGTGTGTCATGTATTCTGAGTATTCCTCCTACTCTTTATGGTATTATAATGTTTCTTTAAAAAAGAATAGTGATAACAAATAGTACTGGTGTCTTTCTTTTTGTCTGGTTTTCTTTTGGTAATGTTTGGTGTGGTTTAATATCTTTACTTGGCAAAATAAAAAGCTGATAATTCGCTTTTGGTTTTTCCTTTAAACTGTTCCATACAATGAAAACACACACACCAAGCTTTCTAAGTGACCACGTGTGTGGTCCAGCTGTACGTTAAAACTGGCCATCAACCCACCTGTTTTCTCTAAAACCTCTGCCCTTGTTCACTAGCCAAGGTAGACAACTGCCATCCGTATGCGGACCTGCCTCTCCCCGCTGCTTATGTACCTGAGGAGGAGGTTCATTCTCACCGAGAGTTAGAGCAATTCTCTCTGCCCACGGACCTCCAAGGAGTCCCTGCAGAGCCTTGATAAGGTTCCTCAAGAGGGAATCTGTACTGAAGTCCCTAGTGCAGCACACAGTCAAAAAATACTATGAAATATCATTATCTCAGAGGAAGCAAAGCAGGGACTCTCTCAGGAACCCATCCACGCTTGTGGCTGGGAATTCTATACCTTAACTTCAGAATCAGGAGTCTAACTAAACAAATACACAGTTAAGTTTAACAAAAAGTCACCACCAGTAGCCTCAAGGGACAGAACAAACAAACCCCTCCTACTACTGATATAGCCCACCTCTCCTTGATCAAGGTTACAATTTTAACACAAGTTGAGTTTTTTTCTTCCTGCAAGGAGAATTTTTGACAAGGTGTTAGAAAACTGTGTTACCTGTAAAACCCCTTGAGGTTCACTCTGTCCTTTATCAGGTCAGCTGCCTGAACGATAATAATATTCCTCAATGCTCTTCCTGCGCAAGAAGAATTCTCCCCATAATTCTAAATGGAAAAACATTCACTGTAAATATATAACAATAATGTGACAATTTGTGAGCTACCAATAGCATGCTATCTGTAAAAAATTATGACCAAGTCCCTAAACTTGAGACACATTTTAGCCTATATAGCTACAGATCTTTAACTACCTTTTTATTTTAGCTACTGGTCCACTTACACTGTTAAGCTATAATAACTACTTTCCAAAGGCTAAACTGATTCAACTACAATTATAAGTAATCTCCTTCCACACAAAGTTCAGTGTAAACTATCCACTATTTTTTAAATACAGTGCTTCCTTTTATCAACACAGCAAATTGAAGAATATTTACATTATATATTAACTCTGCCCTATCGACAATGCAATCACATAAAGGACTTGGAAGACGGGAAAATATTTTTCCTATCCAGTGAACATGACACCATTTGACAGCAGGCTGTTTTGCTCTTAAGCTTCACTCAGCTGCAGAGCTCATAGTTAATTCCAAACATCCTGGTTTTATCTACTTCACGATTCCATCCATCAGATAAAAATTTCATTTAACTTCTTTTTTTAATCTTCTAATTCCCCCATATGAGTCTCTGATTCTTGGAGGATGAAGAAGGGCACTCCTTAGATCTAGAGGAGTCTAGGTCCTACTTCACATTAATAATACTACCTCCTCCTCTGCAATGAGCACCTTCCTCCACAGCTCAATTCTGTTAAGGAGGCTAAATGGAAATGAGCCATGTTCATAAGGTAAAGGCTCATGAAAATTTATATTAATTTTTATATTACAAGGTAAGATGCACATGCTTACATCATTTTAAATTTTTTTTGGTGACACTCTCTGCACCTACAAAATATGTATCTTCTCTCAAAGCAAACAAATTGATGATATATTGATTATGACTTGACAGGGAACACACCAACCCCATCATCCTTCCACTTCTTTAATTTTCCTGATATCATCTCCTCACTACAACCAGATAAGAAAGTGAGAAGGGCATGAAATTATTTTTAACATGTTAAAACTATCTTTTAAAAAAGCAAAGCTTGAACAAGCCAGATGACAGAAAGCATTACCAAGGAAGAGGTATGAGTCAGCCGACACTTGACTGGTCCTGACATCGTAGGATGTTCACTCACTCGGTCATTCAAAAAGCATTTAATGAGCAGCTGTCAAGTGTCAGGTCTGTTCAATGCTGGGGATACAGTGGTCAAAAAGGTAGAAACGGCCCCAGCCCTCACAAAGTTCATAGTCTCTTGGTAGCCTAAAAAATGCAACTCTTTGTTGACTGAGTCTTTGATGCAACACAATGAAGATACCTCATCTTTTCTCACCAATAAGTACACAGGAGATAGTCCACTAATAGATAACAATAAATATAAATCTCTTTTTACACAAAGTTTTTAGTGTAAAATATACACTATTTGTAAAATACAGTCTCTTTATCAATATAGCAATTTGGAAAATATGTATATTATATATTTACTCTGCCACATTGACAATTTGCTCATGTAAAGCATTTGGAAGATGGGGAAATATTGTTTTTTTCTTATCTAGTGAACATCTTGAATCATGACACAATGATCAGAGCATCTCGAACACCTTTGTGGTGCCCTCCGTAGGGGAAGAGACGATGTGATCACTGCAGCATCCCTGCAAAACTCTGTGTGCTCAGAAGCAACACGAATAGCTAGAAGTAGAGAATTCTACACCAGAGTTTGTCAATTACTGTTACAGAAAATGCAGTAAGAGAAAAGAATCATACCTGGGAAGGAGTATGTTCGAGATATGGATTGGAAATTCTTCTTGACAGAGTCTATTTTAAAACAAAGAAAAAGAAGAAATTAGAACCAAACAGAAACCATTGTACCAAAAGGGCAAATACATATGCAATGATAACAGGCCCAGGAATTGTCCATGTTAAAAAATGAGCTAAAGTCTCAAGTCATGAGGCCATATGGGCATCCTTATTCTCACTCAATGTAAACATGTGGTCAACATTCGTATCAGGAGAACAGGATATTCCACTTGAACAGCTCCCAACTTAGCACAACCAGCAAAAGTACAACAGAAAGACTGGGATATTTTTTTTTGTACTTGTCACTTTATTTTTAATGTGATTTGGATTCCATTTCTCCTATCCTTTTGGCTTCCATTTTCATCACAACTTAATATACCCTGAACTGCTTCTGCTTCTCAGTAGATTTCCCACCCTCTAGTCACACCCCCTTCAGGCCATCCTGCAAACCTCAACACCCCTTCTGAAAGGGCAGCCTTAATAGCAAAATAAAAGAAAAATTATTTAACCCATGGTAAGGGCTAAAATCAATCACACGGGGGCTCTCTCTGCTCTCTCTCTCTCTCATAGGGGGTTCCGTTTTCACAACATCTGAAAAGAGCAGACAGAAAGGAAATGTAAATCTTTCTCTTTACAGTCACTTGAAACTGCCTTTTAGAATTTGCTTTTACAGCCTCAAGGAATTCCTGAGTGAACACAGCAGACAGCAGGGGTGGGAGCTACAGACCTCAGTTTCTGACCAAAACTGTATCTCAAGGGCAGAACCAATGACAAGATCACAATCAAGCAGTAAGTCTGCCTGCAAAGGATAGGCAGCTGCTTCTGTTATCAGCCTGCCACTAAGGAAGGCAAAAAAAAAACCAGATACAACAGTTCACAGTACCCCTGTTAATTTGGCTACAGCCACAAATCTTCTTCACCCCCTTTATAATCCCTAAATAAAAGGCCTGAATACATGGTTCTCTCTGCCAACAATATCTCCCACTTTTTCACTTCTGTGTTGGCCCTTTTCCATGTGGAAAAGTAAAATAAACTTTTTCTTCTTTCTACCCTAATCTTTGTCTGGAGAAATTTTTCTCAAAACCCACATGCACTAGCTCACACCCTAACACCTTCCACTTATAGCAGGTCCCTGATTGCTTAGTTGAGTTAAGCCCTTCCAACAACAGCCAGCTCACCAGTCTGTCTCCAGTAGGTTTCTAGTATTCTCTTTCCACCTCCCTGCAAGCCTTCTTCAATTTAGCAAGATCTACTTGTCAGAAGAACCACCCACTCATACCCTACTTCTGCTCACGCCATTTTCCATTTTAAAAGCCTTCTATCTTCTGTGACGCTCCCCTGAATCCTGCCAGATTTCCAAGTCCAGGTTTGTGCGGTCACTTCCCGAGTGAAGCGCCTCCTGCCAGGGTTTGCTCCTCTTTAGAGCACTTTGTTTTGGTTACAGTTAGCAAGGTAGCACCTGGGACCCCCGCACTGTGGGCTGCTTTTCTGTGCATGCATTTCCCCCAAGGAGTCCACAAGCTCCTTGAGAGAGTGCTGGCAGCTTATACTGCTTTGCTTTTGTGGCATCTAGCACACAACCTTGCATAAAGATGTTTATTTTTCTACTTATTTAGCTATTTATATATCTATATTGACTTAATAAGTATTCGCTGAATGACTGAATTGCAGGAGCTAATTTTTCCTAGAGATCCAGGAAGCAGCACCATCACCCACATATGCTTAAGCACAATAGAGAACCATTATCATTTCCCACTGCAGTAGAGGGGGGAAATAAAAAACAGAGAAACTAACATTTATTGAACTTCCAACCTATGTTTAAAGCTCTTAACACCTCTAGTCTAAGGCTTGCTGTCCTTTGAGATCCCATTGTTTTCAGCCTGCCGCCTCCACTTCTTGGAATAATTTGCTAGGTTTATGAAACATACCCTGCCAGTCATCACTTTGCAGCATCTGAAGCTTCTACTAAACTTCAGTCTAAAAAGAGAATTTCCATTCTGCCCCTTCCCCACTCCGCACTGGTCCCACACCACTTATCTTCTAATTAAACTGAAATAAACTGCAGCAACTCTTTACCCAGAAATGCCCATCGATACTTTGCTAAAGATTTGCAACTTGCTTCAAAGAAAATAAATTTTATAAGGTAGCCAAGCCCATTTTTAACTCCCACCCTTGTGGCCTAGTCTATACACACTCCCCAGCTGGCCCTTTCTAGGCCTTCTGCAGTCTGAGCCTATGTAATATATTCACTTATTGAAATACAGAACAACTTAAAACTTGCATGTGTACCAGATTATATAAAGATGAATCATCATGATAATTTATTTTTTTCTCCTTTAAACAGGGGAGACTTTTAAAAATCATTATGGCAGACCAGAACTAATGTTCTTTATTACTCATCTAATTGCCTCAATCAACTCAAAAAAAGCCAATACTTCACACACATGATCTAGTTAAAGAGAAAGCTTTTAGGTAGAAACAAGTTCTAAAAAAGTGGGCAGGGGCAGCCTCACAGAAGAAAACACACCACTTGCCTTCCTCTCGGCGGCCTTCCCGAATCTGGCTGCTGTCACACTAGTGTTACACGCACACAATTCCACTTCACAGAAACTTCCCCCCCTTGGCTGGCTTGTTTCAAAAGGTTGGTAAGGTGAGTAAATGAAGCAATGGGATTCTTCTATACTGAATAGATAACAGTGTCAGATAAGCTACTGGGCCCCAGGGAATCGACAAAAGCAACATAATAACTGTCTCTTCCAGGACACAATTCCTAGATTGGTTGTCTGAAGCTCCTGTGAAGTCTCCTCTTCACTGGTCCCAGAGGATCTTTGTTTCATTAACACTCTGGGACAGCAGTTCTCAAACTTGTTAGCTGAGCCCGGGGAAGCCACAGAGCTCTCTGTAGAACTCAGCAAAGTACTGACTTGTGACACTTAAAATAACCATCATACTAACATCTTTTGTAGAGACGACTTTATGTTAGTTTTCAGTATTGACCAAAAATAGTAAGTGCCAAATTAAGGAAAAAAGAGACCACAGGGAATATTCCATCTGTTACCGCGTTATTAACAGGTACTGGGAAAGAACTGTTGCTTAATTTCATCACAGGAATACCAGGGCCAACCTACTGCTGCTCTAAATCACCTCAAGAGTTGCCCTTTTGCAGCATTTACCAGCAAGAATATCACAAGAACACCCTTGAAAATGCACCACCCCTTCCATGTCAACATGCTTTCCTAAACATACAACTGCTTAGCTGTTTTCATCCCACCTTTGAATGCCTTGGTTTTATTTCTCTTCTCGGCATTCCAAGGCTTCACCTCATCACTCTTGTGGCAACTTACTTCCATTCATTTCACATTTACAAAGCACCTACGGAACTCCTTGCCAGGCACTATGGGAGCTTCTAGAAACAGACACATGAACAAGATACCATCCCTAATGTAGAAAACCCATTTACCAGGAGACATAGGGTCTAAAGAACACTTTAAACATATGAATTCTCTTTCTTAATCCTGATCTCCCTATCAATTTGCTCTATAATCTTGAATGGCTAGTGCACCTGATGCAGGATACCCTCTTACATGGCTCTCACCATGATAAATATAACGCCCAAAGTGATGAACCATTTTTTCCCCTGTATTTCCAATGTCCTAGAATTACTAAAGCTGGATGCAATGATTCTTTCATGAAAGACATATAAATCCCATGGAGAGTAGAATGCTAACAACACACATGAAAATAGATTTTAATTCACATTTATTTCTCCTCCTTTCCATTTTAATGAACCATGGAAAATGGTTCCCTAAGTGGTTTCAGGCAAACCTCATATTTTAAACATGTATAAGAAAATTACAATCCTTTAATATTCACAAATGGACTTCCCGAAAAAAATAATGACATAACTTAAAAAAATAATTGGTTAGCAACCATGTATTACATTTTTTAAAGTTGGATGTCCACTAAAATTAAAGTATAATAGTTCCTGAA
>CM052437.1:120782288-120805589 GCA_028533085.1 Varecia variegata | reverse complement strand
GGCTCTTAAAGAAGATAGGCACATTTTTCATCAGGTCTTAGAGGAGATGCCTGAATACGACACTTAGATTCAGTTAAAGTACTTAGGCTACTAAGGAGTGAGAGAAATGAGAGAGACTGAATCACTTTAATCAACACAGAAGTATGACCTGCCCTACTACTACCATGAACCAACAAGAATTACCAAGTTTATTGATAATGAAAGAATTCAGTTCATGACACAACTTTCTGACAACTTTGGCCACTGTCCCTTTTCCCATTCTGGGTGATCAAGCAGAATACGAAGATAGAATGGTGAAATAAGTACACCTGAATTTCTTACAAACCTAGGAAGCCAAAAAGCTTATGTAACTGGTAGGCACATATGTGAAGAAATTATAAAATAAAATAAGGGCTGTGATCTATTAAAGTGTCCAGTAGATTTCTAAGACTGTGGGTCCTTCTTAAGCCCCAAGATAAACTTACATCTCAAACAAAGCTTGTTTAAGGTTAAAAGGACAGAATCCCAGCGAGACTGCAGGCTTGGGAATTACCCAGTCATCAAAGTCAGGCCAAATGAAAACTGGCAACATGAGCCCATTGCTAGATGGAAGGGCAGGGAACCACGACTCTCCTGTGAGCTCTGGTTACAATTCAGGCCCACAACCATTTCCTCAGGGCTCCAAGGGGCAAACCTACAGCAGCCAGCCACAGCCACAAAGGCCGTTTGTAATAACATCTTCTCCACATAGCATAGCTGTCCCAGAGTCAATGATATTCTTGAAATTATATTTTTCTACTGCTCTGTGATATGTTAAGAAAGTAGAACAGAATGTGAGAAATGCTTACTGAGCACCTCCTTTGTCTTAATCACTTTCCATAGTAGTAAATGCACCCACCTATTCCTATTTTTATAGATAAGAGGCCTGAGGATGACAGAAATGAAGCATTTCACTTAAGGTCCCAGAGCTGGAAAGTTAAGAGCCAGGACTGAGACAAATTGTGATTGATTCCAAAGCCACCACTCTATTCTAACATGCTGAATGTTATTAAGTAACAGTAACTGGGTTTCTGCTATGTGCCAGAGACTATATGAAGTATTTTGCATGCAGCATTACCTAATACTTAAAAAACTCTGAGTTAGGTACTATTATTAATCCAATTTTGCAGATGACAAAACTAGATTTACAGAGGTCAAGAAATTTGCAACCCAAGCCTATCTTTATTTATTTCCCCATACATGTATCTTTTAACACAGGACACAATAAGACTAGTGTGACAAACAAGTGCATCTAATTTCATTAAGAAGTCACAAATATTATCTGCTAGATCCAGTGGTTCTCAACCATGGATGTAAATAGAACCATCTGGGAAACTGAAGAAAAACAAAACAGGTTCCAAGGGACCACCCCAGACATACTGAATTAGAATCTCTAGGAGGGTGCCTGGATAGTTTTAACCCAAGCCTCCCAGGCGGTTCTAATGTGCAGCCAGGTTTGAGTAAAACTGTAAAAATAAGTGATTGAGAAAGGCAATTTGAATCTCTCCTCATGCACTTCAGCTATGGGGCTTGGAGCACTGTTCAGCCATCACCTCCCTCACACACCTTGCTGAATGAAAATAAGGTACAGTCACTTGCCAGCAGCACTGATATCTGTGGCTAAGCCTCCAAGTGGCTTGTGTAGAACAAAAAGCCACTGTTTCAGCAAATCTCACCCTGCACCTGCTCATGTGGTATGTGTTTTCTATATACCCCATCCTAGACATAGCCCCAAGCTAAAATATTTTCAAGTCTGCATAGTAGCATAGTACCTATATACCTCCAGAAAGAGAATACCCTTTTAATGGCATCAATAGCATTACACTGAATTTTAACTTCCCATTATTAAAGGGAAGTATACTATTCTAGTATAAACATGTTTCCCTACTTAAAAGATAGAGTAGAAAATGAAAGTGGGCTCTAGGAATACTTATGAACATTTTACAATCTTGTCTGCCTAGGGAGATACATCAGCAAGAACCAACAGCTTCTGGGAAAATATACACAATAGGTACAACAGAAACAAACCCCAAAGCTTCACCAGTATGATTTTATTCAGTCCCTGGGAAAATATCTTTTTGGTTGTGTTTACAAACAAGAAAACGGTTTTGCCTACCAGGGTGGGCTTCCCTGGTGAATGCAATCACAGAAAAGCCTTTAAAATTTAGGAATCAAGTAACTGAAGATTTAGGGAAAATGGTTAAGTTAGCAAGCTTACTCATCTCCACTTATCATTGAATTCCCTACCTATATTAACATCAACCCACCTAGTCATACCTGGACTCCAAGACGGACCATTCCCACAACAGCCAGAATAAAGCTCTCACTGGCCAAATCCGGGACAATTTGAGCAGCAACATAAATAATGAAAGTATTGACTTCTAACCCACAGAATAAATATCCATGAGTCCATACAGATGTAAATAAATTATTGAATAAATAAAAGAATGAGGATGGGGAAGCAAGGACAGCCCTTCCTTGTGGAATAATTTCAATTACTAAATACAATAAAAATAAAGAAAAAAACAGAAAATCACCACTAGGCAAACATCACAGTAGTAAATGCTGCAGACAAGAATCATCAACGGTTGATGCTAATGATGAGATACAGGACATTGCGTGGTGTCAAAGTACCTCCCCCCAAAATACTTACGAAGTATAAAGGAAAACATAGTAACTTTCAAATGAAGCTTAGCAGACACCACCTTCCCCAAGTGATAAAAGTTATCTCCTATCATGAGACACGTTGACATCTTCTGCCTCCTGATCTGATGAACCGAGAAAGGCACTCTCATGGTATTTTTGTCAGAATGCATACCTGAATTTAATGATGAAATACCAGACAACCCCATACCGAGGGACATTCTTCAAAATAACTGGCTTGTACTCTGCTAAAATTGTTAAGGTTAACAGAGACCAACAGAGACTGAGGAACTACCCCAGACTGGAGTCCAAAGGAAACTGACAACTAAAGGCGCTGTGTAATCCTGCACTAGAATAAGGACCTGGGCAGGAAAACCGGCAAAATGTAAATGAGGTCTGTATTTTAGTTAATAATGTGTATTCATGCTGGTTTTGACAACTGTACTGTGGTTAAGCAAAAATGTTAACATTTGGGGAAGCCGACTGATGGTTATAACTCCCTTTGTACTAGTTTTGCAGCTTTTTAAAAAAAGTAATGGTCTTTCTCCTCGCAAATGCAAGTTCAAAAAAAATTCAAATATTATTTCAAAATACAGCATTTTTTTTTTTTTTTTTTTTCTAAATGCTGCACTGCCCTCAACATAGCTTCCTCGAGCCGCACAACGGAATGATTCTAATGGCTTTTCTGCCCGTTCTGGTTTCTAGCACCTTCACACAAATTAATCTCTCTAAAACATCTCCTTACATATCATCTTGAGGTTTTTTATAATGAAACAAAATTTAAAAAAAAAAAAGTTTACCTCCTGAGTACTCACAGACAATGTTCCAAGTCTTTAACCTTGGGGTCAACACCTTCTTTACCTGTCTACATAGTCCCTGCTGCACTTCTTTTGTACAAACTCTGCTTCAGTCCAGCAGGTCATCTGATTTTTACTAGACAAACCACGTGTACCAGCCCTTGCCACGACCTCTGCTATGTGTATCTCTCTACATTTTCTACGTCCTGCCCTTCCTTCAATCCACACAAATGCTGCATGAAGCCCATCCAAGCCCTGAGCCTCCCATGATGAAGCTATTCCCCCCAACTCTAGCACTTGTCTATATTTGCCACTAAAATAGAATGCTTCCTTGGCTCCATTTGTAGGTGTATGGCATCTCTCCTCAACCAGCCTCATAAGCCCCAGAGGCATTGATGCCTTCTATAAATCTAGGACCTTCTACAGTGTGTAGCAGGAGCTGACCAGCCAATGGTGACTGTCTGACAATCTGCCAAGTGGTACAGCATGACATTACCACCTCAAAACCTATGAAACCCACTGCCACCACTGCCCCACCCCAACCACCACTCACCCTTTCCCCTCCCTGCCCTAAGTGGTCATGCCCAGAGATCACAGACAGTGCACAGAGAACTAGAGTATATAGAGAGGAAGTGTATTTTTATATACCGAATGACTTACGTGCTTGTTTTAAAACTTAAAGATTCACTTGAATACCAATCATTTCTTTGTAGTGAAAAACACTTAAGTTGTTTTGTGTGGGGTTGTCAATAGGAAAAGAATTCTCTTTCATTTCCTACATTATTCACAAATCAGAAATGAATGAAAGTAAAACCTTTTATTTTTCCCTTCTTTGACACCTAGAAGCAAATTAGTCTCTTAGATATTTCTTGTGAAGTTGTACATAAATTTTTGAAAGCTGCAAAATAATGAAAGTGACAGTGTAGAGTCTTCTGGTGGAAGGAAGAATTGAGAATGTTAGTTCCACTTTTTATTTTTCAATTACTCAACTAAGATATACAAACAGCCTTAGAAATATAGCACAAGAAAGGACCTCCTAGGATCACCTGGCCTTCATCTGAACTATGTGAGACACTTGAGAATCTATTAATAGATTTGGGGGCCCAGAGACCAAACCCAGATACTACCTGTTTTCATAAACAAAGTTTTACTGGAACTCTGCATGCCATTTATTTACCTATCAACTCTGGCTTCCCCACTGCAACAGCAAAGTTATGGAGTGGCTGGCAAAGCCGAAAGTATTCACCATCTGGCCCTTTACAGAAAAGATTCATCAGTCCTGGTCTAGATTTCAAATCTTATGGAGTAGGAAGAGCTCTATAATCTCCCCAGCAATATATTCCATTGCTTAACCAGTTATTGGTAAGAACTCTTTCATTTGAACCAAAATTATCTCCCACTGCAATTCAAGATTATTTTTTCCATATTTAAGGCACATTTCCATTTCCACTTATGTTACATAAAAGCAAGAAATGGCAGCCAAAACAAAAAGGGAGGAGGGAGGGGGAGGTGCCAGTCGAAGGGTACAAAGTTTCAGTTCTACAAGGTAAGTCCTAGTGATACACTGTGCACCATAGTGCCTATAGTTAACAATACTGTATTGTATACTTTAAAAATTGGTGAGATCTATGATAAGGGTTTTTATCACAAAAAATAATAAAGAGGTTGATGGAGGAGGAGGAAAAAATAAGAGGATGGGAGGACATTTTTGGAGGTGGATAGATCCATGGCATAGACTGTGGTGATAGTTTCACAGAGTACACTTATCTCCAAAGTTATCATGTTGTATACATTAAATATGTACAGTTTTTTATGTCAATCATCCCTCCATAAAGCGGTTAAAAAAACAAAAAAGGAGCAGTTTCACAACCTCCTCCTTTTAAATTGGGAACTTCCAATCTATACCACAGTCTAGACAAGTCTAGACTACAAAAAACTGATGCAAAGGGCCAAATATACAAAAATATCAGTAAATCCAAGAGTAAACCCAAGAATACAAGTTGTTTCAAACATTTGAATCTTACACATGATATTCTCTCTGCCTAGAATGCCTTTCTTTGCATACATTTTCATATAGTTCATGTTAAAATGCATTCATATGTTCAAATCTCCTGTTAGAACTTTTTATGTGCTTCCAAAGCATTTTAGATTCCAGATACTTATTTAAATTTGGCTTTCCCCTACTTCATTATGAGAATCTTAAAGATAGGGTCTATCTTGGGCTCATACTTATAAATGTCCAGTGTCTAACATGATGCATTGCATATAGTTAATTCTTGCTAAATGTTTACAAAGAAAAAAATACAGCTCTTTTAATACCTTCTGGAGTTTACGGCTACTTCCTCTGTGTGCTGCACCTTCTCCTGGGAGGCAGCCTTGCATGGCAGTTAAGAGCTGGATTCACACTGCTTGGATTCAAAGCCCATCGGTATCACTTAAAAGTTGTGTCCTTGCACAGGTTACTCAGCTTCTTTGTGTCTCTGTTTCCACCTCTTTAAATGAGTGAAATAAAATCTACTCATAATGTTGTTGTAAAGAACAAATGACTTAAAACTGTGACTCTCAAACTTCAGCATGCATTAGACACCTGGGGCTTATTAGACAGACTGCTGGGCTCCTACCCATAGTTTTTGGTTCAGTGGGTCTGGGGTAAAGCCTGAGAGTCTGCATTTCTAACAAGTTCTCAAAGGATCCTGACACTGCTGGTCCTAGGACTACACTTTGAGAACCACTACCTTAAAATTATGTAAAGAGCTTAGAGCAATGCCTGCTATATAATTAATAAGTACTCAGGTGAATGTTAACTACTACTGTTATTGTTGAGCACTCAGCAAACTTCAGCAGTATTATGCACATGAATGTGGATCTCCCCTACTAGACTGTAAACTTCTCAAGGGACAGGATTATATTAATATCTTTTTCACCCACAGCCCTAGGACATGGCAGAGTGCCTGTCCCCAAAGCGAGGCCAATGGAACACTAACAGAATTCTCTGCCTACCAAGAGAGAATCCTCTTAACCCAGGTTCCTCCTGGTCAGAAGGGAAAACAGGATGTGTGAGAAAGAAAATCCTCCTCCTGGCAACCTTCCCAGGGGTCTCCCATCAAGCATCTCTTGGACATGGGCTATTTCATTCACCCACTTGACCCATACGGGTTAGGGGTCCTGTTTCCCATATTTGGGAGTCTGGAAGTGCTAACCTAGAATCATCTAGCTGTTATTAGGTTCTTGGAACCAGGGTCCTTTCCCAAATGGATACAGAATTTTTATGCGCTTTTGTCAATAGCAAAAACCTGCCACCAACACCATTTAGACCTCTAGGTACTATCTTTTATATAAACCAAAGTTTTACCTGGACACTGATAATTGGAAATCCTGTAATTCACTCTAAACTTATACTACGTCCTGGTTATTAACTACATATCTTCCTTAGCTCTTCTAAATATTTTAGTTAACAATTCATTTTAGACTTCAAGAGAATCAAAATTAACCTCAGCAGAATACAACTTCACATATACAACTTACAAAATTCATAACACTTGCACTTCCAGGAGTATGACACAGATCTGCCACAATTTTGCAAATAATCTTAGCAGCAGTGCTGTAATCCCTTGCAGAGTTTCAGTATCAAGGTCATTTGGGGCAGTTAAGAACTCTAGCTCAGCCTATCTTATGCAATTCCAGTTTAAAAAATTATCCTCTTGACAGAGGATAGTGTCTCTCATTGGTCAGTCCCTTACCATTCACCACAAGAAGTGGCATTCCTTCTTTCTTTTCTCCCTAGTCGCAGATAAAATTGTTAGCTTTGTTGTCCTTCACTCACTACTTCACAAGCCCTCGGTTAGCTGGCACTTGAGTCTTACAGGCTTGTGAAGCTTTATTTACCATGGGCCACATGTCTCTCTTTCCGGAGTACAAGTCCTTTTAAAATCTGAGGTCCATCAAAAGCTCCCTTTACAGCCACACCAGCTTCTTTCACTTCCTTCTACTTTTCTAATACATTTGAACAGTGTGACTATAGAATCAGAATTTCATTCACAGCTCGTGCTGTATTTCCCTTTAATGCTCTCATCTGTGACACCCTAACTATCACTTGCCTTAATTTGTTGAAATCAGATTCCACAAAGTGCAGGGCTCATCACAGGGTCACTTTCTCCCGAGGTTCCCTCTCTCTAATGGGAAGAGGCTAACAGGTGTTGCACTGCTTTGATGCTAACGAGTTTCTTGTCCTAACGATATCCTCACACTTTCCAACTTTTTGACACTGGTTTAGATTTTCTTGTGCCTCCACTAAATCACCTTGTCTCTAGTCCATTCACCAAATTATTTCTTTTAATCTCTCTAGATATCCTTTATTTTATCTAGTAAGTCATCATAAAGTGTTTTTCTTCAAACTGTTTCCCTCCTCCCCCACCTTTCTACTCTGGCACAACGACCTACTACTGTCCCAGCAAACATAACCAGTGATCCCTTCAGCCAGAACAAGAAACATACCATATACCACACAGGTCACCATAGCAGGTTCAGGTCCCCTGGACACTCCCCTGACGTGGCAGTAGGCATCAGCAACTGCCAATCACTCTCCCTGCTCAGTAGCAAGCTCCCATTCCTGGAATGTTACGAAAAGCACCTGGCAAATGCTACCTTCCCCCCAGGCCCATCCCAGCTAATCTCCAGACGGTATTATAGTAATCAACAGTAACCTACAGCTTTCCTCCAAGTGTGGTCTGTGAACCAGCAGCATCCATATCACTTGAGCGCTTCTGGGCAAAGCAGGTTCTCAGGCTCCACCCCAGCCAGACCTAGCCAATCAGAAGATGACACTTAACAAGATCCCCAGATGATTCACATCACAGTTAAATTTGAGACGTGTTGATCGATACCACCTAGATGTTAAATCCTGCCTCCTGCTGCAAATGTTTCTAAATCAAAAAAGCCTCTCAAGATATCAACAAAGGTCCTCCAAAAAAGGACTGTATGGGCAAAAATGAGTTTTGAAGATGTTGCTTCCTCTATTCTCCCTCCTTAGAGATGAAAAATACATATAAGCACATTAAAGGTGCTAGAGAAATCCTACAGTAAATAAACCTGTTTAATCCAACATTTCTCAAACACATCTGACCAAGGGATTTGTAACATACATTTATTTATTTGCCTAAACATCCTATTACCATCTCAAAGCACATTTATGGGTGTTAACAGAAAACAGTAAATTAAGCTGTCCCAGGGTATAAGCACCTCCACTTGACAATTACAAAATATTGCACTTACCCCTGCAAACCTCTCTTACTCACCTCCCACCAATGACTTGTCAGTATCTATTAATCAGGTTTAAATGTGATGTTGCCTCCTACTTTCTCAGTTGGAGAGGTCAGGCAGGGACAAGCCTTGGCCCCAAAAGCAGGACATTACACAGCCAAGATGAACAGCAGGGGAAAGAGGCCAAGACCAGAGTTACCAGATCCTCAGGCTGAAGCAACCTGTGATTGTCCCACACTTTCTGGATGTATTTTGCCTCCTTTCTACTTGTTTTCACCCTCTAAGGGGACAGTCCCATTCAGATTCCAATTTACATATATTCTGCTATAGAAAATCCAAAAGTAACTTTAAGGTTTTTGTGTTCACCCCTCCTCTTTAACCATAATTGCTATAAGAGGTACTTCATAAGGGGTTCCATTTTTAGAACTCTCTCAATTTTTAACTTTAATCAAATTTCATTTTAAACACCTACAACTGCACTCCTTCTGCTATTTGTATGAAATTAGGTAACAAACTTAATTTCTTCTTTAACTTTATTCAACTCAGCTAGAGTAAATCATAACCCTAATTTTTTAAAAGAAACCTCTTTAAAAAGTATGTTAACACTGATAATCTGTTTCTAGATTAAAGATCTAAAGTTACTAAAGTGCCCTGCTTTCCAAAAGTGGGGAACTAGGGAATCAGCCAATGCAACATGTGTAAATTATACTTGCTAGGGTATGCTTACTACCTAAACGAATTTTACAATCCATGGGTTATCCAAAAGCGCTACAATTCCCCGTAGTCTCCAATTCCTCCTCCCCTCCTACACCCTGGTCCAAGTACATGATAAAACATTATGCAGCCACTACAAATGCTTTAAAGAGCTAGTAGTACATGGAAGTATTCTGGCAAAAAGAGAAAAATAAAACTGAAGAGACAATATAAGACTGATAATACTTAAAAAACAAACAATGGATTATACCAAAACGCTAATATAATGGTATCTGTATGATAGGTAGATTTTTGTTTCTTTCTCTCTTTCCCAACCTCCAAGTTTTCTATATTAAATATATTAGTTTTATAACTAGGGAAAAAAAAGCTATAAAACAAGATAAAATCTCCACTCTCACTGCCCTCCCGCTTCCAACCCTATAAAGCAAAGGCAAAGTTCACAGATAAAAATGGCAACTCTTTATACATAAAGGATTAAGAACATGTCTGCAGTCAGAAAAAAGTCCAAACTTAGCTCTAACATAGTGTATTTATGGGTGGGAGGAAGCGAGCTAAACCTCTAGATAAAGAACCAGGAAGAAAGGATGAGGCTTGGTTCTGCTGAAAAGACGTTTGCATTCACGCCCTCCCTCTGCTCAGTGGGTCCGTCTGCCACTCTCTGCCTGCCCTGAGAGAGATGAGTGTGGAGGAGAGCACGGAGTGAGGGAAGGAGCCCTCTGTGAGGGAAAAGGCAGGCAGAAGACAGTGAGACCCTACAGTGGGGACACTGCAAACAGCCAAGTGCGAAGAGATGGGGCAGCCCTTCCATTCTAAACTGCCCTTGATAGATAAAGAACACAAACTGGGCTCTACCCAAAGTTCCTGTTCTAAGAACACCATTGCTTAGAATATCTGTTTTGTGGACAATTCTGCTAAAATGTTTGGGATCACTTTCTCTTGCCATTAGCCTCTAAATAATCAAATCTAACAACATCTAGAAAAAACAATTCAGGAAGAAAACACCCCAAAGTCAAATATCAATAATTTGGGGGTTCTCAGTGTTTGGATTGAATTACGTCTGTACAAATAGGTTCTATATCAGCTTCAAAAGGAACAGTGTGAAATATGCAATGGATTATGTTACGATAGCTACATTTAACAAGTGATCTGAAGGCACGTGGTCAATGTAGTTCCTAGTAAAATCCAAATGCCTCCCTCTCTGCCCTAGAGTGCAGGTACTGCATTCGCTACTCACTCTGGGATATGTAAATTGCACTCTATTTTTTTTTTCTTAATAATGATCTTCACTTGTAGGACACTGGCTCCATTAGGTCCATAATCAAGAATTTAAGCTTTGCTCATTGCCCCATGGCCCTCCATCGTCCCCACATTCCTTCCCCTGTGCTTAGTCCTGAGTCCAACTCCCCAGTTTGATGCAAGAGATGCCAGTGTGAGGCTTCAGCATGCGGATGTGGCAAAACCAGCAACCCATGGGAGGAAAAGGGGTTTTAAAGAACCCTGAAATACATATTTAATTAACTACTTTTCCACACAGATCTTTCACTGAGGGTAAGATTAAATCACCAAGGCAGTTGTTTTTAAAGCAGTTCCTAGTCTAGATTGGAACTATTTTAACACTGAAAGGTGGAACATAAAACAGGAAGATTGAACTCTTTTCCTTTTTTCTAAGATTTATGCCCCTCTCCAGGTTATGAGGTCTGCAGATGCTTGGTATTTCCACCGCTTGTTGAGTTTGATATTATGTGTGTCCCTTGAAATAAAAGGCCAAGACCCCTTTAAAAAGTTACAGGAGGTACTGACTGAGTTGACCAAGAAAATTCAAGAAAGAAGAAGTACATTCAGAAGGGGAACAGCAGTTAGCATGTCAGCAAAGATTTCCTTCCATTTCTATTACATAGTTCAAACATCATGAATTGGAAGAAATCTGTTAAAAGTAATGGAAAATGTTAGAACACCAAAATATTGTTAAAATACTAAGATAGTGTCCTTAATGTTGAGGCTAATGGAAGAAAAAATTTAAAAATAAAAAAAAAAAAACCTAGGGTAAAGTCATACTTATAATACAGCTTTTATACCTTTCTGGCTTTACAACCATATATGGGTGTGGAGACTGGCTGCACAGCAATGTGATTGCACTTAACGCTACTGAACTATACACTGAAAAATGGTTAAGATGGTAAATTTTATGTTATGTGCATTTTACAATTAAAAACAAAAAATTTTTAAACTATGTTTGATAGATTCTGAAATTCGGAATTTACTTGCAAATTATAATCTCTGAAGCTAACTAAATAAACACATAACCAAAGACTCCAAGTTGAAGGTTCTGTGCTAGGGCACTCTAATTGCCTATAAGTTTCGATGTCCCCATGCCATGCGGAGATTTTAATGCCTTGTCAAACCTTCGTAATTTCGGTGAGGTTTTAAAATGGCAACTTTAGAAATGTAATCATGAGCAAATGAAGCTCCAGGAGTTAATTAGCACAATTGTGTGCTCGTGTTTTCTTCTTATAAATGTACTTAAATGTGGCACAAAAGTCATCCATATAAATAAAGCCTTAAACATGAAGGTAAAAATGAGAACTGTTCCACCTGCTTTTCTGAAAAGGCTCTTTTCTCCCTCCACATTTCTGTAGTAAAGATTCAACGCTGACAAAAGGCTCTCAACAGCCGATCTCCATTTCTTATTACGGACACACGCAGATTTGACACTCGCAGGGAAACTTGCTTTTGAAAGCTTTCCAATTATAAATTAATTCTGTGACTCACGGCTGGCAATTCCTTTCACATAACCCTCACCTAAGTCCTGTGTATCTCAAGCTGGACAACAAACACTTCCACACAAGCACAGTCCTATTAACCATCAGGTGACACATTAAGTCTTTAACCACCTTCTCCCCAGCTTTCTCACGGTCCTGTACACCTGAGGGAGCAACCTACTACAAGGTGTGCAGAGATACAATTGGAAGAGACTGGGCTGTTTTCTCAAATCAACAGGCTTTCAAACTTTTTTTTACTGCAACCCACAGTAAGCAGTATATTTTTTACGGTTACTCAGGTCATATAAACATATGTATACATGTACCTAGCTGAAACAAAACGCTTTTAATCATCTTCTTACTCTGCCGGGCACGTGAGATAAACTCTGAGCCCATTCAGTTATATGATATCATATATATTCATATTAAATGCTAACATTTCATTATAATGATTCTCCAATCCTCATGTTAAATTGTCAATGAAAAAAGCCTCTACTTTTTTTAAGTTATTTTGAGTCTTCAAAATATTCAAAAGATAAATATTTAAGTACTTACATATTAAAATCACACTGAACTCCATGACTATATACCTAGATATTGTGTGTTGAGGGTGCAGGGGGAGAAAGAGAGACAATAACCCAAAACAGCATATTCAATGTATGGGATGTATTTAGTCACTAATTTTTTTTTTTTTTTTTTTGAGACAAGGTCTCTCTCTCTGTCGCTTGGGCTAGAGTGCAGTGGCGTCATCATAGCTCGATGCAACCTCAAACTCCTGAGCTCAAGCAAGCTTTGGCCTTGACCTCCCAAAGTGCTAAGATTACAGGCTCGAGCCACTGTGCCCAGCCTTGATTTTTTTTTTTTTTTTTAAGTAAAGCTTCCCTATAAACAGACTGTGATCTGGGTTTGCCAGAACAACCACACTCTTAGCAATCTTACATTAAGGGAAAGGCTATTTCAACAAAAAAAATGGATAGATGTAATTTTCTTTGAACCAAATTGAAGAAGGAAAATAATATGTATTGCAGAAATCTCCCATTCTTTTTCATTTCTAAATATTAATGCTGCAATTTTAAGAAGAGGGAGGCTTCTAAAAACCTCCACAGAGGAAAGATGGTTTATCTTCTATAAGAGTTTCCATTTTAACTCTTTCTCATTTCACAAAATAACAGGAGGAAAGAGAAAAGGGGATATTGAAAATGACCATGAAAACATAGTTTAAAAAAAAAACACAGGGTGGTAGAAAAAATTGACTCTGCTATCCCTAAGAGGAACAGAGGAAAACTGAAGCCTGAAACGTAGAAACAGAGATCATTATGTATCCTTCATGTTAATAACGTTCCAGAACCGATGTTTCTAAAGGAAACATCAAGAACTGAAACAAAGCCCTTGAACAAAGATTAGTAATTTCTGATAAGTGGAAAGCTTGTGCAAGCAAGGAAGGAAGAGAAGGTGGCATGGAAGGAAAGCCCATGGCCTAGAGAACAACCTGGCATTTAGCAGCATTTGCCAACATACATATGTATACACACAAGCTCAATTAGCAATATGTATTTACCAAGCATTGATACACTACTGCTTAGTATATGCCAGTCACTGGCAAATAAATGTTCTAAGCACTTTTTACAAATATGAATGCACTTATTATTCATAATTATCTTTGGAAGAATAGAGAGGTTAAGTAAACTGCCCACAGTCATTCAGCTGATGAGTGGCAGAGAAACCTTGGCTGGCTGGTTCCAGCATGTGTGCTCATAATCTCTACATTCTTCCTCTCTGGAGAATGCCCTTGGTCCCTGCCCCTTTTGAAGTCTACCTCTCCAGCCTTCCAATAATTCTGCAAGCCGACCTGCATCGCAACATCCTTCTAGTAATTTCAGAGTTGGTTTCTCTTGTTTGCAATCAAAACCCCTGACTGACTCCGTCCCAAATCCAATTATAAAGAAGAGTGTATGTGAACACAAAAGCCTCCACTGTATCCTGCCCCAGTAATGAGTCAATTACCTGAGGAACACTGAGAAGAGGGAGGCAGGCATGGGGTGGGGTGGGCAGGGACATGCATGTTTATAAACGAGCCAAATTCTCAGCTCACAAGGTGGGGAAAAACAGCTCTTGGGAAATTTATGAAAGCAAGAAATAGTGGTGTTCATTATTCTTGTCAATTTCAAGAAGACAGGTGGATTTCCTGTGGTCAGCTACACAAGTTCACAGTTTTCTACCAGAGTCTATTGTGACAAGCAGCTATGAGTATCTTTAAGCCACAATTCCCTAGACTTCAAACACATAGAAATTTAAGAACTGGAAAAAGTCAGGGGTGGATAAAGGGAATAAACTCTCCTTTATACCCAGTCAGCTCCCTATCTTCCCACACCGGCTATCTTCCACCTTATCTCCCTGCGCCTACCCCAAGGCTGGGCCTGCAGGCAGCTGGCACTATGCCTATCCGGCTCAGAGGGCGGAGCCCTGGCGCTGGGCAGATGCAGCCTGAGGACAAGGTGGTGGGGGTGGAGGGCCACAGCCCACTGGCAACCCTGGGGGGAGGACACACTAGAATGGTGGCAGAATGCCATCTAGTTCTCCTTCCCTGAACCAAAAACACTGAAATTTCAAAAAATGTGCTAGAGGCAAATACCACCATTTAGTTATTCAAAAAGCATCTCCTTTCCCTGTCTCTCACATAAACTCAACTTACACAACAGAGACAACTTTTCATTCAAACACACACACGTACACACTCTTACTCATGATTTCTTAAATAAGAGTCTGGGGAACCCAAGAGACTTTCTGTATAGAAGAGACAACCTTTGGTCATGCTTCTGACAATTATATTCCTCTCAATACTGGAAACTTATCTTGGGTTCTTGTTGATTATTAGCTGATTAAAACAGAAAGCAAGTCCCTAAATCCTAGCATCCCTTCCTTCCCAAACTCTCAGACTTCTCATTCCCAATGCTTCCATTTAAGAACAGGTCCCAGGCCGGGCGCGGTGGCTCACGCCTGTAATCCTAGCACTTGGGAGGCCGAGGCGGGTGGATCGGTTGAGCTCAGGAGTTCGAGACCAGCCTGAGCAAGAGCGAGACCCCGTCTCTACTAAAAATAGAAAGAAATGATCCGGCCAACTGAAAACATATATAGAAAAAAATTAGCCGGGCATGGTGGCGCATGCCTGTAGTCCCAGCTACCCAGGAGGCTGAGGCAGTAGGATCGCTTAAGCCCAGGAGTTTGAGGTTGCTGTGAGCTAGGCTGACGCCACGGCACTCACTCTAGCCCGGGCAACACAGTGAGACTCTGTCTCAAAAAAAAAAAAAAAAAAAAAAAAAGAACAGGTCCCTGGCCTCTATCACCTGGGCAACAACGAGAGTTTCCCTGCCTCAACCTCTCCTTTCTCTATTCTGCACAATCCTTAGAAAGAAACTAATCTTTCTGAAGAAACGCTTTTGTCAACTGATGGTAAATGTCACCTTACATCTGTTAGATCATGTCCAGATACCATCTCACCTTTATTCTGCCCCCAAAAAACATGTATCTACTACATGAAGTGGTTCCAAAATGTCCATGTGAGGCACAATAAGAATAAGGGCAATATAATAAGGTTTTTATAAAACTAAATTTACTTAATTATGAAGAGCAGTCCTTTAGTGGTATAGAAATAGGTTATACACTAGCAGGGGAAGACTGATCAGAAACTACATAAATAAGTTAGCTATCAATTATTTATGTTAGAAGGTGGGAGAGGACTAGGACATGGGGAGGAGGTTGTGGTCACAAACTTAAAATAGGGTGGCCAGGGGCCTCACTGAAAGAATGGCCTTTGAGCAAGGCAGATGAGTGGGTATCTGGAGAAAGAGCGTTTCAGATGAGAAAACAACAAGTGCAAAGGCCCTGAGGTCAGAAGATGCCCAGCATGATGGGCAAGAAGGCCAGTGGGACTACAGCAGTGCAAGAGGACAAGAACGAGGCTCTATAAGATCTGAAAAAGAGACAGTTTTCATCTGTCTATGAAGCATGTACTTTGCAATGTTAACACACTACTCACATTTATACCTAATGTAAAATATGTCAGGATCTCTGGGCAAATCAAAGTACTGTATATGCAACCTTTGTTGCCTAATAACTAACCCTGATTGTTATTTTACTTGGCTTTGTTCTTTTCATACTATAACAGCAAGTTTAATTTTTGAGATCAAAGAACTGTCAGTACACAATTGCTCAGTAAAAGTATTTTTAGCACATCTTCATTAAAAGGATACTCATGTACTGCATTTCATTTGAACTAGCAGATCTGTTCTATTGCTGACAGATTGCTTTCGTTTCTTTCTTGAGGTCTCAAAGAACAGGTAAGCCTGTTTCTTAGAGCTGTATCCCAAATTATCAGTTCAGATGTTAGGCAGCACATAAAATAAGTCAGATATCACCTTTACCAAGGTAACGTAGCTCTAAAACTGGCGAACAGACAAACCCTAGCTCTTATGTCACCTCCACACTCAAGTTTTCCTCTCACAACCAGGCTCAGAGAGGTCGATTCTATACCTTTGTACTCTCGAGGTACTTTCTGTTTTATCATTGTGCTAACACATTGTGTATTTTGAAGTTTGTGTAGTTTTGCAAAACTAAATTGTAATACTATCAACATGTCTATCTCCCCCACTGGAATCTGAGTGGCTGAGGACTGGGATCATGCCTTTATTCATTTCTGTCTTCTCTGCTTCTAATGACTGAGGTAGACATTACTAATATTTGTGCTTCTCTTCTCCTTCAAGGCTCCTGGGAGGATGACACTTCTCCGGTGCCTTAAACGAGTGAGGCCAGGAGACTTGCTCTGGCCAATGAAATGTGAGCAAAAGTCACTACGGCTAGAGTGTTAAAAAACCTATGTGCAATTCTCCATTCTTTCTTCACATGCTGCAATCATCGTGGGAGAAGATGGTGACATGGAAATGTCATGAGATAAAAGCAGAGCTGCCACATGGAGGACACCCACCCTGGAGAGCAGCACCCAGATGCAACATGCTCTTTTTGTAAGCAAGAAATAAACTTTTGTTCTATCAAGCTACAAAGATTTTGGTGGGATTTTGTTGTTGTTGTTGTTGTTGTTACTGCAGCAAAATCTAGACTACCCTGAGGACACATCAGAGAATAGGTGCACAATACAGATTTTAGAAGGAAGATTAGATACCAGGAAAGGCAAAAGTGGGTGACTGCATCAAATGGCAGTCTGGGATGTGAGGGACACGTGCTGCCTGTAGCGCAGGAAACAATTAACAAAATCATAAATCCGCTTTACTTTGTCTTACGTTTAGCCTTGTATTCCCAAAGCTAATTGCTAAGTAGAAGTGTCTACATTTATTACAGTCATTATGAAATGAAACTGGGTTTGAATTTCACAATCTTCCCTCTCACCGGAGCAATACCTTCTTGTATGTATCCTTTGTATCTATCCTTTCCCAAGGCAGAAGTCCCTATTTAAAGCAAGTAGTTCTGAAAATATAATGCTAATCAGCAATCAATACGTTTGTAAACTCTCTTCTCCCTAATGCAGACCAGGTAGATGGTGGCACTACTCAAGCCCTTGCAATAGGTACCCTTCTCTTGGGGGCTGGGGGAGAGGGTGGATGTGAGAACCTAAATAGTCTAAAAAAAAATGAATAGAGAGGTTGGGTTGGGTGAGGGCTTCTCTGAGAGTCTGAACAGGCGGAAGTGGGCTTCAATCACCCAAATTCCTGAAAAGGGCATCTAGCATCCTCTCCCATACAAAACAGAGCCGGCTAGGGCCAGGTACACTGACAGATTGGTGCCAGGATGAAGAAACAGGAGTGCAGTGCAGGGAAACAATGAAGGCAAACAAAAGGATGAGCTGATTCAGAGAAGAGGTGCTGGGAAAACAGCCCACCAGAAAAGCCTGCAGGGGAAAAGCTCAGGGGAGAAGAACAAGAAAACAGGAAGGGCAAAGCCGAAGGAAACCTAAACAAAGATGGATAGCTCATCCAAGGGAAGTGAGTAAGGAGACGCATCTTCAAAAACCAGAAGAAAAGCTAATCAGAGCCTTCTTAGGGCCAAACCAGAACAGAAAGTAGACCTGAGGCTACTGTCCCCAGCCAGGCGGACAGGGAGAACATTCACTCTAGGCTGGAGGTGAAAACAAGGAGCATGAACTGTCCTTACCCTCAGGGTCTGAGACTAGAAGAGGAAGCCTGTGTGACCGGTGCCCACCACCACCCCTCCTGCACACCCAGCTCCCCTTTGTTCCTGACCAGGACAGGGACCCCCTCGCCAGGGTCACACGCACCAGACCCTTGTCCTCTTCCGTCTACACTAACAGGTGGTGTCAGGCATGGCATCTTCCAGGAAGCCTTCACCCAGGAAGGCCCATCCCCTTCCTGGCAGAGGTGGGCTCCTCTCCTCTGTGCTCCCAGTGGCTTGTCTTCTCCAGGTACCCAGCAACCAAGCCTTACTAGGGAAATGACCAGAAAAAAAGGGAAAATGGAGCAAAACGCAAGGCATTTTAACTGTGCCACACTGAGGAACATGAAGTGAGGCATCATGACATGCCTCAATCATACAAGGTCATACTCTCGACTCCCTCACACATCCATATTTTCTGACAAATATACAAAAACTCAGAAAGAAAGGGAAAATATTCCAGAGTTGATTTTTCCTCATAGAGAACTTTTCTTCTACCTAAAGAATTGTAACAATAGAAAATTTGAGGTCAAGGGCTTGTTTTGTCTTTAAATGGTTCATTAAGACAAGGTATTCAGATGTTGGAATCCAACCTTTACCACCCCAATGTTATTCATAAGAGCTGTGAACCTGTCTCGACCTAGCATGACATTTCAATACAAAAGAACTGACACACACAGAGAACTGGTATGTGCTGTGGTCCTGCTTCATGGGAGGCTACTGTAAAAAATGATTTGGCTGAACACCAAAGCCATGAAAAATGTTTTTTATCTTACTGATACGCCCATCGCTGGAACCTATGGGCAAAGGAACCGAAGGTGTAATTATTCTATTCAACTATTTGTTACTTCGTGAATGTTGTTTTGGCAGGCATTTCAGAACACGTTTGCTATACTGTGACAAAATTTAGCAGGATCAAAGTACCACATAAAGGTTTTATAACTCCTGTGTTAGGCTGACAACGCTAAGGGTGCCTGGGGAAAAGGCAGGGGCAGGACAAGAAACTTCGCCAGGCAGTTGTAGGGAAGGAATCCAGATTCCTCACACAATGGCTTCTCTGACCCTGAACCCTACCATCCAAGTTTAGGCACAGGAATGACAGAGGGGTGGTACTTCGGTCACATTCCAGCACAGTCCTAGCTCTGACAGGAGATCCAGGGACCTCTCCGGACCCTCTGCAGCTAAGCCCAGCATCCCTTCAAAGGCCCTGCCCTTTGCCCCTCTCACTATCCTCCGCCCAAACCCCAGGGATCAGGCCCCCTCCCTGCCTTAATCCCCGCCAGTGCCCACTCCATTCTTGAGCTTCTTCTCACCGCAGCTACACCTTCCACTGTCACGTTTTCCAGCACTGCTCTTACCTGGGCTCCTACGTCAGTCAAGGGTCCTCTCAGAAAAGAGCCTATCAAAGATGTGTGGGCAAGGTTCGCAGACCCCTGGGAGACGCTGCTGCAACAGAAAGGAGTCATGACAAGCCTTGAACGGCGCAGGCCCGAGGGAGAGGGAGACCCAGCTTCCCTGGAGGCTGGACAGCACCGCAGCAACTGAGGAGGGAACGCCCACGGAGCTGCCGTTCGGTGGTCACAGTCACCGCCAGCCCCAGAGAGAAAAAAGAGGGAGCAGGAGGAATAGGGAGTCCTGGCCTCTCTCTCCTCCTGACCTCCCACTGACTGAACCCAAACCAAAGCTGGAGGGCAAGGCAGCCCTGGTGACGAATGTCCACAGAGGGCAGCCTCCAAGGTGCAGCCCACAACAGGGACGGGCAGAGAGTACATGGGACAGACAGACAGAGAAGGACTAGCGCAGCTGCCATGGGCATTGTGCTCCAAATGCTCCTTTTTTTTTTTTTTAAACTGCCAGTCCTGCTGCAGAAACCAATAAGGGTAAGTTTCCAATATTATTAATTCAATAATGTCCTTATATGCAGTCTTCCCATTTGGGTTTGGCCTTCCATCTTGGAGGTGGTAAACAGATAGCTAGGTGGACTTCCGGCCTCAGCAATTTCCTGATGATGACGGTCACCAAACTTCTGAGGCCTTTTAGACAGACCACTGCTACTAAGTGTGGTCTGTGGATGCAGCATCAGCGTCCTCTGGAACTTGACAGAAATGCAGATTCTTGGACCCGATCCATGAGCTGTTGAATCGAAGTCTCTAAGACTGGGCCCTGGAATCAATGTTATAATAAGCCCTCCAAGGAGTCTGATGCATGTGGAAGTTTCAGAAGCTCTGCTTTAGTCCCCACCCTTCCCAGCAGCCTGAAACAGAACTGTCCACAGATACCCTATCAGAGACCCTGCACCAAGAGGAGTCCAGCGTAAGGGGCCCCCAGCTCTTAACTTCCTTGGTATGGCTTTCATGTCAATGATGATGTCACTGACAATAGCAGCAGCTCCCACTTACTGAGCATTCCCCACATAAGTAGGTGGACACTGTCTTTACTTCACAGATAGTGAGGTTGTTGCACACAGAAAAGCTAAGTAACTTGCCTTTGACTCTATAAAAGAAAGAAATACTTCATTTCTTTATGAGTTATGAAAACAGTAAAAGGATGTATATGAAACCACTTTGTACACATAAAGCATTACATAAATGATGTCAGAGTGAACACATAACTACTGATGAACTGAACTTGTTAGGTATTTTTAAGCTTGAACATCATTTGAGATACTCAAGGTATAGACTAGAATATATCTAGGCACTTTTTTTTTAAGGAGTTATGTGCCAAGAGCAGTGGGAAATTTGAAAGCTTCAACAGGTGCTATTTGAAAATTTGTGATAAAGTTGAAATAGCAGACAAAAGTAAATATTGATACTAATTTGAAGCTAAGAAATAGCCTTCATTGGTGACAAGAAATAGCAACAGACTTCTTATCCAAAAGAGAAAACCACCTGGTAATATCTCTGACAGACAAATAGGGTTACTGCCACTAAGTTCTCTTCTGACACCTCTCCCAAAATTCTGTTGATGACCAAACAAACCATTTAATCTTCTAGAAACAGATTTATAGACATGTTCTTTACTCTTTTCAGATGACAGAATGATTTAATCAGATTCCTTTTGCATCTTCAAATGCTCCCTCTGAGATATGGTTAATATTGAAGGCCCATCTTTCCTTCTGTCTAAGATATGCCCCCAAATGTTCTGCAGGTTGAGTTGGCATCTCAGCATAGAAAGACCACTGCTCTGACCTTGGTCAGACAAAGAGCATGAAATACACACTGATTCCCTACCCCACCACTGATTCCCAGGATAGAATATTGGTATTCCATTGTGGAGACAGAGATTCAGAGAGGTTATTTTATTTACTCCAGCTCACACAGCCGTTGAGTGACAAACTCACAGAAAAATGTTCTCTCTACTCTACCATGTCCAAACTGTGTTTTAATGGATTGAAATAAATCATCATACTGCCCCTGGTCTCTACAAGTTATCATCACATCCTCTTCTCTACTTTTTTTTTGAAAATGTTTTACAAAAGATTTCATACCTATATACAAACTCACAGCACAATATGGTGAGTCAAGCATTTGCAGTGTTTATTTATGATAGTCACCATTTAGAGTGTTAGAGCAAGCAGAAGTGATAAGGTGTTCACTTCCCTCAACAGTAACAGGAGAGAGTAAAACAAATTTACAGTCAGCACCAAAGCCCTAAATGTTAGGCAATCACAAGTATTTGCATGTATACCGCATAACAGCTGGAGGTAAATGATTTGACAAGGTCAAATTCAACTGAACAAATCCACCAATGGGGCTACAGTTTAAGTTGCTAGACCAGTTAGAAAAAAATACAGGAAGACAACCAGTTAGAAGGAAAAAAAAAAACCCTGGTTTTCAGGACTCTTTAACTTTAGTAAAGGTTTGTTTTGCCTTATTAGAAATCCTGAATTATGTTTTCTCTACAGATAACACAAATGGTGCAAAATGAAAAAAGCATTTTATAGGTGAGAAGCCAATGTCCCATAAACAAAGCAGATAAAATACAAAACAGATTAAACTGAGTCACAGAAGGTAAGATCTGCCAATTCATCACACTGATTATGGTGACTCAAAGGCAAGTCTGAATCTATTGCCATTTGGTTATATTCATGATTCTCAGTTTTAAGAAATTTATATGGAAAGTTTAACTTTTAAATTTTACTTTCTTAAAATCTGTGAAGAAACTGATAAATTATGTACATACACATGCATATATTTTTAACCTCCCACTTAGAATGTTTCTTCCACCTTTAACATTAAGGCTGTTCATACTTTTTGTAGGAAAAATTTTAATTTATTCTCCCCTGACATTTAAATCATTACCTAAGCAATATCAGTGTTCATATAAATTGTTAATATAGTCTTAATTTACATTTTTCACACTTCATAAATAGATTGGGATTCTGTTTGTATGTATTGGTTTAAAGCTGTGATTTACTCTGATATTTCCATAAACTATGCAGCTATATTTTAAAAAAATACCCTTTATATCCTTTATTCTAAGACACAAATAATTTTAAGACATACCATCAATCTAATAATAGCTTTACAGGGAGAAAAATAGTACTCCTTCAAGTGATCACATCAAGTGTAAGACACATCCCAATTTCAGAAGTGTTAAAATGAAAAAAAAAAGAAAGAGACTCTTCAAGTAAATACATTAATACTTTTATTTAGAAGATACAGAAGAGTTAGACTGTGTACTATGGAGCCAAACTTCCTGAGTTCACACTTGGGCTCCTGTCACTTCTTTTTTTTTTTTTTTTTTTTTTGAGACAGAGTCTCGCTCTGTTGCCCGGGCTAGAGTGAGTGCCGTGGCGTCAGCCTAGCTCACAGCAACCTCAAACTCCTGGGCTTAAGCGATCCTACTGCCTCAGCCTCCCGAGTAGCTGGGACTACAGGCATGCGCCACCATGCCCGGCTAATTTTTTTCTATATATATATTTTAGTTGG
>CM052437.1:120751461-120782188 GCA_028533085.1 Varecia variegata | reverse complement strand
AAACTCCTGACCTTGAGCGATCCACCCGCCTCGGCCTCCCAGAGTGCTAGGATTACAGGCGTGAGCCACCGCGCCCGGCCGGGCTCCTGTCACTTTTTGGGTGATCTTAGGAAACTTTGCCTCTCTGTACCTCATTTTCCTCCGGAAAAAAGGAAGACGATGAGACCGTATGCCACATAAGGTTGTTACCAGGATTAAATGAGTTACTATTCTTAAAGTACTTCAAACAACCCAACGCAATAAATGTTACATGAGGATTTGTTAAATAATGATAGTTATCATCATTATTAGCACCGCCAACTACCAGGGCTCCCTGAAGCATTTGCTACATTCGGAGGTGAATAATTTCCAATTCAACAAACCAGTAAAATATTTTAATTCAAGAAAATATTTACTGACAACTCAATGAGTACTTATGACAAATTTTTAGAGGAAGGAAAGATGAAAGATGAAATAATTATAAAACCATCATACTGCTCTCTAGAAGACAGGTTAGGGAAGGACTTTCTAACCCGGGTTCTGTGTGGCCCAGGCTTCAGAACATATTACAGCCCCCTGGAACAGGATGCTAAAGTACATCTGTGTGTACATTTTTCTGCAATGTTATCTTTTCATTCTTAAAAAGGCTTGGGATCAAAAAAAAAAAAAAAGGTAAGAGCCATTCACTTCAGATAATCACATCACATTAAAAGGTAAATAGGTAAATATACCAAAGTTTAACTTCGTTACAATATATTTGTACATTCTCAATGATTTTTATTCAATTGTAAATGGGTTCAGTTACTTTAACAGGTATGTGCACTTTCAACTTTCTAAACTGAAGTTTTTAAAATATCAAGCATGTTACCATCAGAAACATAAATCCTGGCTTACAAGGATTTGCTATGGCCTTTCCCCAATATCATGTTGTCTAAAACTTTGACATGAAAACAATATGTGGTGTATTGAAACAAAGGATGCACGAAACATTTCAAGTCTTAATGCAAAACACGGTTCACTTTGCCCTCTCCCAGTTTTCAACACAGGCCAGAAAAGGAACTTGCTTGCTTTATAAATCTCTAATTAGATTTGTAATATGGAGCTGAGAAAACAATGGCTTCTAGTCACCCCAATGAGTCACCCCAAACCTTCACATTTCTTGTACAATGGCTGGTTGGCTGCTCAGCTCAAACCATGGCCAAACCTTGTGAGTAATTAAAGATTGATCCTAGAAGCCGTTACTGAAGACATTGGAAAGAAAATGAACCATGTTTTGCACTAAGACTTGAAGTGTTTCATGCATTTATTGTTTCAATATGCCACATGTTATCATGTCAAAGTTTTAGATAACATGATATTATGCAAATACCACAGTCTTTGGAATTAGGCAGTCCTGGGCTCCATTCTTCCTCCGCTATTTCCTAGCTGGTTGACCATGGGAAAGTTCTTAACCTGTCTGGATTGTAATTTCCTCATAGGTGAAAATACCTCCTCCCTTTAGGGGACTATGGAGGTTTCAATCTGACAAAGACCTGCCATAGTGGTATCTATGGTCTTTCCCTTACCCATACCCATTTATGAATGATTTATCATAATAATAATTTGTCACAAAAAATTAAGTCATTGGTTTTAACTATCTTGCCTTCACATAAAATCTTATAACTTCTCACAAACTACTTCCGTATCACACACCATTACTGGAATTATCTGTACTCCTAACAAAGGTTGTTAAGGAATACTGAGGCAAAAAGAAAAAAAAAAAAATCACAGGTACTTAAAGTCATCACCAATGACTTATTTCCTACTTTTCCATCTATTTTTAGCTGCACAAGTTACCAATTACTGCCAAGTCAATTTAAGAGGCAGTACAAGTGTGAAACTCAGCCTGTTTTGTTATGGTATCAGTATTTAGACACTGCCTAAAATACTCGCTATAGGATATCACGTGTTTCTAAAAAATAGAATCTGACATTGCATACGAAAGCAAAAAATGTTGTGCCTAGATTTCCATAAATATGTCTGTGAAAGTCCATTTGCCTAGAATAAGCATCTAGCCAGGGAAAGAACTATCTAAGTTCCAATATGCCCAACGCTTCAGATACATTGTCTTTATTCTTAGAAAAACCTGATGTACCTTATCTCATTACAGAGGAAGAAACTGAGGCTCAGAGAATAACTCATGTGAGGATACCAAGTGATGGGATGGCACTGGGATTCAAACCCTGTTTCTGCAGCCATAGCCGTAGCTTTCCCTGGAATCTAATTATGCAACCAAAGTCAGGGAGGGGGTAGCTGGGAGGGGATGGAAAGAAAGTAAATAAAGTATGAACTTGCCATTTAATGTTCCTGTGCTGGAATTCACATGAAATTAAAATAAATTAATCTAGCTTCTTTTCCTTCTGCCCAAATAAATATTTTTAGAGGTGACATATGTAGAGTTTTGTTTTATCTTATTTGTAGCCATGGCTAACAGTTTTATACCAAGGTTGGAGCTGGCAGTACGGCAGCAATCAGAGGCAGCGAAATCAATGTTTCTCAGACAAGTTCAGCCTAAGTCTTGTGTATCTAAGCTGACTTATCTTCCTTGGAAGAGGCATGCCTCCCTTAATGGCCCTTGTCTCCTGACAGGATACCACAAGCAAATGAGAAAGAAGAAAGCTGGGTGAATTCACAAGGTTTTTGGATTGACCTTGATCAAAGTGAGCCTGGGTGATTTTTGCTTATGACACACTAACGCTATTTTTAATTTAAGTAAATATTAGTTACCATTCACCTATAACCACAGTGCTTCTCCCCACTCCCCCTACACCCAATAGGTCAATCGCAAGCCTCTGTGTGCTCAAATAAAAGTTAAAGTCTGGCATTACTGACAGCATTTATTGACTACTCTTGCAGTGGTAAGGTGTTATCAGCAGGTACTATAAGGCTATGGTAGCTTAGAGTAAACAGACCCTTTGCCCTCAGTTCATTTGAGAAAAACTAGACAGTCAATTCAGAGCATGAATTGGGCTCTATGGAAGCAGGCTGCCTGGGCTCAAACTTCTCTCCCCGCCCCACCCCTTACTCTGTGACCCTGGGCAAGTTACATCCGTGTTTGTTTCCTCATCTGTAGAATGCAAATAACAGCATCTACCTTACAGGTTTGTTGTGAGGGTTAAATGAAGTTTATATCAGAACATGCATGGCACGTAAGTGCTATGACATGTGAGCTATTGATTGCAATTTAAATACAAAGAACAAATTACATGCTTTGCTTGTAAAATATGTGTCTAAAATGACTATAAATTGGGCATACTGGTATAACTTGGAGCAGTGTGTCTTTCTCAACCAACAAAGTCGAATTTCTGGCAGAGGAGGGTACTGAGTCATACCTAAAGCACTCCAGCTTGGATAAAGGGAAAGTGTCACTTTGTTCCTCTTTGAGAGGGAGTCATCTGGGCAAGGAGACTGTAAATGGAAAAGAGAGAAGCTCATTCAGAGGGCCACCAGCTGCTCTTCCCAGTTTCTCAGTTTTGAAGAGCACCAGCCACAGGGACACTGCCTAGTGAAGGGTGGTTAAAGAGAATTAGACACTTCTGATGCCTAATCCAAAGGCTGAGAATCACTGGAGGACTTCGGTGGGCAGTCAATTTGGCATCGTTGGTGAATCATTCTGGCTGCTGTAAATGAAACAGATTTCAAGATGATAGAGACAGTGGCAGAGCACTGCAGAAAATATCACAGCAGCCAAAGCCCAAAATAAGTCAATCCCAGCATTTGACAGTATATATAAAAAGAGGGAATGGGTGTTACCAGCTATTTTATTGGGGTGGGGGAAGGAATGTTAGCCTTAGAAACAGCCTGATGAGAAGGATTTAAAAAAGAAACAAAAATTTTAAGATGGGAGGCTTCAGACCAAGGTAAAAATAATGTAGCCACTAAGAAAGACAAAAATTGGATAAAATGAACAGTTTTCAGTATAAAAAGAATCAGTGCTCCTTGGGAAAATGGCTGATTTCAGATCTGGAGCAGAGATATGCTTAGAGTATCTTGTGGCAGAAAGTAAGAAAGGTATTTGAATCTACTAGGACCATGTAAAAAGTATATGGGAGACAAGGACAAACTGAGAATCAAAAAGAATATTGACCGTAAGGACTGAAACAAATACATTAAGATCCGTAAGTTCTAAATGACACTTAAGAGGGAAAAACTCATTGGTTATCACTGGAGGTTGTTAGGGCACCAAATCATTGCTCTGATAGTTCATAAAAGGAAAAAAATTAAGCCTTTTTCTACCTTTTTTGCACAATGTGAATTTCAGGAAACTCAAATAATTTATGAGGACAAGTTCTTTATAGACAGAATTCCAATTAACAAATGCAAGAAGAATGATGGATTTAGATCATCACCATTTTGCAACTCCTAATGAAATGGATCCAGGCTACAACCATGCATGATGCTGAAATCATTAGGTCAAAGGTAGAAAGGTAAATGACACTACCTAAACTCACCAACAAATCCTAACATCACAAAAAAAGAGACATTGAGACATTATATGTCTCATGATGTGATGCAATAGATTTCACATAGCACCACCCACGAAGGATACTTGCCTTGAATCTAATCAAGCCTCTGTATCTAAGAGCCAGATACTAGGAAACAGAGCATAGAGGAACACGTTAAACACCACCGCAAGTAAGGAATCAGCCCTGAAAGTAGGACATTGTACTGGACAAATGACCCACTCTCTCCTGCAAGTCAATGAATGACATGAAAAAAGGGAGGAAGAACTGTTATAAAACAAAATAGATTTAAAAGCCTGACAATCAAATACAACATGTGGACCTTGTTTAGTTCCTGATTCCAACAAAGTAAAAAAGACATCTTTGAGAAAATGTGAATATGGAAATTATATTAAGGAATTATTAATATTTTGATGTACAAAAAAGGCACAGAAGTTTTGTTGTTTTTCCTAATGTCCTTAACTGAGATGAAAACTGAAACATTTGTGAGATGACATGATATACAGAATTTTGCTTTGAAATATACCAGCCCCCACAAAAAAAGTAGGGAAGGGAAAAATAAATGAAAGAAGACTGGCAAAATGTTAATAATTGTTGAAGTTTAAGCATTTATTATGCCATTCTCTCATAATCTCCATTATACAAATTAAAAAAAATGAATACAGGGTTTTGGTGAAAATACAATCTGTACCTTACTGGCCATTTATTTTTAAGAGGTAGCTAGGGTCCTCTCACAATGTAAAACTTAGTCTTTCCTTCATCCTAAAGAGATGCGAAGACTCTTAATATATGCATGTTGAATTCAATACAATTAGAAGTGACTGAACCCAGGAACCAAGAAACTCTGGTATATTCACCAAATGACAGCTTGGTTTTGCCTAGTAAGAGATAACCTACAGTGCACCTGGATTGAGCAACAAAACCCACAAAGAGCTTAGCTGATGTCAGCTGGTGTCGGGTTGTCCACATTTGTGGGAGCCCAAGGCAGCATAGACAGGAACCACACATATTCCTAAATCAGAGCTTGGTCAATACAGTAGTTGAAAACTTTACCAACTTGTGTAATGCACACAGCTGCTTCTTCACCAGTGGTAATGGTCAGCCTGTGAGACACAAAGCTTAAGGTCCACAAAAGGATCTAAGCCATGATTTCTTTTCATTTGGCATCACTGTTAATTTAACCAAGGGGACTAACCAGACAACCCCAGATGCTCACAAGTCACCAACCAACCAGTCTGGTACATATTTTACCTGTTTTTTCTCTCTTTTTCAAACCCCTTCTGCTATGAACTGAATGTTTGTGTCCCCCACAATATTTTTATGTTGAAGTCCTAACCCTCAATGTGATCGTATTCAGAGATGGGGTGCTTTGGGAATTATTTAGGGTTAGAGTAGGTCATGAGGGTGGGGCCCTCATAATGGAATTAGTGGCCTTATAAGGAGAAGAGAGATCTCTCTCCCTCTGTATGTACCAAGGAAAGGCCATGTGAGGATATAGTGAGAGAGTGGCCATCTGCAAGCCATGAAGAGAGCCTCACCAGAAACCAAATTGGCCTGCACATTGATCTTGAACTTTCCAGCCTCCTGAATCTGTGAGAAAATAAACTTCTGTAGTTTAAGCCACCCAGTCTGTGGTGTTTTGTCATGGCGGCCTGAGCTGCCTAAGACAGGTACATATATCACTGGTTTTTCTTTCAAACCTCTTCATACCCCTTTGATGGAGAAGGTTCCAATTATCACAAAAGTGGTTCCAAAGCAGAAGAAGGGGGAAACAGTTGAAAAGTATGGGTTTCCAACACTGGAAAATTTGACAATCAATCTTCCCCCAATAAAAAAAATTGGCCATGCACTTAGGAAATGTGTTTGGAAAGTCCCGAAAAGATGTAATACAGTACTAGAATCAAAGAGAGTTAAGGAAGTATACGTTATTTGAGGTAACAAGATAGTAATTAAGAAAATAGGAGTAAATATGTATATTGGCAAGGTAGACATCATCATCCCAAGCAGCAAGAAACACAAGTCTCTATGCAGATGAACACTACAGATCTATTTATACAGAAACCCTCAGCAATTCTTGTCACAGATTGCCTGGCTGCCCTCATGTCTTCAGTATTCTGTGCCATGAAAAAGTAACTGTCAAGGATAACAGGAACACAATTTGACCTACTTTTGCCTAGATTCCTGCAAAGTCTCTAACTCTGGTTCTTGCGTTTATTTAGCTACCACATCTTGTGTACACATTTCCTCGCCTTCTCTGCAGTCAATCCTGTATGCCACACATTAAGACACTTGTGGGTAATTCCTAAACTCCCCTGGTCACCGTCTTTTAGAATGTCCAGTCACACACAGTTAATCCTTAGACCATCCTTCTGAGATGGACCATGTACAGTCACCCCTACACTGGAAGGAAAATGCCTAGGAAAGGAGAAACACCCTAGAGAAGCTGACCTCCATCAATTCAGACCCTTCCCTACCCAAAGGAAGGCACACTGAAACAAGTGTTTCTCCCATCTATGCAAGAGCTAAAAGTCTCCCAGTAAGGTCTACCTTTCAGACAGACAACCAAGACTTCATTTTTTAAATTACAAGCCCCGCCCCCCAAAAACTATTATATATTGTTGCAGTTTTTCAGTAAAGACTACTTGATGACAAATTTTTAAAAGCTGAGTAGAACCCACCAAAAGTGCCCCCAAGCACTGGTGAGCAGGGAAGGCTGAGTAAGGCTGCCCCGTATCCTGAGGCCCTGGCAGAGCCTCCTGTGTGGCTTGTTAAAGATCCCAGGAGACAATTAGCAGGCCTTTCCCGCTTCTCTTTACACACAAAACATGCCTGACCTGCTCAGGTCATTGGAAGCACTTAGAACCCAATGAGGGATACTCCTTCACCAGGAAATCCTACCTGAACGCACCATCAGGAAGTCAGTATTTAAGATCCTTGGGGGCGTGCACCCTCCTGCTCAAGGGGGTGTCCAGGAGTACTAAGTGCTGGAGACAACGGAACCCAGGAACTAGAAGTTCACGGCAGAACTTCCAACTCCTGGGTCTCCTCCTCGGCGGTAGCGGCCGCCAAAGCCAGTCCCAATGCTCAGAGCTTGCAATCGGACGTCCAAAACAAGCACACCCATCGCATGCGTCCTGCAAACTGGGATCCCATTCGTGGGGCCTGAAGCTTGCGGTCGGGACAGGGCTGGTTGGCTGTTAGGCACCGACACCTGCAGCTTCCCCTCCGAGAAGAGGCAAACGTCTCTTCTTCCGGCGATGCCCCCGGTTGGGGGCAGCCTGAATCCAAGTGCCTTTGGGTTAAGTCAGGTGCATCTGGGGGGAGGGGAAGCCGTCGCTCAAAGGGGGGCACTTCAAAACCCCACCGTCCCGGGCCCTCTTCTGCCGAGTCCGGCAGAAAGGCGCCCCTTGCGCCACCTCCCCAACTTCCAGCCGCCCCCTACAGCGGCCCGGGAGGGTGGGCGCGGGCTCCACGTGCGGCCGCCCATGCCCACTCGGACAGGGCCGGGCCACTCACCCGGCCCCCGGCGGCGCTCCGCTTCCTCCGCAACGTGAGTCCGCTCCGCAGCAGGGCCGGCAGGTCCCTCAGCCGCGGCCGCAGCGACCCCGGCGGCTGCTCGCGCTCCGGCTCACGGGCGCTGGGGCTGCGGCGCAGGGCGCCGTCCGCCGCCACCACCGCCGCCGCGGCGGCCAGGGCCGGGCTCTCGCACGGTGGCTGCATCTTGACGGAGCCCACGGCCATCCTCATGCCCTGACGGCGGTGCGGCGCCGGCGGCTCCTCTCCACCGCGCCCGACTCCGCGCGCGGACCGCGCTTTCGCCAGGCAGCGAGAGGGCGCGACTGCGGCTCGGGCGCGGGGCGCGCTGCCAGCCGCTGCCCATTGGCGCGCGCCGCGGCCCCCGCGAGGCTCAGCCCCGCGCCGCCCCTCCCCGCCCAGGTGCGCCGCCCGCCCGCCCCGCCCTCTTGGCGGCGCACCTCCGCCTGCAGGGCTGGCTCCTTCGGACACGCCCCCTCCGGACCCCAGGGGAGGGGGACACCTGGGCACCGGCTCATCCACAGGTGCAGGATTCCCTGACTCCTCCACCAAGCCCAATCTTCTGTCCTCTCCCCCTGCCCTCTTCCCTTTAGGCTGAAAACCCTGTTTTACTTCCCTTTTCCTAACAGCCGGGCTTGATTGGACTTCAGCCCAGTGAGCTGAAAAGTCAGTCATCCTCCCTTGCAGGGGCGGGGAACCTGCGGCCTCAAGGCCACATCAGGCCCTCCAGATCACCAAGTGCGACCCCTTGACCAAATCCAAACTTCACAGAACAAATCCCTTTGTTCAAATCTGGATTCAGTCAAGGATCCAGAAGGCCACATGTGGCCCCAAGGCCTCAGTTTCCCCCACATTATCTAGAAAATGTTTTTGCCAAGGAACTTCAAAATAAGCAAGCTACACGGCAGAACTGCCCCACGCTGACCCCTCTTGGCTCGCTCAGCATTGAAGGATGAGAGGAAAAAACTTTTGTTGGTTATGATAGGTGTTTAGCAAAGTAGGTGCAAGTCTGGTGACCCGAAGGTGAATCTCTGCTAACATGTTGGAACCTGACCTTCCCTGAAAGCCTGCTGCATGTGTTGAATGTGCCTGGTAAACTGTAAAGGCCTTCCCTGGTGTGAATCATTGTTTACAGGAGATAGGAATTGTGCAGCATTGAGAGTGAAACTATTCCAGTAGAGCGTTAAACTCCAGGGGGCTGTGAATCTTCACATCCCAGCTCAATCTATCTTCAGCAAGGGCCAGCCAGGACTTTTCCGCCTCATCAGTAGGGCACTGAGGTCCCCATCTTTGCCTAAGACTTGGAAGAATTGCATAAGCTTATTCACGTTAAAAAAAACAAGAGAGAGAGAGAGAGAGACAAGTAAGGATTACAGGAGATCAAGGCACAGAACTGGTTTACCACTGTACCCTCAGCCCCTCACATGGCAGGGGCTTGGCAAATATGTATGGCAGTGTGGCCCTGCAAGGGAAAAGGAAGAAGGACCTGCGACCTCTGCCCTTAATGAAGGTAATTTGGCCCGGTAGTAGATAGAGTAGATAAACACATAGGAAAACAAAGATGTTACCCTTGTACTCTTGCTAATTGCCAAGTAAGTGTGGACAATGAACACTCCCAGCCGCAGGAGAGAGAACTACTTCTGGCCTGGGATGGGCAAAGACAAATCAAGGAAGGGAAGGAAGTTTAAACCGTGCCTTAAGGCTGAGGGGGGAAGATTCAACCAGGTAGAAAGGAGGGCGAGGGCCCTGCAGGTAAAGAAGAAAAACATGAGAAAGTCACCAAGGTGGTGTCAGACAGAACCTATTGGACACTGAGACTGTGTCATTCTGGTGGAGGGAAAGATAACAGAATGAAGAAGAGAAAATACCAGAATGGATGCTGGTGACACACTGCAGAAGGCCTTAAACCCTGTCACCTTAAGCTGTGTGTGTTTACTGGAAAGGACTTTATAATAAACTCTACAGTCCGTTATAGTTTCCAAATACCTATCACATACATTTATCCAAGGCTGAAATTCCACTTGTATGTAGCATGTCAGACTGTATCACTTTTTATAGTCATAAAATACTTCAGCGACTCACTCTGTTGCCCGGGCTAGAGTGAGTGCCGTGGTGTCAGCCTAGCTCACAGCAACCTCAAACTCCTGGGCTTAAGCGATCCTCCTGCCTCAGCCTCCCGAGTAGCTGGGACTACAGGCATGCGCCACCATGCCCGGCTAATTTTTTCTATATATATTTTAGTTGGCCAGATAATTTCTTTGTATTTTTAGTAGAGACACTGTCTCACTCTTGCTCAGGCTGGTTTCGAACTCCTAACCTCAAGCGATCCACCCGCCTCAGCCTCCCAAAGTGCTAGGATTATAGGCGTGAGCCACCGCGCCCGGCCCACATCCTAGATATTTTACTCCTTTATTTTGCCTATTGTCTGCCTCCTTACTACTAAAATGTACACTTCATAAGGCAGGATGTTTTTCTCTTTTGTCTGGTATCTAGAACACATGAGTTGAGTAATTGAATTCTTTCATATATGAGCACTCAGTTTTTCAAATGGTGCTTCATCTGGATTTTTATATAAAATCTCCTGATTTTGCAATATTGGAAGAAAAAATGTACATCCTATATGTGCCAAAAATACGCAGGTCAAATGAGATATTGGCCAGCCGTTTGCAACTTTTCCTAAAGGCTGAGGTACCAGAGCTGATTTTTACTTAGGAGAATGATATCATCAAAGCTAAAGTTTGTGGAAAGACCAATGCTGAGAAAACACAAACTTTATGGGCTATTAACAGGAAAGGGAAATTGGAGAGCAGGAAGATAGCTCTGACAATGAACTATATACAAAGTGATGAGGGCTTGAATTAGTTGTGGTGGTGGAAACAGTAACAGGGGGAGGGGAGTAGATCTTAGTACAAAAGAAGGCTCCTCAGGCCTTGGACACATTAGAAGGAGTAGGAAATTACTTCATATGGCTTTGTAGACTACATTTTCCAAAGATGGCCACCTCAGCACCACCCATCCCCCAAGCTCTTCTGCAATGTGATCTTGCCACTCCCCCATGAAGAGCGGAGGTATATTTCTCCATCCGCTTGAATTTGAGCAGGTCTTGTGAATGCTTTGCCCAATAAAATAAACAGAGATGATTTTATCTGTTCTGTAAATAGCTTTTAATTGGCCTAGCAGTTCCTACTTCCTGCTCTCTTGGAATGTTTATTCTTGTGATGTGCCCACTCAGAACCTAATCTCCTTGCTTTGAGAAGTCCAAACCATGTGAAAGCTCTGTAGAGGTGCTCTGGTAGCTGAGCTTCCATTAAACAACGAGCATCCATTGCTGGCCATTTGTAAGCCGTTTGGCATACCCAGTCCAGCCAAGCCTTCACATGACTCCTATACTAGCCGACATATGAATGCAACCACTCATGAGGAACCCAAGCAAGAAAACTACCCAGCTGATGGGAAAATTGGATAGCCATATACAGAATAATGAAACTGGATCCCTATCTCTCACCATATAAAAAAATTAGCCAAGATGTATTAAAGATTTAAATGTAAGACCTGAAACAATAAAAATCCTAGAAGAGAACCTAGGAAAAACCCTGGACATTAGCCTAGGCAAAGAATTTATGACTAAGACCCCAAAAGCAAATGCAACAAAAACAAAAATAGACAAATGGGATTTAATTAAACTAAAAAGCTTCTGCACAGCAAAAGAAATAATCAAAACAGTTAATAGACAACCTACAGAATGGAAGAAAATATTCACAAACTATGTGTCCAACAAAGGACTAATATCCGATCCAGAATCTATAAGGAACTCAGTAAGAAAAAAACAAACAACCCCATTAAAAAGTGGGCAAATGACATGAACTAAGATTTTTCAAAAGAACATATACAAATGGCCAAAAAACATGAAAAAATGCTCTACATCACTAATCATCAAAGAAATACAAATTAAAACAACAATGAGATACCATCTTACTCCAATTAGAATGGCCATTATTAAAAAGCCAAAAAACAATAGATGTTGGTGCAGATACAGTGAAAAGAGAACACTTATACACTGTTGGCAGAAATGCAAATTAGTACAACCTCTATGGAGATCAGTATAATGGGGATTTCTCAAAGAAGTAAAAATAGATCTACAGTTCGATCCTGCAGTCCCAATACTGGATTGTTGGGGCTGGGCCTAGAAGAAAGGATGGATGGAAAGAACATGAGGGTCAGGTTAAATGCCTGCCCAAAGTTGCTTGATTGCTGAGTGCAAAGGTCAGCTAAAAACAGCTGATCTGTATAGAAGTTGTTAAAGAAATTAGCAAACGGCCCTGACCCTTTGCACGTGTCCTTAGAAATAAAGACAGGTTGGAACCTAGCTGAAAAGTCCATTTTCTCCTTTAGATTTTGGTCTCTCCTCTTCTCTCCAAACACTATGTGTTTCAAGTAATCATTCATTCCTTCGCTACTGAGCTCAGGAGCGAAAAAGTAGCTGCAACACTAGGTATCTACCCAAAGGAAAATAAATCATTATATCAAAAAGATACCTGTCCTGGTACATTTATTACACAATTCACAATTACAAAGATATGGAATCAACCTAAGTGCTCATCAACTGATGAATGGATAAAGAAAATGTGGTATTTATATACATACTATGGAGTACTACACAGCAATAAGAAAGAATGAAATAATATCTTCTGTAGCAACTTGGATGGAACCAGAGGACATTAGCCTAAGTGAAATAACTCAGGAACAGAAAAATGAATGCCACATGTTCTCACTTGTAAGTTGGAGCTAAACTATAGCTACACAAGGGCACACGGAGTGATATAATAGACATTAGAGACTCACAGGAGGGGAGGAAAGGAGAGGTTGAGTGATGAAAAATTACTTATGGGGTACAGTGTACACTACTGGGGTGATGGGTACACCAAAAGCCCAGACTGCACCACTATATTCTTGTGCAAGAATCTGCCTTCTGATCTCCTACCTGTGCAACCTTAGCTCTTGGGAAAGTTGTGCTCATATAGAATCCATTTTGGTGATTACATTCTGGGCTGTTGGCAAGATTGAATAGGGAGACAAAATTGTATGTAAGTTTTCTATGTTTGAGAGCTGGTAAAGCAATGCAAAACATTTTAAATGGGGGCAAAATTAAACCTGGTATACCCATCACCACAATAGCAGAACCCAACTTGGACTCCCTAAATCTATAAATTCGTTAAGATAAAAAATAATAATAAAAAGAAAACTACTCAGCCCACCAAACTATGAAAGATAATAATAAATTATTTTCAGCCATTAAGTTTAGAGGTATTTATTATACAGCAATAAATGACCAGAACACATGGTTCAAAGAAGTGTGAAGAGTATACTCCCTTGCAAATAAAAAGAAGGGAAATTCATATCCATTTTTGTATGTGAATGAAGAAACTCTAGAAATTTCTTGCAAGTGATTGAAATTGGCTACATGAGGAAAGAAAAGGCAGGAGATTTTTCAGGTATAACTTTTTATTTATTTATTTATTAACATATGTAAATATATTACCTATTCGGAAAAAATTAAATTATAAAAAGGGCTCCAGATTTAGAGAAGTCAGGAAAGTAGGAGGAGCTGGTTTGGGGGGTTTAGTTTTATATAGCAATTACACTTGACTAAATTAGAGAGCTCTCAAGTGAAAAATTCAACAAGCAAGAGGAGAGGGCGAGCTGGAGGTCAAGAGAAAGGACCGGGGAAGAGAGAGATGCCAGCGTTCAAAAGCATGATGGTAAAGAGTGGACCTAGACTGGAGTGCTCAGTGGGGAGAGGAGGAGCAGAGGCAGTCTGCCCCTTGCTAAGCTTGGGCCCTTGAAGAACATGCCACAGTGACTTTCCATCCCCAGTTGTATGGAATTTGGGGTGGTGACTCTCATCATTTTTCCTCATTTAATTTTTGTAGTCCCAAGAATACCAAGGAAATCATCTATGAGCTGGGCTTTCCCTTGTGTTCTCCCACTCTCTGCCTACCTGCTCGTCTTCTGATAAATGTATAGAATGTACATCACGCTGACAAGTCTCCCAACACAATAGCTATTAGGACTTTGATGAGTCCTCTTTGAAGTTCATCCCCTCCCAACATCCCCTATGTTTAATTTTGCCCCCATTTAAAATGTTTTGCATTGCTTTACCAACTCTCACACATAGAAAACTTACATACAATTTTGTCTCCCTATTCAATCCTGCCAACAGCCTAGAATGTAATCACCAAAATGGATTATATGTGAGCACAACTTTCCGAAGGGCTAAGGTTGCACAGGTAGGACATCAGAAGGCAGATTCTTGCATGAGAAATACCCAAGTCTTCCCATACTGCCTCCACTGAGAATGCCAGATAGAACGGTTTGAATACTTGATACTAACTCTATTTTTATGTTTTCTTATGGAATGAATATGCAATTGAGAGAAATGCAGCAAAATGAGGAAACGTGTTTTAAACCTAAAAATGTTAAATCTTATTCATTTTATTTTCATTTTTGAGAATCATAAAGATAACTCTTTGCCATCAGACTGTTCATGACAAACCTGTGTGACACTGTGCCATTATTTTTGTAGTCCATCATGCACTATGTGTCATGCAAATATTCACCTTGGGGATGATAAACCTTCCTTATACTATTTGCATTGGTGGCTCCAGCCAGAGACAGTGACTGACAAAGATGGATGCCCGGGTGGGTACCATTCCTTGTAACTTCATCTTCTATTCATTACACTAATAATCTTGAAACAAAGTCTGCCTGTTTGTGCCTTTTCTGGACATTTTTTTTAAAGTCAGGTGTACAAATTCACCAGGCCCTTTGGCATTTAGGATATTTTTGCCAAAAAAAAAAGAAATCTGTGTGGCCAAATGCCCAAGAAGACAGAGGAAGAAAGCAATAAGAGAACTAACTTAACCAACAGACAGCAAGAAAGACAAGCAATTCTTGTTCCATCCTCCCCTCTCAGCTTATGGAAATCTACAAATCTACTCATCTTTATACAGATCAAATAATGCCTCCTCCTAGAAGCCTTCTCTGCTCTTCCCATTCGGGATGAATTCTTCCTCAGTAAACTTCAATGTTTACCTCCAGCTATGATTCTATGTTTACCACCTCCCTCATCGCAGTCTGTCTCTGTATTTGAATTAAATCAGATTTGCTCTTCTGACCTATGCAAGGTTATAAACCCCTTAAGGGAAGAAATTATTCATCTTCGTATTCCTTTCTAGCATCCAATACAGTGCCAAGCACATAGTAGATGATAAGTAAATAAAAATGCATGTATGAATGAGTGCTGGATGGATCAACAAATGAACCAGCACCATCATGATCAGCTAAACACTGCTATCCTAAGTTATGGCAAGCAAGACAGAGGTCTTAGCAGATGAGCAGATGCAGAGTCTCTAAGGTTGTAGGAAAGTACATTATCCCATGGGTGATGGGAGGATATAAATGGACACCAGATGGTGGCATGTTCAGATCAGCAGGGAAGGAAGATGATTTTAGCATCAATATGTAAAGTGCTTTAGAACAGGGAGATGCTGAAAGCTGGGCAGCCAGCAAAGCAGGTTACAGGATCCCAGGCATGAAGTATTAAAATGGTAATCCATAAGATCGAGTTCATGGAAGCGTCCTCTGTGCTTTTCTTATGCTATTTGTATCAGTGCACTGTGTGCACAGAATTTCTGTGTTAATTAAGTGAGGTAGTATTTGCGATGCTACCTGCAAACTTAAAAGCACTTCACAGACAGCACTGCCTTTCTTACAGGAGTGAAAGGGAAGGTGCAGATGAAATGTTGCCTTGAAACAAGCAGGACCTGGACTAGGCTAACAGAAGAGGGTGGAAAAAGAAACACAGTGTCCAAGGTCATGTCTATTCCCAAATTAGAGACCTTTAAGAATATGCTTCTTCCTGTTTGTGAATGTTAAGCATTTGTAGCATTGACCCAAACTAAGTACAGAAGAAACTGTGAGTAAATCTGTCTTAGAGAATACTGGCAATATTGTATGCACTCAAATTGGCTTTTGAAGATCTTGGTCAGAAGATATAAATCTAAGCCAGAGAACACTCAGAGAAGCAGCAGGTCCCCCAAGTTCTTAAACAGAAAGAAGGTCTTTAGTTTGGAGAAGATGACAGAACTCAAGGGATGAGAAGGGGGATGTTTTCAAATATTTTGAATATGTTAAAGAGGAATTGGACTCATTCTATGCGGACTTCAGAACAAACGGGAACTACAGACAAAAAAGTTTCTTCTCAACATAATAAAAGCTTTTCTATCCATTTTAAATCCTTTTTGAACCTAGAGTGGTCCCTATCCTTGCAAAATGGGGAACTTAGACTGGACTTGGTGAGATTTTGCTTCGTCAGATAGATGATTGGACTAGGTGACCCACAATGTCCCTTCTAATCAAAGACTCAGTTATTTCACTGGCCCTAGTACATACTGAAGCGGTTGTAGAGCAAGGATTCTCAGAATACGGGCTGGGCATTCTGGACTTGCTCAAGACCCTTTCAGGGATTCCATGAGGGTCTTTTCTTAATGATACTAAAATGCTATTTGACCTTTTTGCTCTCATTCTCTCGTGAGTATACTGGTGTTTTCCAGAGGCTATAGACTCGTGAAGGTGCAACAGACAGAATGCAGGAGCAAATATGAGAATCCAGCTGCTTCTATTAGGCCAGACATTAAAGAAATTAACAAAAATGCAAAACAATGCCACTCTTCTGACTAAATTTTGTTTCAGAAAAACAGTTATTTTTCATAAAACATAGTATTTACATTAACATATATTCAGTTTATTATTAAATAAATTGATTTTTTTCTTACAGATAAGGTCTGGCTCTATTGCGCAGGCTAGAGTGCAGTGGCCCAGTCATAGCTCACTGTAACCTTGAACTCCTGGCCTCAAGAGATTCTCCTGCCTTGGCATCCCAAAGCACTGGGATTATAGGACTGAGCCACCATATCTGGCCTATTTTAAAGAAATATCTCAGTTTGAAATTTTAATATGATAAGCATTCGTAGGTAGATATAGATATAACACATGTAACAAATGCTCTTTGGGGTCCTATATAATTTAAGAGTGTAGAGAGGTCCTAAGATGAAAAAATTTGAGAACTGTTATTACAGGACGTGGTTAAAAAAATCATCTCTGAAAATAGGAAAAGAGGAAGAGCTGAACAGCCTATAAAACTTTCTTTCCTACTTCCCATCTACCTTCATGGAGCTAATATCACTTTTTTGTTTTTTTTGAGACAGAGTCTCGCTTTGTTGCCCGGGCTAGAGTGAGTGCTGTGGCGTCACCCTAGCTCACAGCAACCTCAAATCCCTGGGCTTAAGGGATCCTCCTGCCTCAGCCTCCCGAGTAGCTGGGACTACCGGCATGCGCCACCATGCCCGGCTAATTTTTTCTATATATATTTTTAGTTGGCCAGATAATTTCTTTCTATTTTTAGTAGAGATGGGGTCTCGCTCTTGCTCAGGCTGGTCTCGAACTCCTGACCTTGAGTGATCCTCCCGCCTCGGCCTCCCAGAGTGCTAGGATTACAGGCATGAGCCACTGCGGCCGGCCTAGTATCACTTTTATCCTGACACAAAACTAGTGGCTTCCACAAAGGTGGCTACTACAGGAGCCTGGGGTGTTAAAACGGAAGGTACATACTTTGGCATCAGATGGGCTTAGGTTCAAACAAGGTTTTTCCACCTTCTAGTTATGTGCTCTTAAGTTGCTTGGTCTCTCTGAGCCACTACATTGTATTCTTTGTAAAACTTCTACTTCCAGGTTGTTGAGAAGATTAGACAAAATATGTGGGAAGAATCTAGTTGCAGCTGGTGCTCTTGTTGGCACCATGTTGTCTCTGTGCGGCTGGTGGTGTTATTATTCAATCCCCAGCGAGTCCCAAGGAAGCCATATAACCTGATGAACAAACAATGGTCTAGATATGATTTTCACCCACTTACTTTTCCCATATATTCCACACTCTAGGCAAACTCCAAGTCTTCAGACAGGTTATTCTTAAAGTACCTTCTTTACTGCCAACCATCAAAATATAATTTCCTCATCTTTATACTCTAAGTACAGTTGTGCTGTAGTAAAAAAAAAAAATATATTGATCATGGAGTCAAAAAGGCTGGGTCAAGTCTCACATTTGTGATTTATTAGCTCTGTGACCTTTGCCAAACACTTCACCCCTCTGAGCCTGTTTCCTCATCTATAAAATAGGGATAATACATCCCAATCTGCAGGTGGTTATAAAGGCTAAAGGAAATGATGTTTATGAAAACACCCTGTAAATTATAATAACATATATAAGTGTCAGTTGTTATTAATAAATCTTACCTATTCTATGTTCAGAAATGGTATAAATGAAAAAATTCTACATCAATATTTAATCAAAATTTATCTCCATTAATATGTACATGTGTGTTTGAAAATATACACACATGTACATGTGTATTGGATAGTCACATAAAACTTGCATATATTTTTACAAGCACACAAACTTTGTGAATATATTTTGGTCAAGTCCCCCAAATTTGTTTTCCTAATCTAAAGCTTTATATCAAGCCCAATAAAGAGAAACACTGAGGATTATTTAAATGCTTTATTTCTAAATAAACCTACTTGAAAGAGATAATATTGATAAGAGCAGAAAAGAAGAATAAGAGTGAAGAACTTTCTTTTTTTTTTTTTTTCTCCTTTAGAGACAGGATCTCGTTCTGCCACCCAGACTAGAATGCAGGGGTACGATCATAGCTCACTGCAACCTTGAACTCCTGGGCTTAAGCGATCCTCCTGCCTCAGGGTCCTGAGTAGCTGAGATTACAGTTGTGAACCACTGCACCAGGCACAGAGCTTTCTCAAAAAATTTAAATGTGACACCGATCTGATTCTCTCTCTGTGACCCGGTCCCTTGAGAGGGAGAGCTAGAAGTATAGACATGAAGGGGTAATAATTCCTAACTGCTATTAACAGAGCTGCTAACTGAGTCTGTTATCTACAGGTCCTCTATTATGTCTATTTATTTAGAAGTGGGAAAAGCTGTTAGTCATAAGGATTCTGTTTATTCCTGGTGAAATGTCAAAACTTTCATTGTCAAGGCTGAGAGAATCGGACTCAGTTCTGCCGTCCCATTCAGAGGGAGCCAGTGTTGGCCATAGTCCCCTGGGGTATCTGCGTCTTTGTTATCCTTGACTCCTCTTTGGCAATGAACTTCCTGGGGACTGCGTTCACTCTTTCTGAATATTGTGTAAATTCCCCATTACTTTATCGTATGGTTATCTGCATGGTGGGGATTACACGGAACTGTAATTTTATGATTCCAGATCAAAACTGATAATGTTTCACTTTTCTAGTATATAGATTAGAAACATTCTTTCAGATACCTTTCAAGATGGTAACAATAGAACTTTATACTTACTTAAACCGGATACTCAGAAGATCAACAAGGCTTCTTATTTGCAACGTTTTAATCATTTTTCTCAGAGTATATGCACAAGATAATTTTTAGGTCTCTATTTACAGTATGGAAATTAGAAGAGAACATGAAATAAATTCAAGAGCCCATGAAATCATAGGAAAGACTTAGAAGCACTGTGTGTTTTATCTTACCTCCCTTCTTTCTTACCGTCTCTCTTATGGTTTCTAATCCTAAGTGAGCAGTACTCTCATGCAGTGGGCTCTGGGGCCAGCCTGGCTGGGCTCAAATCCCCTCTCTTCCCTTAACTAATCATGAGAAGCTGAACAGGCCACATCTTTGGAATCAGTTCCCTCATTTATAAAATGGGGATAATCATAGGTGCTGCCTCGTCGGATTGTTGGGGGAATAAATGCATTATTGTTTGTTAAGTACTTAGAATGGTGCTGGCACAGTCAGGAATTTAAGTGTGTCAGAGATTTTCTTCGTCATTCTTTTCACTCTGGGGTGCATAGGCTTTAGAAGGGCTGGGAACTTCCTGAAAGTACATGAAAAATTCCTGTGTGTTTTTCTGGTAAAAGAGACTTAGGCTGCATCAGATTTTCAATGTGGGCAATCTAATAAGGAGATCTTCTAAAACCTACTACAGCAGTTGGGGTAAAGCCTAACTTCCTAAATGTGAGCATGTATGGACAGACTAAAAGCAAAGACAGATGTAAGCTGCCCCATTTACACAAAGAGGTATTAATTATGAATTCTACTGCAATTTAAAGGATTGCTCTTTATCTTTAACTAATACAAATGGATGTTCCCCACTACCATGAAAAGACACGAGCCTGGAAATGAACAAAGATCACATTCCACACCAGTGTTTGTGAGATGGACCAATATCTGCAGGCAAAGTGATTCTGGGAGGGATTGGAAATGTTCAGTCTGGGAAGAGGCGATACTAATGGAAATGCAACACGTCAGTTTATGCTCAAATCCTAAAAAGACTCTGAGGAAGATGTGACAATCGGCACAGGATCAGATGTGAGAGGTAAAATGGGAGAGGAGAAAATGCCAAAATGAGGCATTTGCAGAAGGCTACTTTATTTTCTGTTTGAATTTCGCATTTGTCTTTCTAAGGCAGCACAGATACTCCATGTGAAGAAAAGGACAGATGGGATGGCAGCATTTTGTGTCTGTTTTCTGGAGCATTTACTGGAGAATTCATGACTCCTTATAGTTACTGTTGGGTATGTATTTGGAATAATTTTCTGCCATAACAATAGGTAATCCTCATAAAATTTCAATCCTAACAAGAGGGCAGAGATGTTGCTTTTGTAGCCTTTCTGCCTTTCAGTTTGCATATTAATAGCCTTGAATAGCTACTCAGTGTTCTAAATAATTGAAACTGCCTTGCTTGAAATCTACTTTATTACTGTTGGTTAAAAAAATGACTAATTCTTTCTTCTTCCTGGACAATTTTGACAGCTTCCTGGAATGGGCCTTATCTATCTGCTTGAAAACCCCACCTTTGGTTCACATTAGCTATCTTTGGAATCAAACTAGATATGATGCTGATTTTTCCTTAAGGAAGATAGCAACATTTAATGTTTTTTTTTCCTTTCTGTTTTAATCATCAAATAATCAATATTCATAGAATGCCAATCCTATGCTCAGTACCCTGTTAGCCACAGATATGGATGACAAAATTCATTCCCTCAAGGAACATGAATCTAATTGGGAAAGTCAAAATATTCACATTTGAAAAAGTAGAAAATTATTCCATAGTCACCAAGTTCTGTATGAGATGTGTTCTGATGTGAAATGGAAAGATGAGTGAGACAAGGGTTTGTGCCCTCTCAGTGGGGGAGTTCTTATGAGAAACTGTTTGGGTAGTAAGAGCTTATAAGACTTCCAGAACTTCACAGAAGAAGGAGACCAATGAAAGTTGTCATAGCTGAGGAAGACGTCATGTCTAAGCTACATTCTGAAAGATGAGAAGGATTTAGACGGGGAATGAAACAGAACAAAAGCATGGAAGTAGCAACGACCAGGCTGCTGGTTACACAATGCTAGCAGTGGCCATTTAGGTGAAAATCTATGTGAACAGCGCCCTTTGGTGTCTGGCAGAACACAACCTGCACAACCATACCCACTGGCCCTGGAAATGGTCATGGCTTGTTCATAGTACATGGGAAAAACAAAAAGCATGTTGAGTAGTCGAAAATTAAAGTATGCTGGGATGCATGGCACAGGCTAGATCATGGAGGGTCTTGAAAGTCAGGCAGAGGACATGGGCAGGTGTGTGCTAAGGCACAAGCAACATGGTATGTTTCTGAGCAGGGGAGGGGCATGGTGGAAGCATGTGTTAGGATAGTTAGCCAGGAAACAGAAGGCAGAGTTGCCTGGAATATTAAGAGCTAAGATCAGGGAGGACGCCTTGGGGCTATCATAGTGATAGGCTATGAAACAACCTAGGCCACGACATAGTCAAAGCAGGAATGGAAAGGAAAGGAAGAATTGAGACATATTAAAGCAAAAACCCCACAAGATGATGACACAGGATATAGATGAAAGAAAGGATTCAGGCAAACATGATACCTACTCTTAACAAGCTGCCAAATGCAGTTCTGGTGTTCCGTACCCTTGTCAAGAACAGTAAGATAACGTCAAATCTTCCCTCTCAACAAACTCATTTGCCATTATTAAAATAAAGCAAAAACAAACAAGGATTTTTAAATTTTAGCAAACAAATTCCGAGAAACCAAACCAGGGATTTTATGCTGTGTGGTTCACTGCTAACTCCTTTTGCATCAGGTCCAAACTAATACCCCAACAGGTTGCTTGGAGAAGTTATCTTACTAAACATGTTTAAACTACAGACAGGATTAGGACCCTCATCATTTTACAGAATGGCCTGCTTCTAAGGAAATCCATCCGACTGTAAAGGGTGGAGTTACACGAGTTAGTTGATTTATCCAGGGCCTATTTGAAATCTTTCCTCTATATAATACTTTAATCAATTCATAGGGGAGGCTTTTCCAAATTATTAGAGGGAAAATAATAGAGTACCATGCACTGTTCTTTCCTTCCTACTGATAAGTGATCAAAAGGCTGAGATCCACGGAGTGAACTGGTCACAGCCCTTTAAAATTGTGGTGCTGGCCTTTAGCCTTGTGCTGAAGACCATGTAGCACTAACTGCTGATTAAAAACTAAGATGATGGAGCCCTGAACATTTCCTGTAAATCCCCTAAGCCGACAATATTTCTTAGGATTTATGCACTAATGTAAGAGATTCAAAAAGTCTCAACAGAGACAACTGCTGTGACAAAAACCTTTCCAGAAGAGGCAAAGATGAGTGATCTTGATGGCAAAACCTGAGGAGGTTAATTGCATGGTCAGGATAGGTTTTATGAATCCACTCTATTGGAGGCTTATCCCAGAGCTGTCCTCCTTCCAAACTATAGGGCTTGGGTGTGAATAGTTTGCAAAGGAGTCAGGTAGCCCAGAATTCTGGAAGTTGCTTAACCTGAAGTGTCCTTAGCATTGTTCTGAGTAGTCTCTGAGAAGACCTAAACCTTCTGTCAAACTCTAAGTAAAGGAGAACAGGCTTAGGGCAGTGGTACTTACCCAGAGCTTTGCCACACATGGAAGGCAGCTTGTGTTGCTCCTAAGAAGTTTGCTCTGTCATAGTCTCTTGGACTCCTATTCAGAATGAATCCCCCCAGGTAAACCAAATTTCACAGCAGTTATTGTAGCAGCCCTATAAGGAAACATTTGGCTCAGCTACAAGACAACTTACTAAAGTCGTACAAAACTGATGCAAACACACACAAAATATAGGTATGATTCAAGAGTTCAAACTAATAAAAGCCAATAAGCATTGAAAGGATTGGGTTTTCATATTTATGAAAGAAAAAAATGCAGAGTGGTTGATTGGAGGCAAAGGCATTTATGTGAAGCCAAGAGAGGCTCTATAAGAGCACCCCTCCCTGCAGAGAGAAGCTGCAAGACTTCTCCAGAGGTCAGAAGACTTACTATAAAAGAACTCGGTGCACTGTGCCAGCTCATTAAATAAAAACAACAGCAGCATCTTTACGTATGGAAGCTGCATATACACATATCGGTAGCCAAAATGCAGGTTTCTTAGTTCTAGTTCCTCCAAGTATCACACCCTGAAATAAGAATTTGACAACTAGTGGTTTACTTGGGAGGTGCTCCTAGGAACACCAATAGAATAGTGGAGAACTTAACGGGGATAGAGAAGGAAGCCAGTAAAAGGTGCATTATTAAGAAAGTTACCACTCGGGTAAAGGAAGCTCAATCCTATGGGAGAACACTGGAAGCCAGCGTAGAGTTATTAGAGCTCCCTCATTTGAGGGGGAGAGAGCTGGGTACTTATACTCGTCTCCCATCAGGCACTGGGCATCAATTATCTGAATGTCAGTCTGCCCTGAGCACTGACAGAGTAGGTTTCAGCCACCAGAAGAAAACCTTCCGCATGCAGAGGTGGGATGCCAGCAGTTTATAGTCTGGCTGGTGTGTGCTGCAGGGGTTGGGCCCGGGGTGTGTGGACAGGACACGGACAGGATCTGACTCATGCGTCTTCTTTGGAAAACCCCTAGATGTTGGCCAGGAGACAAAGAGTTTTAGGCAAATATGCTTTTTCACCTGAAGTACATTTTTCCCTCATTTACTTCGGGCAGATATTCACATCCAGTGTTGTGCATTTGCATGACAGAAAAGGCCAAGGTCCAAAGGAGGAAAGGCATGTTCGTTTGTGAGGGATGGCAGACTATGTCACCCAAAATGTGCCACCTGGGCATAAGGATTATTTTGAGCTAAAGGCACTTCAAAAACCAGCAGGTGCAAGAAGGGAGCTCTGATCCGCCCTTTTTTCTTTCTGAAAGCAGGAGATAAAACTCCCATATGGAAAACGTCCTCCCCATACCGGGAGAAATGTAACATTCTTATCAGCAAGGACGCAAAGCTGAAACTGAGAGAAATCTGTACAAAGAAACCTTGTTAACCTAGCCATTGTCTTCCTAGTCACTTCTCTGTGATTAACTGCCCTAGCCTAAGCCCCTTCGCCTTGTCACATTTTCATAATTTACTGCTCTCTGTCCGATTCAGTATATAAACATTCAACTCTAGCTGCTTCGGACAAGAAAAGAGTATAGGGTAACCTCATTTCTTTATGAGGATTCTTGTTTCAAAAACTTAAATAAATTTCTATGTTTTCCCTTATTACTCTGTCTTTTGTTATGGGGGCTCAGACAAGAACTTAGAAAAGTAGAAATAAAAGGATTTTTTTCCTCCTTACATTTGCTGGGTTGCCATAACACAGTTGGTTGGCTTAAGCAACAGAAATATATTTGCTCACAGTTCTAGACACGAGAAGTCCAAAATCAAGATGTTGGCAGATTTGTTTTCTCCCAAGGCTACTCTCCTTGGCTTGCCAATGGCCACCTTTCACCATGTCCTCGTATGACCTTTTCTCTGGTGTCTTTACGTATAACATGTCCAAATTTCCTCTTCTTTTACAGAAACCTGTCCGACTGGCTTAGGGCCCATCCATATGACCTCATTTAACCTTAATGACCTCTTTAAAGGCCCTGTCTCCAAATATGATCACATTCAGGGGTACTGGGCATTAGGACTTCAAAATAGGTATTTGGGAGGAGGACACAATTCAGTCCGTAACAGAGAGTAGTTAGCACATTCATCATTTAGATTTGTGCATATTTCTGTTAGGAAGGAAAATATGTGTTAACGAGGTTCAAATAAATAATTACAGTTGACAGTAAAAGTATATATGGAGCTCTAGCTGTCGTCTTAGGTTGAAAGAGACCTTTGTGAGTTCCTAAGACCCCAATCTGTGATCTGAGGACCACCTGTAATAGGCCCCCTGGTGTTTAGTAAGTCTTAGCTCCATGCTATTAAATCCCATGTGTGATTTGTGAGAGTTACAATAACAGTAAGAACTTATCTCTATTGAGTGTCTCTTATGCCTCAGGTGCTGTGTTAAGCGATCTCCACCTATTAAACGATTCCTATAGTCAGGGAATTAACATGTAACAGATGAGAAAACTGAGGTTTAGAGAGGCAAAGAAACTGGATTTTTAGGTCTCCATTAAAGCAACTGAACTTGTCTAACTAACATACAGACAAGCTTCACCTGTACAGCAATTTTTATATTTAAGTCCATAAATATTTGAAAGGTGAACCGATTAAGTGAGCTCAGCCTTGGAAGAAGGTGGAAGGAGTGGGGTAATTAATAAGACTTTGGGTCTGTCCCCAAGATGCTGACTATGTAATAGGGAGAAAGCAGAAATGTACTAGGTAAGAGGAAGATATAATACAACCAAGTACAGTACAGATCATCGTGAGAACTCAGGCAAAGAAAATATTGGTCCCAGCAGAGAGAATGCAGGAAAGCTTGAAGGGGCCATTGTCACCCAAGCAGAGCAAATTGCAACATGGGGCATTGTGATGGACAGGTTCACCCACTCCCTCTGCATCAGCAGCATGTGCTTATGTAGTTGAATCAGAGAATGAGAGGTCAGAATCCAGGAGTGCTTGCACACAGAAGGTCAGATTTGAGAGTACGTGCACTGCATCTGAGACACTATGTGATGGGAGCCAGTGTAGTAGAAGTGGAAGACAGCAACCCGTGGGCTCAGCACGAGCTGCAGGTGTGTGCTGTTGACATGCATAAGGCTTTTATAAAATTAGGGGCCAACATTTAAACAATTGGGAGATTTCTCACTGGACTCCAGATTTTTGGCTGCTATGGACAATCAAAAGAACTGGCCACCCTGGGCCTGCATGCCGGCCCAGTGTGAGCAGCGGCTCCTCTCCTACAGGTTATGGTCTGTCCATTTGCTGCAGCCATACTGCTCCTTGTTGTCTTGCACCTGCTACCTCCTCACTTAAGTTGCCCACCAGGCCCCTGTAGCTCCTGGGAATTGGTCACTTCACTGGGCATCACAGTGATTCAGAGGACTAAACAGTAAATGCAATCTGTGTTTAACTCTTGACTCTATTATTTTACTAGCCGTGTGATTTGCCTTTCTATACCCCAGTGTTCTCATCTAAGTGGGTATGATAGTGTACCCAATCTATAGGAACCACTTAATCTGTGTAAATTACCTAGCACAGCACCTGCCCCATCGAAAGCTCAAAATAGAGGTTGACTCTTAACTGCTGCTGTTGTTTCAGGGTTTTGTCCTGTGTGTGTGATTTGTCTTTGGATAATTACCTCCATGAGAGAAAAATGCCAATGGAGCCAAGGTCTTCTGTTTGGGGTATATGTAGGACAGTTAATTTTGCAGTGTTTCAAAAGCAGTTCTGCAATGCCAACTCAGCCAGGCCATTTCATACATGTATCATTGTTCCCCGTAGACACCAGGAAAATAGTCAAGAAAAGCATGCCATTGGCAAAGAGGTCCCAGCAACATGCAGAAAATGCAAATGTTGTAGCTGTTATTGGGCACCCAAAGCTTCATGTGGGTGAGTCAAGATGAACATTTATAGCATCTTTTGAGCAGACCAGGCACAAACATTTCCCTTTTTAAAAATTCAAAAATATATCCAGTCTCTATTAAACTAAGGATTTATGCCACAGGCACATTTAATCCAAACAAACAAAACTCAATTTTGTTCAAGAGATTAGGCTGTAGACATCAAATCACCCCTACATGATAACACTTTAGACACAGTTAAAGACAGAAAAAAAGCATTACAGTAACACTTCTAATATGTACATACATGGATTATATATATTCATAATTATTTATCAGATAATAGTAACCTGAGTTTACATTACCTGAACAGATGGGGGCTGATTGCATGACCAGGGGAGGAGGGTGATAAGGTGCTGGCTGCCAGATTAATCTACTGGGCATTTTAAATTTGCACTGAATAAATCTGACATGGGATGATGGAGACCAGCATCTCTGGAGAAGTTGCATAACCAACAAGTGCCAGACCGTGGATGGTATTTCCTCCATTCCTTTTTCTGTGGTAGTGTAGATGCTAAAAGCAGGGGCCAGGCTTCCTGGTTCCAAATTCCACTGCTACTATTATCTGTGTGTCCTGAGCAAGTCACTTAACTTTTCTATACCTCAGTTTCCCCATCTAAAAGTATTCAGTTAGTACCTCTTGTACTGGGTTGTTGTGAGGATAAAATATATATGAAGTGCTTAGCACAGTGCCTGACATGTAGTAAGCACTAATAATGTTAGCTTTTTATATTATTATTAATTAGAAGTCAGTTTGTCACCCCTTTAAACAAAATGTCCAGAGTATTCACCAGGCCTGGAAGGGATTCTGTGTCTTTCTGCCTCTCTCCTGAGCTCACTGTCACCTTTGTGCATGGAAAGGGGAAGGAACATTTGTTTTTCCTCCTCCAGGGAAATGCAGATTTGTGAAGGTGAAGAGGGAACATGTGAGGTTAGTCCAGATATGGGAAGTGGAAGAAGAGTTGCAGAATTGATAAAATAAGAGTGGCAGTTGACCTGGGTAGAGAGAGAGAGAGAGAAGACAAAGGACACTCAGCAGTTAGTTATAAGTTAGTCTTTCTCTTTGTCCCAGCAACATGCAGAAAATGCAAATGTTGTAGCTGTTATTGGGCACCCAAAGCTTCATGTGGGTGAGTCAAGATGAACATTTTTAGCATCGTTTTGAATTATTGAGGTAGCATTTATTTATTGGGATGTACACAGTCAAATTAACATTTCAGCACTCTCACTTAACAATAAACTTTCAAACCAGGTATAAGTTAACCCTACTGAAGACAATTTCCTATGACTTAGACAGAAATTAACAAAATGTACTTCATTCGTGAACAAGTTTCAATATTTCAATATTCTGGATTTATAGCCAGACATAGGAATAATAGGCCCATGGAGACTTTATTAATTTTTCTCTGTAACTCTGCTTGAAAAACTCCCTCCCTGTCTTCATCAGGATGTACAGAACCTGGGGTTGAAATCTTGATGGGGCTCAACAGACATGCATGCTTAGCTAATGATCTTCCTCACTGCTCTCTTAACCCAGGGACTCCTGGGCAATTCAGTGGGTAAATTTTATGACTGACACTAATTTATACAGGCTTAAAAAGGGTCCTGTTCTGCCTTGCAGCCTCTTGTCAGGATAGGAAAGCATAGGAGCTCTAGCAATAACTATAGACTTGGTAAAATGCAGGGGAGGGATGCCTTGGGAAACCTAACCTGGAACCAATGGATCTTCTTGGATAGTACATTGTTAGGGGACTGAATTAAGATGTCGACCACATCAGGGTACAGGCTATCATTTCTGTGCTGCAGGAAGCCATCCCTCTGCTGGGAAACAGCTGAGGACTCCGTAATGAGAGAGAAGCTGAGATGCTTGCTGGACGACAAGATTGGCTGGAGGGGGGGCAGGTGCTCAAGAGACAGTAAGTACTTGGCAACTAGAAGTGCATGGGCCAGGGCAGAGAGCAGTCCAGGCACTTGATTTTGTTTACCTTCTCCTACTAATATCTGAAAATCACACTGATGATCATTGTACTTGAATCTACAGGGCTTGATTGGCTTATTCATCTAGAAATTACAGTTTTGAAGGCTTTATACTTTTGTCTTAAGTTCCCTCAATATGAGTGGCAGGGGTCATGGGTTTAGCTATTTCCTGGGCAGCCTCTTGTCCAGCAGGGTGGTTCTTGGAAGGAAGCTCCCAGAACTTAACTAGGATGTCTGAGACAGGCAGAGAGGGAGCCCTTTACACAGTTCCACTGGGAGACCAGGAATGTAAATTCATGCCACTTGCTACAAACTCTGAAAAGCCCTTGAGCATTTGCATTTGCTTATGAAACATGCTCTTGACTTGATCAAATGAAAAACGATGTGAACCCTGCCCACGGGTTATTTATCCCAGCAGTGAATGCTTAGAGTGTCTGAGATTCTATCACCACCGAAGTCCCTGTGGACCTTGGGCATTTTTACTCTGAATTTAAATAAGCCTGGTGCCTTTGCATTTGTCCTTATACGTCATATTTTTGGATGAGAGAATCGTCTGAGAGGCTGTGCTCTGGACCCTCTGTAAGAGGGGAGCCAAGCCATTTGATCAGGACCAGCTCCCTAGGATAGAGGTCAGCAAATTACAGCTCACAGGACAATACAGCCTGCTGCTTGTTTGTTTTTTTTAACAAACTTTTATTAGAACACAACCACATTCATTTGTTTATGGATTGTCTATGGCTGCTTTCACATTATAGCAACAGAGTTGAGTAGCTGTGACAGAGGCCACCTGGCCTGCACAGCCTACAATATTTCCTATATGGTCTTGTATAGAAAAAGTTTGCTCACCCCAGTCACATGGCACAGCCCCCTCTCCAGACTTCACTGGAAAGCATGGTGGCGAGTAGGATGGAGGAGGAAGAATGACCTACGAGGGTTCCATTTCCCCTCTCTGTGCTCAGGGATCCCTCCTCACTCCTACTACAGAAATCACAAAGTTCTTTTATCTTTTTTTTTTTTTTCAGAGACAGGGTCTTCCTCTGTTGCCCATGAGCTACCATGCCTGACCATAAAGTTCTTTTAGCTTTGACTCCCAGGTGTACAGAGGTGAATGAATTATGTTACTCAATCCATAGCACAAAGCTCACCCCCACCAATATATTCCTACAGGCTAATGTGTGGTCAACCATTCCCAACCATACATTGTCTATTGTGGGTTCTCAGTGAAGGCAGATGGGGTTTGGGGTTTCTCAGAAGATGGAGATTCAAGTGGGCCTATCTCTAAAAAGGCAAGAAAGAGCAGGACAGTGTTAGTCCCTGAACAGCTGCTTAATCAGTACCACTGTGCCCCTGGCATTAGGCAGACCTAACAGGGTCTCTGTGCTCTCTTCCTACATACACCACGGCCCTCTGTCGAGAGGGTGTGTTGGTTCCTAAGCCTTCCCAACCCTGAGGCCCCAGGAGCTTTCAAGGGATTGGGGGGTGGGAGAAGATGAGCAGGAAATCTCAACAGTTTGCCAAGTAAAGGGGTTCAATGATTTTGTGTTAGACTCAAGGGAAGGGTACTCCATTTTAACCAATTATTATTCCCACAGAATATTGTAAAGTGTCCTGACCAAAGCTTTTAATCTCAGCTCTCATGAGGACTCATGCTTTTCATGCTGCTTTTTCTATATTGTTAACAAAAGAACTCTGTCTTTTGACATTTGATGCTTTTCCAATAGGAGAGTAGGTAATAACTGGTAGACTAAAACTAGGGATTTGCATGTACATTTACAGTAATGTTTGAATTTTAACAAT
>CM052437.1:120730874-120750961 GCA_028533085.1 Varecia variegata | reverse complement strand
AAAAAAAAAAAAAAAAAAAAAAATACATAGAATCTACAACTCTCTCAAAATAACAATTTTAATCAAAGAAACACATAAAACCCTAATTTATTAGTCAGAGCTCTCATGAACTTAAAGCTATATGAGCTCAACATTTTTCACATTTGTTTTTTAAAAATGGACTTACTGAATTCATTTATATCTATAAGACATTTTCTAAAGGAAATAAGCCACACTACTCCCCCATCACCTAACACTTTCAGATTTTTGGTTCCCTTGAGTTGTAAATAGTCTCTTGAAAGTTTCAAGCCTGCATTACATTTCAAAAGGATCAGGCTAGATCGGGAGGCAATATGAGAGACAATGAAGTGTTTTTAGTTTTGTACGTGTTGACATTTCTTAGGATATAAGCCACTAAACTGTTGTATCGTCCCTTCCTCTCACTCAATTCTGCCTTATTTCCAACCGGAACCCTTTGTCTATCATTTCTGAACTCTGTGCAGAAAAACAAAATATAAGTCAGAAATTCACAAGCAATGGATAGTTAGTATAGTGCTTAGAGGAGGGAAGGGAAGGAAAGATTCCTTTAGAATTGACTGCTACGAAGGAGGTTCTTCTCTGACTCTGATTTAACCTTAACCCTTTGCTCCACTACAGAAAAATAATTTGCTTAAGGTCTACTATCTGAGAACTCCGATCAGGCTCTCAGCTGTCTCATCCCAAATGTCAGGAGAGTTCAAAGCACGTGTTGAGTTTATAGGAATATTTCCTTTCAGTATTTCTTATTCTGATTATTTTCCAGCAGATGTGGTAACTGAAAGGCTGTGATAAGAAACCAGCATTATATCAGAATACTGTGATAGACTCTCCTTTCCTTAGAAATTAATGTATTTAATGCTATTGATATCTGAATAGTAAATTACCTCCAAAGTGGCTAGAATGTAAGCTTCTAGAGGACAGGGATTCTTATCTGTTCACTAACATATATCCCAAGAGATCAGAATAGTGCTTGTGTACGTTAAGTGCTCACCATTTGTGGACTGAAGGAATAAAGTTAGAAGACAAGGTTCTGCTGTGTGCATTACATATTTGTGTTTCGGAAGTGGGAATAAAAAGGCAGTTAGAATCAACTGTGAAAAAAGATGCACTTGGCTCCTAATAGATATTAATCTTTTGGGTGGATTTGCTTTTCAGAAGGGTTAGATTTTCCTTTTAAGTGTCCCTGACTCACAAAAATGCTGGCTGGCAAAGGAGAGATTACAGAAGCAAAAAGCAGTAACGTTTTAATCTTTATGTCTGAACTTTTCAAATTCTAAAATTCAACTAATGATGGTCTTTCCCCAATTTTCAGAAAATAGTTGTTAATGAAGACTATATTTCCAATTTTGAGTTTGTGTTCTTTTTCTTAAAACCTTGTTCTTAAAAACTTTTTTCAACTACAATGTATGTGCGTGAGATACTAGCATGCAATGGCTTTGTTTTTTTCCATGGTGCTCAGCCTAAGTCAGTGTTGTAATCATATCTAAGAACCACTACAGAGCTACCTCTGCTCTGTTGTGAATATCAGCAGCCCAGAGACAAGGATCCTGGGATATAGCCCCTGTTCACTCACCAGAAAATTAACTGTGCGACCTTTGGCAAGTCAGAGTCCCTTTGTGTCTCAATTTAATCATCTGTAAAATGGGTTTAAATCCATCTATTTCACCTACCTCCCAGGGTTCTATGAGAATCAGTGAATTGAAATGATCATGATATGAAAACCTTTAAAAAATTATAAAGTAAACAAGAAATATAAGCAATAAATCAATAGTGTAGTTGCACTTATGTCTTGGCACAATACTTCATTCTCATTCCTGTCTAAAAACAATGCAAGGAACTAGAACTGATCGTGTCTTCTGGAAAATTCATATTCATATATATAATTGCCTGCTTTTGGCAACTCTGATGGAACCCAAGAGCTCAGGTGTTACTAATTGGCAGACCTCAATTTTGGTCTGCCAATTAGTAACAACTCCTTGTGTTAGTTAATCCTTCTCAGCTCCAGTTTCTCCACGTGGGAATAATAATGAACAGAGCTGCAATAAGGAATAAACGAGGTCTCCATATTGCCAGCTTCCTGGGTCTTGCCTACCTCCGTAGAGCATGTCTACAAACACAAAGTTTCTAATTCTTTTTAATCCTGTTTTTTTTTTTTCTTTTTGTAACAAGGTAAGTAATTTACTGGGTAGGTTGGGGGGAAGGGGCAGGAAGCATACTTTAATCCTGTACACTGTGGCTATATTACTTCTCCAGTCAAATTTTCAAGACTTTGCTTGTGGGTAAAAATGCAAAGTCTACCTATTACTTTTTTTTGTTGTGGTGGTAAAACACACATTACATAAAATTTGCGATGTTAACCATTTTTAGGTGTATAGGTCAGTAGTATTAAGTACATTCACGTTATTGTACAACCATCACCACCAATTATCTTGAGAACTATTTCATTTCCCTAATTGGAAACTCTGTACCAATGAAAAGGTAACTCTCCATTTCTCCCTCCTTCGCCCTTGGTAACTTACAATCTACTTTCTGCATCTATGAATTTGACTACTCTAGGTCCCTGGTATAAGTGGAATCATACAATATTTGTCCCTTCGTATCTGGCTTGTTTCACTTAGCATAATGTCTTCAAGGTTCATGCATGTTATAGCATGTATCAGAATTGTATCCCTTTTTAAGGCTGAATAATATTCCATTGTATGTATACACCACATTTCATTTACCCATTCATTTGCTGATGAACTTTTGTGTTTTTCTGCCTTTTGGCTATTGTGAATAAAGCTCCCATGAATGTTGGTACACAAATTGGAGCTCTTGCTCTTAATTCTTTTGGGTATACATCCAAGTAGTGGAATTGCTGGATTATATGGTAATTCTATGTTTAATTTTTTGAGGAAATACCTGTCATACTGTTTTCCACAGTGGCTGTACCATTTTATATTTCCACCAGCAAGGCATAAGCTGTCCAATTTCTCCACATCTTTGTCAACACTTGTTATTTTCTGTTTTTTCAATCATAGCCATCCTAGTGGGTGTGAAGTGATATCTCATTGTGGTTTTGATTTGTGTTATCCTAGTTATTAGTAATATTTAGCATGGTATTGCTTTTTGAATCAACTAGAACTCCTTGGCTGGATAGTCAGGCCCTGTAGGCACCGTCTCACATCCTACATGAGCCTGTGTGCAGCCTCTCTGCTTAGTTTCTACTCTCCATCTTCCTGTGGTGTCCCTCTCCCTGCTAGCCTTTGGCACAACCCAACAGAAGCCAGAGGGCAGGGGACTTGGGATGGAACACAGATCAGCCTCCCGGGAGACTGGTCAGGGTGGAAGGCTATATCTTCCACTGGTCAGGGTGGAAGGCTATATCTAAAAGGGAAAATGGAAATTATCCACCATTCCAATATTTTAATGGCTATATCCATCACAATATCTAGGACAATCATGGGCTCATGGTAGATTAATAAATACATATGAATTTATTTTTTGCCTGATGTCTTAAAGCAGAAGTTGGGGTTAAGCCTGTGAGCTACCTATTTTACCTATAGCTCCAGAGAGTTAGTATGGACGACAGTTACAGAGCCACCCCTGCCATGACAGACAATTTTTTGCCTTCCAGCAGCCACGAGTCCCACACACCATCAGCCCCTCCTCTCACAATCAATACACAGGGTCAATATATGGATAGCTGGATGATGGGCACACAGTTTCTCTACTTTTGTGTGTCTTTCGAATGTTCCATAATAAAAAGTTTATTCAAATAAAGAAACCAGGCCTCACCACTGACCATGTGAGGAAAGGGACCACCCACGGTCTTATCTACCCATCTAATTTTTTGCCTTGAGTAATTAATATGGGATCTATGGGTAATTATTATTAGATTTAATTTTTTTAGCTAAACAGCTAATTCTGCGATGACCAATGCTTAAAGCATTTTCTACGTCTATGATATATAAACATAAATTATATTATAGGCCATTTTATATAGTCATTTTAAGTTATGCTTGTTATTTGATACATATAGAAAATAACATTTAAATACCTCCTATGATTACACTGGAAGATTTTCCCCAGTGTTACTGAAATCAGCTGCAAATCTTACTTCCAGATACATAAAGTACTAGAAAAGTAGCCAAAAAAAGAGACATGGACTCGACATGCTGCCAAAAATAATAATAGAACTTTAAATGTTAAACAGCTTTTTAAAAAGCTCTTGTCTGGAATGAGATGCATTTACTCAAGTTGTTCTTCCCCCATCCTCCTGCTTCTTGTTACCGACCTGCCTTTCTGGCTGAGGTCCGGATGGGTTGGTGGGCCCAGGCCGGCCGAGTCAGCGGTGGCAGCTGTTTGGTATGGAGGCGTGGAGCTGGCGGGAACCAAGGTGGAGGGCGGCATGGAGACTGAGCACTTCGGGAAATTTTAAATTGGAAAAAGAAAAAAATGAACAGAAGTACTGAGCTGCTGCTGTGAGGGCAATTCTATTGCCCTTCATCTCTCTGTGGGCATCATAAAATGCATTTGACGACTGAGGCCAAAATTGGTCTATTTGCTTTGTTTCTTTGGTGAAAAATGAGAAGACCAAGGATTGTTCTCTGGTTGGCATCACATTCCTCCATGCACAAGTTATTTTCTGTTACAAATGGTTTTACAGGTCACGTAAGGGGTAACGGGCAAGAGTTAGTATTTTTCTGTCATCACTTTGGAAAGTATATCAGGACATTTCATTCCAAGCTGTCCCTCTAAGTCTGGTTGTCCCTATTTACGTACTCAGGGGAAAACTGGCAAGGGGCCCAAAGCACAGGATGAGGTAGAGTGATCTCCCCGGTCAGGTCATTGCAGCCTGGACCCTTGAGAAGTTCAGCCAGTGTGGACCACTTTGTGCGGAGGGTCACTCAGTGCTTTCCTGTAGGAAATGTTCCTGAGGTCAAGTCCATGTTTCAGTGAGTCTCCCCAGTTATAGGAAAGGGCACTTAATACCACAACTTTTGAGCTGCCTGTTTTTTAAACATGTTCCTAATAAAAAATTAAAATTAAATAAGATAATGTGCTTAAAGCATATAGCACTGTGTCCTGCACATTGTAAAAGTCAATAAATGTTAGCTCTTATTTATGATTATCCTAGCCACGAGCATAGCAAACTTTATTCTAAATTCCTTATTCATTCATTTAGCAAACAATTATTGAGCACCTACCACATGTCGAGCATTGTTTTTGGTCAGCAGGGATGTAGCAGTGTACAAGTGAGGTAAGATCTCTGCTCTCATCAAATGCACACGCTTTGGGAGGGAAGACAGACAACAAAGTGTTAAACTAAATAATTCCCTTTTATAATTGCTTTAAATAAAACAAAACAAGATCATGGGGATAGAGAGTGACTGAGGGGGATGGGATGGGGAGAGAAGTTGGCTCTGGGCAGAGTGGCCAAGAAAAGCTTCTCCAGGGGCGGGAGTTAGATAGTAAGAGGGAACCATGTGAAGATTCAGAGGTGCAGCATCCCAGCAGAGGGAACAGCAAGAGAAAAAGCCCTGAGGCAGACCCCACCTCAACACTGAACCCTATTCCCACATGCAAAACTGCATTCCTTTTTGCTGTCATTTTAATAGTGTCCATTTTCTTTTCTTTTCTTTTCTTTTTTTTTTTTTGAGACAGAGTCTCACTGTGTTGCCCAGGCTAGAGTGCCGTGGCGTCAGCCTACCCTACAGCAACCTCAAACTCCTGGGCTCAAGTGATCCTTCTGCCTCAGCCTCCGGAGTAGCTGGGACTACAGGCATGCGCCACCATGCCCGGCTAATTTTTTCTATATATATTTTTAGTTGTCCATATAATTTCTTTCTATTTTTTTAGTAGAGACTGGGGTCTCACTTTTGCTCAGGCTGGTCTCGAACTCCTGAGCTCAAACGATCCACCCACCTCAGCCTCCCAGAGTGCTAGGATTACAGGCATGAGCCACCGCGCCCAGCCAATAGTGTCCATTTTCAAGGCATCCAAGTATTCTACCTGCAATCAGAATAAACTGCCACCAGGAGAGGTGTGGTACTGTGGTGAGAACTAACCCATTTATGCAAATGGTGTAGAAATTTTAGTTTAACCAAGTTTGAGAACCCACTCCCTGAATAAGCATTGCTGGATGTCACTATTCCACATTTCCTTGGGAGGACCCCATTTCAATCTGGGGACCAAGCCCACAATTCACTGCTACTCAAATCGCACAGGTTTAAGAGCCAGAGTATGAGATAGGTGTATTATCTTGAACAGGCCATTTAGACTTGCTGTGACTTAGCTTGATCATCTATAAAACAAGAGGAATGGGTTAGACCAGTACATCTAAGACTTTAATGTGCCTTCCAGTCCCCTGGAAATTTTGTTACCTGCAGACTCTGACTCAGGAGTCTGGGGCAAGGTCTGTCATTCTGCATTTCTAACCAGCTCCAGGCTATACTTGTGCTGCCCACCCTCAACCACACATCTGAGTAGTTTAGACTATTGTGTCTCTAAAATGCCTTCTAAATAAAAATTGAGGACTCTGTGTTCTAACCTTACTATGACTTGAACTTCAAGTCTTTGACCTAATCTAAATCACATAAAGATCTGCGATGGCAAAGACAGGTGTGACATTCCTACAATACACAACCTGTGCTTCCTACTGCATTGCCCAACCCTTGCAACTCAAGATCACTGCCTCACCTCAGCTACCTGCTACAGCAACACCCACGTATGACTGGTGAAACTCTTTATGTCTTATCAAATTCATTATGATGAAATGAGGAAGCTTTGATTTCATAAGTGTGCCAACAGTCAGGCTGGAATGGAATGTTTTGTTTATCAGAGTTAGCAATCATAAAGGAGCATAATAATTTAATTTATATTATTTGATTAATGAATGTAATCATTGGGTAAGATACATATATATATTTTTGGAAACTTTTTTAATACATAGTTTACTTTTTTTTTTTAAATTTCAGACTATTACGGTGGTACAAATGTTTTGGTTACATGGATTGCTTTTGTACTGCTTGAGTCCAAGCTATAAGTGTGCCTGTCACCCAGATAGTGTACATTGTACCTGTTAGGTATGATTTCACCCATCCTCTTTCCCCACTCCCACCTGCATGATTTCTGTTGAATTTTGTGGTGTTTGTTTTTCCATTCTTGTGATACTTCACTTAGGAGAATGGTCTCCAGCTCCATCCAGATTGTTGTAAAAGATATTAATTCATTTTTTTATGGCTATTACTCCATGGTATACATATATTACATTTTATTAATCCACTCACGAATTGAGGGGCACTTGGGTTGATTTCACATCTTTGCAATTGTGAATTGTGCTTCAATAAACATTCTAGATATTTTAAAAATTACACTAAATTCCATATAGCTCTGGAAGTTCAATGAAGGACATTATTGTTGGTTTTACCTTAATTACCCAAGCTGGAGTTTACTTTGAGGGGGTTATTAGGTAGGTAACTTGTTAGAGTAGAAAATCCTTCAAATGTTCTCATTAAAGCCAATTGTCCCCTTGGCTTTTTCTCTCTGAAAGAAGGAGCTGAGGTGGCTGGTTTCCCATAGCTCTCAGAAGATCTGCTGTCTCACAGGCTAGGAGAAGGCGAAGTGTGAAGACAAATAACTCAGGGAATTACGAGTTATTTTTGCACTATTTAAAGTAGAGAAGAAAGGTGGCGTCATAGGGCTGCTGTCAGAGTGATAATAATGGTTTACATTTAGTGTCTCCTCAACGTTTTAAAGTATATTCAGGAAGTGACTATGGTTTTACCCTTTCATGATAGAGGACTGACGGGAGAGCTATCAACTGATAACTGATAAAGAGAGGGATGAATTCAGGTCTTCTGTCCCATGTAATTGGCAACATGTGGATGATGCTCCATCTACAGAATATTAACCCAGTCTTTACAAATGTCCCCAAGCTCACAGAGCATGGCACATGGAGGAAGAGCAGGAATTTATCCAGTTCTGTTGATTCTCAGATTGACATCTTCAGTTGTCAACCCCGGGACTTGTGATTACCTCTGTTGGATTGTTAGGACCACACGATCTATATTTCCCATTAAATGTGTTCCACTGTAGAAAGCACCCTGGGGATAGATTGAGCTCAGCCAGGATGTCGATAAATGGCATAACGGAATTAATTGGCATTTCATTCATCATTCAATGTTTCTTCTCCCAGACATCAGTCCAAAGGTTCATAGTGTCACGAGGCATCCTTCAAAGAGGAAGCAAACAAATGAAATAGGACTTATTTTCCCTAATCCTTCTCAGGCTATGCAGGGCACTCCCCAGTGTAAAGCTGGCCATTTCAGAAAACATCCTACAAATACTGGTCAGTTGGTACCTGCATTTTCAATCAGCTTTTTCTTTTTTAAATGTTTGCTCTGAAGGAAGATGCTCCACCTGGAGTGCGTGAACATGCATTTCCAAACAGGTGATATTGCTGAACAATTACTCACAGAGAAGCCGATTCTTTTGTAAAAAGCCAGTAGGAAACAGATAGCAAAACATTGAATATGCATCTTGGCCAAGAATCGAAACCGCTTCTGGGCAGTAACAAGGAAGAGAAGTATTTATCCATGATTTCTACCTATTGTGAGCTCCTTATATTGTTCATAGGAGCCAAAACAAATATTTAGAAATGGTCATAACACATAAACAGACAACAATTTTAACAGACAGCAAAGCCTGGGTTAGCCTGGGTTTTATTGACTTCCCAGACATAGTAGGCATTTGTAACTTACAATTATGCATATAGGCGGGAGTCTTTATTAATCCTATCATATAAGACATCTTAAAAATTAATTCCTACTCAGCACATGATATAGAGTGCAATATCCCCATTCCAGATACAATGGAAAGCCAAACATCAACAGAGACATCCAGGATTGTTTCCTCTTTTTTTTCTTTTCTTTTCATGTTTAACCTGTCCTTGTTCTCTGGAAGATGACACTGGCTTTTACAGCTGGCACGTTAAATTGAACTGTGGCCCTTTCAAGAATTAGAAGGGCCACACCCACCTACCCATCCCCCACCCTGACGATCCTGGCCGCAGCTGGGGAGCAGGGTGCCTAGGCAGTGCCGCCCAGCAGCAGCGGGATTCTCCGAGGAATCCCAGCCTCGTGCTGCCAGTGGGCAGCCCTGCCACACCTACTTTTGGGGATGATGAGAAGCAGCAGCCATGGGCAGCTTCAGAAGGAGCAGTGCGGACCTGACTCCCCTTGTCTTTTGATGACTCAGATCTGAAGGTGGTGACAACATATTCCTGCTGAGACTCCAACTGGAGTTTATGACCACTTCCTAACCTATTCTTTCAGGGTTCAAGACAGTGTGTGTGGCAGAGGTATGGGCAATGTCCTGGCAAGGTAGCAAACTTGAGAAGAAGGCAGAGGGCACACCATTTGGACAAGGTACTCTGTTCCCTTACCCCACAGCTTGCTTCTCTTCATTCTCTCAAAGGACTTGATTACTCGCTAGGAGCTAATATAGGGATCTGGGTCACCAAAGTCATTCACTCTCCAAATGACCAGGGGTCATTGATGGCCACAGCAGTCAGAGTTCCGAAGCAAAGGAATCCTGGTACCAGGAGCATGTTCTCCCATTGAAGAAGACCTGCATTCCTTTCCCTGCCCTCCCACTGCGGTGCAACTGCATCTGACCTGGCTCTCCTACTGTAGAGATACTTTCCCAGAGAGAACGGTGCTCCTTTTCAAGGCTTTTGGCCTCCCTCTCTTGGTTATAACAACGGTTAAGGGGCTCCTGATCACCAGATACCCCTTCTATGGTCCTTTTTGAGCTGCAGGGGATGGATCTAGTTTGGCAAAAAGCCTCCTTCTCCACACACAAGCTCTCACCCGACAGCCACAGAGAGGTCCTGTGCAGGCCCACCAACTTTCTGCACGCTTCTTCGAAGCCCTGGGCAAGGGGGAAAAGGTGGCTGGAAAGATCTGCAGTTAGGCCTTCCGGAACCAAAGCAACTGTATGGAATTCCTGCTGCTATGCCTCACCTTGCTGCTTGCAGGCTGCTGACTTGGAAATGGAACCCACCTTCAAGTGAGAATCAGAAAGACTTCACTCTTGGCCCACTAAGACCATTTGAGTTGGCATTTCTAGGCCTTTATGTCCTATTTTTACTTCCTCCCCTTGCTTATCTTGGATAACCTAGAAAGGAGCTGAGAGATGTAAATAACGTTTCCGATTGTGGAGATCTGGGGCCCAATCAGCAAGGAGGGGCATGATTAAATCCGGGCTGACTCAGAGACGGCAGGCAAGGACAGCAAGGGGAGCAGACATCTGCCAGGACTCGGGCAACTCACTAGGGAGGAATTTTAGCAACAGAAGAGGGAGAAGCTGTGGCACAAACTGGTGCCGAGGAACAGGATTCGCTCCCCGTCCCCACTCCCTCCCCAAACCAGCCTCTTGCAGCACGTGACTGTGATTGGAGACATGCAGTTAGATACAGCCAAATCCTGGGTGACAAAAAACAGTGTGCTATAGGACTCTATGTTTGCAGAGCAGGGGGACTAAATTTCATTTCAGTCCATCAGCATGAATTGAGCACTATGAAATCCCAGGCACTGTGATCAGAGATAGGACAGCCATGAGAGAGAAAGAGTTTCTGTTCCCAGCCTAGAGACAGAGCTTTATAAGATTTAGCCTCAGATCCTTCTATTAGCTAACAAGTACTCAATGTTCATTCATAAAACAAGGAGAAGAAAGCAGTGGTCTGAGCTGCAGATCAGAGATTGCTCAGTGCAATCCAGGAGCCTGCACCAGTGGGAGTCCATCCCAGCCCTGATCTAGCACAAGCCGGGGAGGAAGGGCACCCAGGGCTGCACTTACAGTTACTCTGTCACTCAGTTACCAGTAGTGAGCAAAATAATGAACCAAATAGGCAAAAATCTCTGCCTTGCAGAGTTGACATTCTTGGGGGAAGATACTATTCATAGATAACAGTCAGAGGACTTAGCAAATTATATGATAGGTTGGAAGAAGCATATGTGGAAATAAAAAAAAAACTAGAGTAGGGTAAGGGAATCAGGGGGACTGCAATTTTAAAATAGGGTGCTCAGGGTGGGCCTCCTTGACCAGGTGGCATCTGAGCTGGGACCCGGTGGGAGTGAGGCCTGCTCCAGGGGTAGATGTTGAGGGCTCTGAGCACAAGCCCTGGGCCCTCCACCACGTGCGTCTTTCAGGCCAGTGAGGGCCTCCCCTCTGCAACATTTCCAGGGCCTGGAAGGAGGCTGTGTGCTCTTCTCGTATATCCTTCTCTTACAAGGCCTGGGACTTAGTAAATGCTCAGTTACTATAGAATCCAGTGACAAGGCATATGCCCGGACAGCCTCCTAGGCCTGCTCTGATTAGGGTTCCCTTTCTGAGCTGAACAAGACCCTGGTGGAGCTCTGGACATAGACAAATTGATGGTGCAGCATTGTAGCAAGAGAGAACATTGAGCAAGGCCTTAAGAATAATTCCCTGTCTTCATCCTCTTGGATTACAGTCCCTGCATAAGTGCTCAAATGGAATTATGTCCTGAGAACCCAATCAACTCAGAGAAACATTGTCAACAGTTTTCTGTCCTGCCAGACAGTTGTGTGATCTGGCCAGAGGTACAGGTCTTTCTAATAATCCAGTGTAAGCACCTTTGGCTCCTCCCTGTACCAGTCCCATCTCATAGGCTGCACAGACGCTCTTTGAGTCACCTGTCTCCCTGACCCTTGGCCACTTGCTGTGCTGTAGCAGCCATCGCTGGGACTGATTCTATGAGGGCACAGGGCAGCTCATCCTTGTCACCTACGCCCATCCATGGAGACAGATATGGCAATGCAACGGAAGTGCAGGGCACTAGAGGGAGTGAGCAGGTAATTATCCTCTGTCTCAATGTCTGTCTTGTGGCCTGTTCCAAGAGAGCACTTAGCAAATGAAAGTAAAACGCTAAGAATTCTGCTTGTTTCCCTGGGTGCATGTCCCCCAGAGAGATTTCAGATGTCTTCGTTCTATGTGTAAAATGCAACCATAAAAATTCAGGATGAACTCCCACCCACAAGACTCCATGCTTCAACTTTTTCAACAATGACCAACACAAGGGACTCAGATTCCTCCCAGTGAGAAATACCATATGATTGCTTTTACTCCTAGAGCCTGTTTTAAAATTCATGCCTCACTAGCCCTCTGCTTCCCTTTCCCTGTAGGAAATGAACAATAAATGATACTACCCTCAGTTAGAGGCACTATCCTATAAAGAGAGACACCATGAAGACACGAATTGCCATTAGGAGTGTGTGCATTTGTGCATGTGTGTGCATGTGTGTGCATGTGTTCATGTATGTGTGCTTTTTCCTGGCTCCCAAAAACCAGCTAAATGCTTTTAAGCTCTGCTTTCAAATTTTTTAAAACTCAGATAATTTTCCAGGATTTAACTTGGCTGAATTCATCAAATGTGCTTTGTTTTTTCCATCATGGATCAGCAAAAGCAATTTTCAGAACGACTTTGGAGGGATTATTTCTCTAATGCGTTTCTTCCCTGAGAGGAATTCGTCTGTTTGCCTCATTTTGAGCTGAATCTGCCTCCCTCGGTCCTGTGCTGGAGGCTGGTGAGAGAGAATACCTGGTCTTTTTCACAACAAAATAATAGGAGGTCTATTTTTCCCAATATTTCTTTTGCTTGATGCAGGCTCCTGAGTTCATGTGTTGAAATTGCACATGGAGTTATTTTAGTAAAGTTTTGATGCTTTGAGGCTTACTAGTGCACTCCCATGGATCTGCCTAGCCTCAATAACTATTTCTTTATAGAGCAAAGGAAGAAGAAAGAACTCTCTACTCTGGGAGCATATACCATTGCAGGCCTCTGGGGACTGATTATGAAGTTCTGATATATGAGCATCACCTCCTAAGTCTCATTCTCTGCAAGCTGGTCTACCGAGAGGATCTAAGAATAAAAGCTGTGTGCAGAGATCTGCAGAGAGGGATTCTGTGCTCACTTTTAACACACATAATTCTATGACGGCTCCCTCATCAACCACATGTGAGGGTTATCTCTTTTGCACAAAGAATAAATTTAAAACTCCTTAGATGGGCATGCAAGACCTGTTGTAGAAGAGCTGCCAATCATTTCTCCTCCATGAATTCCCTCCTCTGCACTGCACTCCTCTAAGCCCAGGGCACCTCTCCCAAAGCAGATCTAATCTGCCAGCCTCAAAGGCACCTTCTGTTTGCCCACTTCTGACCCCTTTCCTTACAGAGATTCCACTACCAGAAAGTGTCATGCTCACCTTCTGAAATTATACCCACCTTCCCAGGCCCAAATTAAATGACATCTCCTCCAGGAAGCCTTCTCAGTTGGCCCATCCCAGTTGGAATTCATCTCTTCTCCAGTCCCTTCACACTGTGTGTGTCTCCTTTGTGGGACTTATCAGAAGGCTGGGGAAAGGAAGGTAGAGCAGCAGACCTTGGGGGCAATTAGGAGAAACTGGCGCAAATCACATACAGGTGTTTTGAATTTCACTCCCTTTTTGTTAGGAGGGAAGAGTGACGTTGGTGAGACTAGAACCTGGCAGAAGCAAAGCAGGAAAGGCTGGTGGGTTTGAAAAGAACAGTGTGTTCCAGGATATTCCAGAATACTCAGGGATGAAGTCTCCATGGGAGATCCAGAGAATGGGACCAAGGTTTTAAAATCCTGGCTCTGGAACGAGGGCTGAAGTTTGATCTGTGTCTATGTTGGTGACGATTAATGAATAGCTTTACAGAGGAGTTGCCTTACAGAGAGAATTTTGCTGTCCAAAATTCTCTGTGTCTCTGGGGTTAAGACCATTGGATTGAGGTGGCAGGAGTTAATAGGGCTAGCGCACATGTCACAGACAGCTTGATGGCTCTTGTCTTTGTACCTGTCTCATCCATTTGGCTTTGAGCATCTTGAGGGCAGGGATCAAGTCTTACTCATCTTGAGACCTCCTGCACACTGGCACTCCATAAATAATGGCTATAGGATTGAATTGAGTTAACGTGAATGAGCCCTGCTAAAGGTTTTCATCCTAATAGTTTTTTAATAGCATCTATAAGAAAACTAGGCTCAATTTTATATAGTTTTAAAATACTTTATTTAGTTTGAATCAGCTTTAAGGAGGAAAATGCTTCTTTCAAATAGGTATATGTTTGTCGGGAAATATAAAACCACTCAGAAAGGGCCTTCATCTGACTCAGCTGTAAGTAATTAGGTCTAGCTTTGGTCCAATAGTATGAGGTGTTTCCTCTGTACTATTTGCTTTGAAATGTACAGTATTTTTCAAATATTAAAAAAAAATCTGATACAGAGAATTCATGTCAACTTTGTAATTGGGGGAAAATGTAAGTATGCACAAAAAAGAAAAGAAAAATATTCATGCCACCCAATGATAAATGCTTTATCTACATTTTGGTGTATGACTTTCTAACACTTCCCCTAGTATTTCTGAATCTTCCCTAGGTTCTTATTTCAGAATCCTATTTCAGGACTATGGCTAGAATATTCTTTCTGTTTGGTAATTGCCTGAGTCTGACCTTAAATATCACCCTGCTTTCTCTGAGTTCTCTCCCACTCCCCACTCATTCTGAGGTCTCCCACTTCATGCTTCCTCCTCTCTCCCTGTCTGGTAGAATCTGTTCTCAGGAAAATCTCTAACTACTAATTCACACTAAAGTGTAAATGACAGATAAAACTTTGTGTGTGACTCATTCCAGAAGTATTTGCATTTAGAGCTGAAGCTTTAAATGAAAGAACTGGATCCCTGGTTTTAAGCCATAGAGCCCTAATAAAGTACTTCTTTATGTACTATCTCTGGAGGCATGTTCAGGTTTCAGTATGCTGAAGTATGCCAATATTGAGGACCCTCCTTAAGAAAATTATAAATACAAAATTAGGTATAAAAGAATATTTGATTAGAAGAAAGGCATGCAATTGAGTTGCCCTAAAGTTCAATCTTTAGGAGCTTTATAAAAACTCACTTCTGATTTTTTTTCATTGATCCTTACCATCCAGTGAAATTGACAAGGTAGGTACCATTAGCCCCACTTTACAGATAAGGAAACTGAGACGCAGCAAAGTCACACTGTCAATGAATAGAATCATGTACTAACAGACACTGGAGGTAGCTACCATGATGAACCACAGCCAATAAAAGTTAAATGCTGTGCTGTGACAATGAGAATATTTGTAGATGAGATCCAAATCCAGATCTCCTGGCTCCAAGCCTGCTGTACTTCTAATACCTGTGCCATCTAGCTGAACTGAGGCTATAACTCACAGCTGCTGAACTTAACTACCCAGTATTTTTTCCTCCAACCTCAATGTAGATTGACACCCTAAAAAGAAAGAAAGAGGTACTATAGTCACAGATTTGGCCTTTTCGTATATATAAATATGGTGAAAAACAAAACTTAAGAGTATCATTTTAATACATGAGGAGTCCCCAGAGAAACAGGGATGTGTCAGGTTTCACGTGATAGCAGTTCCCAGAAATTTTTCATGTCAAATTTGTAGGAAGTAAATTACATGGTGAATAGAGAACTCACTATTTCAAGGAACTTCATAATAAAACCTTCTGTGAAAAATTAAAAGAATTCTTGTCAATCAAAGAACAACGTTTTAATTTCTCTCTTGACAGTTTGAATGTTCATACCCAGAACTTTCTTAAGGCAGAGCACAATTGCAAACACTAGGAAAAATGTTGAAGTTTGGACAGGCCTGTCAGGTGAACAAGAATAAAACCTGAGACATTGTTTGGATTCATTCAACAACAAGAGCAGGCTTCCACACTGTGAAAATACATGTCAGTCTTGCTGGTTTTCCTTTCATCTCAACAATGCTAATGCTGTTGCCAATAAGATTTCCTGTCCTATCTTTAAAATACAATTATTCACCTATTGTCTTAGAAACTCTGGTGGGTTGATTACAGTAATGGCCCCATTGGCCACGCCTTTCTTGGACTCTTAGAGCTGCAATGTAAACAACCCTGGACTGGCTTTCTGGGGAATGAGAGCCATGAGATACAGTACCTCCTTTTGCACCCACCATTGCCCTAGCTGACAGCCACCCAACTGCCAGACACGCAAGGCCATCGCAGGCCAGCCAGCTCCCGACTGACTCACCAGCTGACTACAGACCATGTGCAAGCTCAGTCTGTATCATTCAAGCCTGGCCCAGACCAAAAGAACCACCCAGGCCATCCATACACTCATGAGCTAAGTAAAGGATTATCATTCTACAGCCTTAAGTTTGGGGATGGTTTATTTTCCCCACTAACTGATACCAAAAATAACCATAATATATTCCTACAAAGAATTAGCTACTTTGAGAGCATTTTCTGCTTGAATAAAGACTGAAATTTTAGCATTGGTGGTTAATATTTCATCCTTTATCTATCTGAATATCTTAGACTCAAACTGTATAGTCAGAGCTTAAATAATTCCACATTATGGCTATATTCACAGGACACACATGTTTAGCAAGAACATCGTTCTGGCAGTCATTAAAATGCAGAAAAAATTAAATTTTCATAACAAAGTCAACTTTCTTTGATGAATAGATCTGATCACCTATTCACTCTAAAGATTCAAGAATTTCTCTTTTGACATTTCATCAAACAAAGACTTTTTAGATAAAGAATAATCAATAGAGCAGGGGTTTGGCAGGCTGGCCCTGTATTTTTGTAAGTAGAGTTTTATTGGGACACAGTCATGCTCAGTCATTTGCATATTGTCTACAGCTGCTTTCATGTGACAAGGGCAGAGTTGAGCAGTTGCAACAGAGACCTCGTGGCTCACAAAACCTAAAATATTTACTATCTGACTTTTAAGAAAACGTTTTCCCACTCCTGCAATACACTACAAATATCTTTTTAAAGTAAATCTATTAAAATAGCTATTATTAAGATACTTTAAATTGCAAGCTCAGGCTTGACAAAACCTAACCAATTGCATTGCAGGGGGAGATAGTAAGGAAGGGAGGCAGGGGTATGGTCACAAAAACTGTAGGAATGCAACCACTGTTGGGCCTGTTGGGTGGATTTCCCTCAGCTGAGCTGACGTTAGGTTATACAAATAGGTGAGCCAGTGGTCATAACGGATTTACACAAAGTCAAGTGCCACTGAGCTTTGCCCATCTGTTTTTCTGTTGCCTGTTCATGAATCATGTCCCTGGGGAGTCACCTGATTCCTTTGCCAGAACCACTTATGTTTCAGGGATGTCCGAACTCACAGCCAGGGAAGACAGGCATTCTAGGTTTGGCGTTCACCTTTCTAAGCTTCAGTTTCCTTGATTATCAAATGACCACCAGGTAGTCTCTAAAGTTCCTCCCACATTGAACACTGTGACTCGGAGCTGGTGCTAGTGCTTGCAGTGCTGCTAATGGAGCAACAGTTGTGGCAAATAGTGACAATGGCTTCACCAAACCCAATCCGTCCACTGTTCCGGCTTTATTGGATCCTACACCCCTGCCAAACCCTGCTCAGCCAGTTGAAGGGCCTCAAGCTCCGGCAACCCTGTCTTACTGAAGGAACAAGGTACCTGGCTGGTGCCTCACTCAGTGGGGCCACAGCTGGGCAGATGGCAAAATGCTGTGCCACTGGCTTGTCCCAAAAAGAGACAGGAAGCTGATCTTGCAGGAAGTGATCCTGTATACCCAAGTGTTAGCAGTAAACTCTGAGTGGTAAGAATGCCAAGGCTTTTGTTTTCTTTTTATTGATACACATTTTTTGCAATGGTGCATATTCATTGTGTAAAAAGAAAAAGAAACAATCAAAGGTATTTTCAACAGACCCCAGTCCCATCACTAAGGCATCATGACCGCGGAAGCTGATAGCCAGACCTCCCAGCTGCACACTCCCCAGCTTGAACCATGACTACGTTCCCCTTCAAATCCAGTCTTGACAATTGTTCTTAAATACACTTCCCATGCACAGAAGTGTTGCTGGGTGGTTTGTCCTGGGCCCACCTCCTTCACCCCAGGCCTGCTCTGGTCCGTCCATGTGACTGGGAACGTTTGAATTCTGCTCTGGCAGCGACACCACAGCCTGGCATTAGAAACACCTGAGGGAGCTTAATGCAAACTATTATTTCCTGGGGCCCAGACTGGCTTAGTAGCTTAGAAGCAGGACTCGAATGGCTGGCTTTTAAAGTGCCCCAGGTGTTTTTAATGATCCGCTCCATCTGGGACCAGGTCCCTGTGGAACTACAGCCAGAATGTGGTCTGATCTCTCTGGGAAGGTAACCCCATCTCATGCAGGGCCTTACAGCAGTCAACAGGATCAACATGGCAAAGGGATTAATGGGTCACCTCTTGTCAATCATGGCCGTTTGTTTTCTCTAAACCCTTTTTTTTTTCTTTTTATTTTCTTCACTGGGTAAAAAGCCGAACTCCAAAACCGTTCTGCCTATGATCAAAACTCGCTTCTGCCACTTTCCAGTTTTGAGACTATGGGCAAGTTTCTTAACTTCTCTGTGCCTTTATTTGTAAAATAAGGATAATAGTAGTACCATAGAATTGTTGGGAGGATTAAATAAGTTAATATGTAAAATGCTTACAAGAGTGTCTTGCATGTGGTAAAGCTAATTAAAGGTGGCTATTTTATCATTGTTTGATTTTTTGGGGGGTCCATTATGCTGCCCTAGGAGCTCCTGCCTTAGGCCCCTTTCTGCAGGAAGCACAGTTTCCTTGGGGCACTGTCACTAGGTCAGAGAGGGACATTTGGGATGTGTGTGTCAGTATTTATGCAGATGCAACTCCTAACATGGCATTTAAGTTATGAGGGGAATATTGTGCAAGTAAGCAGCTCACAGAGGTACAGGATGGAGGTGGCACAACACACCTGAATGTGGGGCCCCTGGGCCCTGTCAGTGGGTCTACTGCTGGGGACTAGGGACATAGTGGTTCCACATCAAGACAAGCACAGGTAGGGGCTGCCCAGCTCGGGTCACACTCTTCTTTCCTAACAGCATGGCTGGTTGTCTTAGTACATTCTGGCTGCTATAACAAAATACCATAGACTGGGTGGCTTATAAACTCACAGTTCTGGAGTCTGGGGAGTCCAAGCAAGGCACTGGCAGATTCGGTGTCTGGTGAGGGCTACTTTCTGGTTCATAGATGGAGCCTTGTAGCTGTGTCCTCACATAATGGAGGGGGCATGCTAGCTCTCTGGGATCTTCTTGTATAGGAGCTCAGTCTGTATCATTCATTACTGTAATCAACCCACCAGAGTCTCATTCATGAGGGTTCTGGCCTCATGACCTAATCACTTTCCAAAGGCTCTACCTCCTATTATTAATACCATCACATTGGTGATTAGGTTTCAACTATATGAATACTGGGGGGACACAAACATTCAGACCATACCACTGGCCGTTTGGAAAATACCCAATGTTTTAAGATGCAATTATTGAAACAATAGACCAAAAGCAAAAGTTGAGAAATTTCATCACTTTCCAAGTTTCAGTTGCAGGTGTGGAGTTTTCAATTTAGTGAATTCCTTTCTCCTGTTCATGCCATGGGTTAATAAACAACCACAGTCACGGCTGATCACAGAGAGAGAGAGGGAAAAAACCATCTTTCCTCCAACCTGTCAACTCTGTACCTGGAGCAATTTGGGATGGCAGAGCTCCAGCAACTGCAAAAAGCTGCCATTACCAGTGTAAATGTAATCTTTTACATGCACGTGAGTTATGCTACTTGGTGGCTGCTTTTTTTTTTTTTTTTGAAACTACATTATTAGCAACCCACAATGAATCAGTCCTTTATTTTTAGTCACCTATCATGAATCTCTCTCTCTATTCCCTGGATGGCATTAGATACTTCACCTGATAATTTAATGAGCACACTTCATAAAAATAGCACGATTATCCATATTTACAACCTGGACATTTCTAGTGTCACCTTATGTTTGGGGGTGTTTAGCATTTACTAGATGCCCTCCAGGAGAAATAAATGGTAAGTGGTGCAGAGACTACCCCCTTGAGGCACTTAAAGTCAGTCACTGATGAGGTGGAAAGACCACACGAATTCAAGTGAGACCACCTGAGTGTGAGGCCCAGCTGCAAACGT
>CM052437.1:120703483-120730374 GCA_028533085.1 Varecia variegata | reverse complement strand
CATCCTCAGAGTTTCTCGTTTAATTGGCCTGGGTGGGGCCCAGCGCTGATAGGTTTTAAAGCTCACCAGGTGAGTCCAATGCGTGCAGCAGGGTTGAGAACCACTATTCTGCACTTGGCAGCAAATTGCTGCTTGTCTGCTTAATACTCCAAACCTGGTCAGTAACAACAAGAACAAGATGTGGGATTTCCTGTGCGCCAATATCCTTTCCCAGCTCCAGAAGGGTGGCACTGGAACCACAAAGAAAACACCAAGCCTGTGCTATGCAGCTGGAAATGTGTGTTTTTCACGCAAGCCATGGAACGGAGCTGCTGCCCAGCTGCAGCATTTAATATCCCTGCTGCAGGAAGGGGAGAGGAATGACCTGAAAGGAATAAGGCTCAGAGCTTTGATAACCCAGATACCCAGAACTTCATTTGCCTCCAGTTCTGGTCGGTCAGCTTGAGTTGCAAGAAACGGAAGCTTGCTGCTTGTGTGGGCCCGGATAAAGAGGATGGGATGGGAGGATGCAAGGCAAGCTTACGGAAGTGGAAGAGCCAGAAGCCAACCCTGCATGTCCCCAGGAACATTAGCCATGGGCAGTCAGGAACCAAGATGACTTCCGCCTTCTCCCAGATTCCACACTACCTCCCTCCTCTGTGCTCCTGTGATCTAATCTTCCTGGTCTCTCTCAACTGGTTTCACCTCCTCCAACAAGAGTCCTGACTCTGCTTTGAGACTCCTTGGCTCAAATTCCTACCACAAATTGGTGGCCTTGTATTACTTTGTTCAAATTTGCTCACTCAAATTTGATCATCCATGCTTGTTTATTTGAGCTGGAACACCCAAATCATGGGTCTTTACTCAACCAATAAATTGGCTGGCCTCAGGTCAAGAGTTCACTCCTGTTCTCATCAGCTATGGATGAGGAAGAAAGACCATAACATGGGACCAAGTGTTAAATTGGAAGTTTCAACTGGGACACCAAGATTTATGGATACTAGATGTCAAATTGAGTTGTAAAACAGACAACCATGCAGATACAGGCATGCATTGTTTAATGATGAGGATATGTTCTGAAAAATGTGCTGTCAGGCAATTTTGTCATTGTGCAAACATAATAGAGTGTACTTACACAAACCTAGGCAGTATAGCCTACTGCATACCTAGACTATAGTATAGCCTATTGCTCCTAGGCTACAAATCTGTACAGCATGTTACTGTACTGAATACTCTTGGCAACTGTAATACAATGGTAAGTATTTGTGTATCTAAAAGGAGAAACAGTACAGTAAAAATAGGGTATTATAATCTTATGGGACCACCGTCATATATACAATCCAACCTTGACCTAAACATCATTAGGTAGTGCATGGCTATATTTCAAACAGGTGGTAGAGCACCAGCTAGATTACTCTCAGACTCACATTGGGGAGGACAAAGGGTAAAGAAAGGATTTTAAAAATTGTTGCTTTGGAACTCTACCAAAAAACTCTTAGAACTAATTGATAGACAAATTCAGTGAAGATGCCGGATAACAAAATCAATATACAAAAATCAGTAGTGTTTCTACACATGAACAATGAACTAGCTGAAAAATAAATTGAGAAGGCAATCTCATGTATAATAGCTACAAAAAATAATAAAATACTTAGGAATAAATATAACCAAGGAGGTTAAAGACCTCTACAAGGAAAATTAACACAGACAAAATAAATTGAAGAGGATACAAACAAATGAAAAGACATCCCACGCTTGTGGCTTAGAATAATAATAGTGTTAAAATAACCATCCTACCCAAAGCAAATTACAGATTCAATACCATCTGTATCAAAATACCAAGGAAAAAATTCTTCACAGAAATAGAAAAAAAAACCACCTAAAATTTGTATGGAACTATAAAGGACCCCAAATAGCCAAAGCAATCCTAAGCAAAAAGATCAAAGCTGGGGGCATTATACTACCAAATTTAAAAATATACTACGAAGCCATAGTAAACAAAACATCATGGCACTTGCATAAAAAGATAGATACATAGACTAATGGAGCAAAATAGAGAACCCAGAAATTAATCCACGTACCTGCAGCCAACTAATTTTTGACAAAGGTGCTAAGAACACTCATGGGAAAAGGACAGTCTCTTCAATAAATGGTGCTGGGAAAACTGGATAGCCACATGCAGAAGAATGAAACTAGACCACACCTCTCACCCTACATAAAAATCAACTCAAAATGGATAGAAGACCTAAATATGAGACCTGAAACTGTAAAACTACTAGAAAAAAATATGGGAAATGCTTCAGGACACTGGTCTGGAAAAAGATTTTTAGGAATAAGATCTCAAAAGCACAGGCAACAAAAATAAAAATAAACAAATGAGATTATATAAGACTATTAATAAAAAGCTTCAGCACAGCAAAGGAAACAATCAACAGAGTGAAAAGACAACCTATAGAATGGGAGGAAATATTTGCAAAACATTCATCTGATAAGAAATTAATATACAGAATATTCAAGGAACTCAAACATCTCAACAGAAAAAACAATCTGATTAAAAAATGGACAAATAATCTACACAGACATTTCTCAAAAGAAGGCATACATATGGCCAAAAGGTATATTTAAAAATGCTCAACATCATTATCATCAGAGAAATGCACATCAAAACACATTAAATTGTCATCTCACCCCAATTAGGATGGTCATTATCAAAAAGAAAAAAAAATAACAAACGCTAGTGAGGATGTGAAGAAAAAGGAACTCTTAAACATTGTTGGTGGGAATGCAAACTACTACAGCCATGATGGAGAACAGTATGGAGGTTCCTCAAAAAACTACAAATGGAACTATCATGTGATGCAGCAATCCCACTATTGGGAATTTATCCAAAGGAAAAGAAATCATTAAAGAGACATCTGCACCCCCATATTTATTGCAGCACTATTCACAATAGCCAAGATATGGAATCAACCTAGGTGTCCAATAACAGATGAATAGATAAAGAATATGTGGTATATACGTACAATGGAATATTATTCAGCCACAAAAAGAATGAAATCCTGTTATTCATGAATGGAACTGGAGGACATTATGGTAAGTGAAATAAGTGAAATAAGCCAGGAACAGAAAGTTAAACACTGCATGTTCTCACTCATATTTGAAAGCTAATAAAAAGTTGATCTCATAGAAGTAAAAAGTAGAACAGAGGATACTAGAGGCTGGGAAGGGTAGGGGGAAGGGAGGCATAGGGAGAGATTTGTTAAAGGACACAAAATTACAGCTACATAGGAAGAGTAAGTTCTATTTCATACCACTGCAGGATGACTATAGTTAATAATATATTGTATAGTTTCAAATAACTAGAAGGAGGATATTGAATATTCCCAACACAAAGAAATTTGCCAAATGTTTGAGATGATGGATATGTTGATTACCCTGATCTGATCACTATACATTATATGTATTGAAACATCACTTTGTACCCATGAATATGCATAAATATTATGTGTCAATTAACAAAATTTAAAAGTATAAAAAATTATTACAAATTAAAAAAAAAATATTTCTTTGGAAAGAGCCAATCTCCCTGTATGACCTCCTACCCCCAGCTTTAACAGTCCCTACTCCGAAAGATCAATATGTCTTCCCTACAGGGACCCAGAAGATGGGTGTCTGATCACATCTGAAAAAGCTTACATAGCCTGTGGCAGCAGAGTGGACAACTGCATCTAGGAAGTAACTTTCTGTTGGCCCCTCAAGGTACATGAGTCCTGGGGATCGAAAGTTGAAACTGTGGTAGGAATGCTGGCTTGGGGATTCTGCCCAGGGATGTGGGGCTCCAGAGGAGAAGGTTAGTGGGTATAATATCAGGGGCAGACGCAGAGGGGTACCAGGAGAAGCCAGCCAAAGAAGAGGTGCTGTCTAGGTCAGGGAGGTTGTGTTCAGAAAGGCCAGCGGGGGAGTCTCAGGAGAACCCAGGAAAGCAACTGCAAGACAAAGGTCTAGAGAGTGCGATGCCATCTTATGACATCACCAGTCATGTATGAACTTACCTATCCTCCAACCTTCCTTCTGTTTCAGCCCTGAAGGTCCAGAGGATTCAGCTAGTCTAAGGAGGAGTAGAAATATCAGGCACAGAAAGAAAGAAACCACCAACCTTTGCATGGAAGAAATCCATGCCCAAATTGAGTCACCTGTGCCAAACTAACTAGAAAATTTTTGTCTGAGAGTGACCAGGAAGTTTGTGATATTGCTCTGAGTTTTCATCCAGGAATGGCGAGAAAACAACCACATTGAAAAGGTTTGAAAGGACAGTGGGAAATAAAAATAAAATTGTCTTTAGGGTTCCATCCCATGAGTTCTGCTGGTTCAACTGACCAGTTGTATAACAGATGGGGCTATGGAGCAAGGAGTTGTGGACAAGACCCATTAAATTAGAGGGAGCAGTTTCCAGGCTAGTTAGGGTATGTAGTAGGTATTGCTCCATTTAAAATCAGCTCCCAAATTCTTGTGGCTATTCCCAAAGGATCCAGTCTTTCCCAGAGACAAGACCTCCGTAGGCAGATGGCTCTGGAAGTCTGTGGTTTAGCTCTGTACCAGTGCACTCATTAGCATGTCAGGTTCACCAACAGACAGGGCAGCATCCACCCATTGAACTGACCAGCCTAACACTGTCCAGTTGACATGATTATGTGATGACCTTCCTAGAATGGTCACTTTGGTGGCCAAGGTGACCAGACACATTCATCTACGGCCCACTCACAAATGAGCCTTAGAATTTCAAGCTTCTTTTCTGTTTCTGGCCAGAAGTCTTCAGGCATAGTCAGCTGAGCTGTGCAAACCCCACAATTCGACTGTCGGGCAGGGCTCCTGTTGAATAAGCCATGCCTCCCTATATCTCATGGGTTAGAAGGGGGGTGGGCAGTGAGTGGCCACATCACATTTCATTTCTAAGTTTACTAAGTTAACAACAACAAAATTATCTTCTACTAGAGTCCAGACAATAAGGCTGGTACTGCAAAGCACACAAAAACAAGACAATCTCTCCCCATAAATATTTACCTTACAATAAAGAGGGCAAGACAAGGGGGTCATCCCACTGCAAGAGGAAGGAAAGACAGGGGGAACAGGGAAGGTAGCCACAAGACTCTCTGGGAAGTTGTGATGTGTGAGCTGGTCTTGAATGGGTAGCATTTTAATAAGAAAAGATAATGAAGGGGGAGGGGGGCAAGAAAGCCATTCCAAGACAAGGGGACTTGTCCCCCTCACCCCGCCCCACTGCCTGGCCTACCATGGGAGCTTTGCCTTCATGCTAAGATTGGGGAGGTAAAAAAAAAGTGTCATCTCCTGTGCAAAATCTGGCCTATTTTGGGGTTGCCTGTAGTGTTCTGTAAATGGAAGTTGGCAAGTACAAGGAGTATTCTGGACAATTATTTAACAGATAAAATGGCTTGGGGTATAGACATCTAGTGGGAATCTCTGCTTTTCTCTCCTTCAGCTGCTGTTGTACATGGATTCTTAATTTAGGTCCATGGATGGGTATTGGAGGGTCATGAATTTTTTAAATTGAATGCATGTTTTTATATTTTGGTGAATTTTTCTGGAGTACTGGGCCAGAGATTTCACCAAATTATCAAAGAGATCCATGACCAAGAAAGGTTAAAATCACATACCTAAAAGAAAGAAGAAAGGAGGTTAATGTATCAAATTAGGTTGGCTTGAATAAAATAATTAAACTAAAGGAGCGGGGTTCTGGGTCCTTTTTGACTTTGGACAGACTCAGAATATTCCCTTCCAGTGCATGACCCAGGCACGAAACTCAGGGGGTCTGGTCTATGAAAGATGGGCCTCTTGACCAAAAAACAGGGATGGGAGTGGGAAAATAAACAAGAATCATTTTCTGATCTTCAGCTTTGTCATTGCTAAACTTGTGTTCTTGACTTTACTTTCTAAAGACAGGGGCAAGGCTGTATCTACCACTGGCACAGCATGAGGCCATTCCAAGTCCCACCATCCCCAGGTTGTCTTCCCTTGGACTTGCCATGCTGACTGCATCCGCCAGGGGAGACGCTGCTTTGTTCTAAGGCAGGGATGACAGGATTTCAACTCCCACGCGACTGACTCTGATCTGTTTTTAGTGGTTGCCTGTAGTGCTGTGTAAAGAAGGATTCTAGACCAAGAGTGGCTCAGAGGGAAGTTTTTGCTTTATTTGTTTAAAGGCATTCTCTCCAAAAGGCTCCTACTAAAACCCAAGTTTTTTCTGGGGAAAGTCATTCAAGATTCCCTTATTTATGTGAATAAGGATTGATTGGTTAGAACATCAGGTTCTCCCACACAACGCCCTAAGGGCAAACCCCGGGCAACCTGAGCTGTGGCAGAGAGGAGGGTAGAGGAAGGGAGAGGGGGAGGGAGAGAGCGAAGAGAGGCAGGATGCACCTGGGAGGGATGAGCATGTAACACCTGTCCTTACCAATCATGACATGCAAAAAGACAAATATGAGGAACTAAGGATTTGGGCGGTAGGGACTTTCTGACTGTTGTGTTAGAAACATAAGCAGGCACAGGACTGGGACCCTCTCCATAGCAATTCTTTGCTGGGCAAAACCTCACCACGAATCACTGCTGCAGCAAACAGCCAGAAGGAATGGTCACATGCTCTACATAGAAATAACTGCTCAGAGGGCTGCTCTGTAACTTCTACATATCGGAAGCCATGGGAAAATTTTGAAAGATCCTGATGTAGCTTAAGTCAGTGATTCTTAAAGATCCCAATGCAACTTGACTCAGTGATTCTTAACCTTGGCTGCACCTTGGAATTTCTTGGGGAGCTTTGAAAAATATTGATGCCTGGATTCCCCAGTTCCCCCGAACCCCCATCTAGAGATTCTAATTCAACTGGGCTGGGGTGCAGCCTGGACTCTTTAACAGCTCCCCAGGTAATTCTACTGGGCAACCAAGGCTGAGAACGCTGCTTAGGAAAAACGTGGGAAGCAGAGATTCTGATCCAGGAGGTCTGGGGTAGGGGCCCAGGAATCTGTATGGAGAAAAACCTTCCCAAGATGGGTATCTCTCCATGGTACACAACAATCACATGAATTCAATTTGTCAGTTCAGGAAAAGCAGATCAATCTGATTATCTAACATTGTGTAGACATAACACCTAGTTGATTAATTGAACTTTCCTCTTTTCAAGTAATCACTTTGACATCCTGTTGAAAGAGCTGTCCTGCACTGTTAGTTTCAGCATTTTGATTGAATTGACTGCTCCATCCATCAGTGCCCATCATATCTTGATCCTGTATCCCCGTGCCCATCACAATGCCTGGTACACAGAGGACAATCAAATATTAAGTAGGGCAAAACCAGTAATTACCTGAGGATCTTTTTTTGAAAAAAGTATAGACCCCATCCTAGACTAATTATGTTTTAAATATTTGGTATGGGGCCCAGGCATTAGACCTACAAACGGTAGATGATTGAACACATTTTTTAGCCAAAATGACCAAACTGGTATGTGTGTGCATGTGTGTGTGTATAGACCCCACTTCAATCTTTCTCTGATATCACTCTCTTTCTCTTCTGGTGGGGAGAAGCCTCATGCAGCCTGGCAGATGGGGTGATGCGTAAGCCTTTCTCTCCTTATCTTCTTTCCCTAAACTAATCTCCTGGATGAACAGGTCACATCTGGGGACTTTTAGTGTTTGGGAATTTGCAGCTCTTTGAAAAATCCTTCCTTGGCTGACCAGAGGGTTCTCAAAGGGATGATCCAACCTCTCATTAGTATGTCCAAGGCCTGGCTGAGTAGTATCCTGGGAAAATTGAGCCTGGTGGATCTTCTAAAACAGCTACAGCTGATAACACCCAGCACATCCTCAGCTAATTTGGCTGCTGGGGATGGGCTAACAGCAGAATAATTCATGGTCAGTCCTGGTTGTGGGGCCAAGAAAGCCAGAGTGGCCCTTTGAGAGGGTCAGTGTGGGGGCCTCCCTGCACAGTCCTGTGGATGTTATGTTGGGGCTTGGTGTTCCCAGACCCTTTGCTCAGATGTTCCTGTGGGCTTTGCTCACAAGAATATTAATGAGAAAGCAACAGCTCATCCCAGCCCACAACCTTTGATCCACTTGAAACGTTTTAGAGAAAAATTTGATACTTAAAGGTTTTTTTGGTTGGTTTTCCATACATCCTTCACAAAGAAATTGGTCATTTGCATTTAGGACAAATCTGCTCCGTTCCGAGAGGAAGCCCTCCCCACCCACGGGAGACACCCCCGTGGCCCTCCCTGTCTGACACTCTTCCCCCGTCAGGGCTGACACTGGAACAGCAGAACCGGATGTTCGCACAGGGAAACACCTCTGGGCTGCTTAGTCAATAGATGCAGCCCCGTGAGCTACATGCACCTCTTTTCTTCATAAATATCCAGTTTCAGGTATTCCTTTACAGCAACACAGAATGGACGAGACAGATGGGTTTTACTCAGTGAAATGAACAAGATAATTGCTATTCTCAAAAACTCACAAGACTTGCAACTCTACACAGCTAAGGTGACAAGGGATGAGCAGGGAGAATGTGCAGTCAGAACTAGGATGGGGCCAGGTTCTATCCATCTTGTGACAAAGCAGGGCGCAAAGTTCTCCCAGAAGCAGCCCCACCCCAGGCAGAATGCCCTGGGCCTTCCCCTGTCTACTGTGCCTATGTCTTTCTTTTTTTTCAGTCACCAGTTATAAAAAGCATTCATGTCCCTCTTCTCCTTGGCCCAGAGGAAGGGATAGAACCAATCGCAACCCTGGTTGCTTTCCTGGTTGGGAAAGCCTTTTAGTGTATGTACTTTGTGCGGAGAAGGGAAGGGGAGGGGATCAAGGAAGGGAAGATGCTGCTGCCTTAGATGGAGGGAAACCGAGGGACCGGCCCAGAAAGACCATCTTCTCCACATTCCCTCTGTCCTTCATCTCTCCCTCTACCCGCCATCGTGTGCTCCATGTGTTGAAGACTTGGTTCGTGAGCTGTTGTCAAGCCCAGGGGCTCTGACTTTGTGCAATAATGGGGAACCCCGGCCTGATTTCATAACATGTGCACTGGCCACGTGTATACATCCACACACCCACGCTCTGCCCAGTTCTGTTTGGTGACTTGACATTCAGAGTCATCTGGCCTAGAAGCAGGTGACACAGCTATGGCCAAGATTCTAGAAGGTCATTATGTTCTAGTTACAACTAATGTAGTCCAAAGAATAATCATCTGTTTAGCAAATTTCTGTACAACAGTTCCAAAATCAGTACCTTAAAAGACAGGTTGGAAAATGTGTGTGTGCACACATGCATGTATCTCTCTCCCTACCTCTCCCTCTCTCTCTCTCTCTATATATATATAAAGAGACATATATATGTCTCAAAGTCTCTAATAGAAAAATGAGTAAAGGACACAAAAGACAAGTAACAAAAGAAACACAAATGATTAAAAACCTTGGAAACCTCAACATTTCTAGGACTGAAAGAAGTGTGTATTAGAACATCGAGAGTAGACAGTGAACGCAGACAGTACTCTGTCTTATTTAGGAAATGGGGAAGCAGACTCTCCCAAACATTATTGCTGGTAATGTAAATTGATACAATCTGACCTTTCTGGAGGAGAATCTAGCAATAGGTAGCAAAATTTTAAAAAGGCATTCCCCTAACACAGCAACTTCACTTCCAGGAACTTATTCTTAAGAAATAATTAGAGGATTCCACAAGGACGTTTATACGAGGATTTACAGGGAAAACAAGCCAAACCTCCACAATAGAAACTTGGTTGAATAAATTATGCTAATGTATACCATGGGGTATTCTTTAGCCACCAAAAAATAGTGTACAGCAGTATTTATTGACATGGAAAGGAGTCGACAACATACAAAGTACAGAAGCTAGACTACAAAGGCATGCAGGGTATGATACAATTTTTTGTAGACTCTATCTGTTTATGCACAAAAAGTCTAGAAAGAATATATATACCAAAAATAAATCATTTTTTGTTTCCTCTGGATTATAGGATTTTGTTTTTTACTTTTTTATATTTTTCTGTATTCTCTGAATTGTAAATAATGAACATTAGTGCCTTTTTAAATCAGATAAAACCAGTAATGTTGAAACGCTCTGGACAATGGAATGAAGTGCTCAGTCAGTAGCTCTCAGTAGAAAGGAAATCTCCTTTCTCCTCCCTTCCCACCGGCAGCCAATCCATCACGCCATCTCCAGCTAGGATTATGCTCCCACTCTCTCAGGCAGATGAGCATCTATCCTATTTTTAAAGCTGCCAGAGAAAGAGGCTTCAAAATTTCCCTGGGCAATCCATTCCAGGGTTTATTAAATCCATCTGAAAAAGAAATTTCTCCTTACGTCTAATCTGAAACACCTGTGCTGGGATTGAAGCCACTGCTTTTCTCCTGCAACTTGCAGTGCAAATAGGAAATGCTGACTGCCATTTGTCCTCCTCAAGAGCAATTATTTTCCAGAATATCTGAAACTATATGTGTCCTGCAAGTTAAACCTATGTGCATGTGCATGCACACGTGTTCTCAGGACGCTTTACATAAGCAAGATCACATCAGTGAATGTTCAATTCTGGGCCTGAGGCTCAATGGAAGGGGCCATGTGGAAAGCCCACCCCATCCTGGGCTGCTGCTCTGAAGCACAGAACTGCAGCCTGGGTTTGCTCCTCTGGCTCTTTTTAGTGGGGGCAAGATCAGGCACGTACCCTTGAGCAGGAATGAGAGCTAGAGATGTTGCAGGAAGCTGTCTCAAACTATTCTGGTTGATAAGGAAGTATACTGCCACCCCTAAGCCTTGAGAAATTGAAAGAGAACACTTTGCTGGTGCTGACAGCCCTGGGAAGGACACACTGGGACAAGGGCCTTTTATCTGTACATTCCCTAACTACTCCTCTGTCCCCCTCCCCTGCCTCCTCCTGCTGTTTCCTCCTTCCACCCTTCAGACTTCTTCCCTATTTCCTCTCCTGCCCAATCTGCTGTCCTCAACGCCATCACAGCTAACATTTATTATTGTCCATTAACTACGTGCCAGACACTGTTCTAAAAATACTGCATGTCCTCATCTCATTCTTCCAACCTCCCTAGGAGGTGGAGATCCTCACCTACATTTACAGTGGTCTCATCCAAGAGCTCACTCCTGTACATGCTGAGGACCAGATGGTGTCCAGATGCAGTCCTTTGGAGCCACAGGTGGTTTCCCTGTATCTAGAGGGGGTGGTGGCGGGGATGTGCCCAAGAACGTACTATGACTCAGAGATTGAGGGAGCTAAGCAGGGTAGAGATGTGGAGAGATCACAGGCTTTGGTGCATGGAGCAAATGCTGTCATAGCTCCACCCATACCCCTTGGACATTCGTATGTTAGAGATGACTTCTAATTGCCAGTGTCTACATCTCTGTGCCCAAAGGCTTTTGCTCCCCAAACCATGAGAGGCCACTCTGGAAGCAGCCCCTCTACCAGTGACTCTTGGGTGTCAATACATAAATATCCCAGCTCCTTCAGCCCTTAAGTGGGATAATTGTGGGTCGTGAGTTTTATATGGTTTCCCCTGGGATTCAAGAGCATTTGCCCACAGCAGTAGCTGATATAATAATGCACCCTTCATTGGCCACCTTCCTTTCCTGCATTGTTTTTCACTGCTCAAGAAACTACTTGCATTTGAACCATTATCTCAAGGTGTCCTTCTGGGAAAACCCAACTGAGACAGAGTCTACGACAGACTTGGCTTGAATTGTGGTTGTGATGCCTTTGTTCCACATGACTTTTGATGAGCTCTAACTCTGGATATGGGGGTGAGGTACTGCAGGTGTTAGACTTCTTCTGCCCAAGCTTCGTTGAAGTTCTGGCAAACAGCCACTCCAGAAACGACCATTCTTACTATTGCTGTGGAGGTGGTGCTGTTGTTACATGGTAGCTGTCCCCAGCCCTAAATAAGAATAACAAATATTTCCCTTCCTCACTAACGCTTCTGGAATTTTAATCCCAAAGTCTTGAAACTGGGGCCAGGAAGGTGAAAAGCAAGCCCTGATATCAGATGCAGTTCCTTAGAGTTCAATTTCTATTTCAAAGAAATAATTGCAAGTAATTTTCAAAGAATGAGTACTCTTAAATTGTTATACCCACTTGATAATTTAGAGATGCTAATTCCTTCCTTGGGTAGAGTCTTTTAATGTCAGAACATTTCCATCCACTTTTTATAAACACATTTGATTATCATGGCTGATCTTTGTGTCAGTTGCGTAGAATTTATAATAATAAATAACAAAACACTACCTGACTGTCCAGGAATAAGATAATGTTTAACTAAACTATTCTGCCTTCATGCAATGGAATACTATGTGACCATTAAAAATATTTACAAAGAGTTGATAATAACATGGGAAAATACTGGAGTCATCATATTCAGTGAAGAAAAAAAAATCAGAATACAAATTAAATGAAAAAAAATCACATCAGGATATAGTATCATCTCAATTAGTAAAAAATATAGAAAAAAGATAGGAAGGAAATATACTAAGTATTAACTGTCACCATCTCTGGGTAGGTGGAATTTTCAAATATTAATTGTAATAATACTTTTATAGTCAGAAAACATATTTTAATGATTTTTTTTCTTAAAGGAACTCCTTAAGGCAAAAAAACCAAAGGTAAGCATTTCAGAATAGCTCATTGCATATTTCTCTAAGGTCATCATAACCTTATCTATCAAAAAACTGTCCTGGATTAAGTAATAATAACCCAGGCACAATAATTTGCTGTGATATATTAAAATTTACTTCACTGAAGAGAATGCTATACTCTGTATTGTTCACATGCTTTTAAAACCAACTAACTGCTGGATTGGCATTAAGTTATTTTGCAAGAGAAAAGTTAGCAAGCCATCTACCAGCTGGGACTGTCCACTCTTATCCATGGCCTATTTGTTGCATTATTTGATCATGGCCCAACAGAGCAATCACTGTCTACCGTATATCAAAAGCAACCATGCAATTAAGTCAAGTTAAGCTCAAAGTCTGTCAATTCAATGAGACAAATAAGGTTTAAAATAAAAAAAAGTCAGCTGGCATCATATGAAGCAAGATTGATTGATTGAACGTCTTAGTTTTCAACTGATTTGCAGCCCTTTTGCTTAAAGTACAGCCTGTTTCTAACTACATAATCTCACCAAAGCCAATAATAATTTTTTAAAAAAAAACTTTCTATAATTATCAAGGTACCAATGTTTATGTTCCAACTGACAATCATCCCAGAACTACAGGAATGGGTGGGAGATGGCCTCCAGCCCTAGACTCAGCAGAAATCCTTAGGAAAATGGAACTTTTGGATCCGACTTCTAGAGAAATAACAAAAGGGCAGCTTCTGACAAAAGCTACCCTGCTGAAATCAGCCACAATTCCCAGAGCTACTTCCCATTACATACTTACAAATAGCTATTATAGTCCTTAGTGGCTGCAGTGGTTTCCTTGGAACTGTCTGATAATGTAACAATAACACCACTAGATTATGGTGTTATTGTTATTTTTCCTCTTCTTTGTCCTCTCTGCCTATGGATACTCCTTAGACTAGGAATATCTGTACCACTAGACTCTCTAAAGGAAATAGGGCAGCCACCAGCCCAATGTAACAGGCAAGTACTGCCCTGGAGGTGAGAAATCCCAGGGGCTGGTCTCAGCAATTTCATGTACAGTAAGACCTTATTCAAGTCAGTCTTTTGAGTTCCTGGGCACTGCATAAAAAATGGAAAGTTTGAAGAGTTTCATATTCAATAATATGGCAAACCAGATCATGTGAAATTCTTTCATAAAATGCAACATAAAATAAAGCAATAATTGATTGAAATGCGTAGTTGATCTCACAAGAAGATCAGGGAAATCCTCAGAGTACAAAAAAAAAAAAGAAGTTTTTAAAAAACGGGTGAAGCCAACATTGCTCCGGAGACATTAGTCTACTCATCAGGAAGACAGAAGATGAAGCTTTGGGCTTTTCAAAGGTAGAAAGCCAAAAAACAGACACTCCTTCCACCCAACTCTACATATTAAGTTAGATCTCCAAAGAGCTACTGCATCTTCAGGGAAAAGGTGAATGATAACAACAAAAACAAGAACAAAACTCTCACACAGAGGCAGTGGCTCTGAGCAAGAAGGGAAGACGTCCCCCCACTGAGAATCTCTAACTTTAAGGCAACCTGTACTCATTCATTCATTCATTCATTCATCAGATATTTATTGAACACCTACTATGTGCCAGGCTATGACCTGGACATTGGAGATATAACAGTGAACACAATTACCTTGAAAGAGCTTACATTCTAATAGTGGAAGACAGATAAGAAACAAACAAAAAAGTATGTCAGGCAATGATGAAGGCTAAGAAGAAAAATAAAAAAAAAAATAAGGGAAAGGATGATAAAGAGTGACTGACTGGGTAGAATTTGATATAGTTTGGTGAAGGAAGGACTGTCTGATAATGTAACATTTGAGCAAGACTGGAAAGAAGTGAGGAAGTGATCCATGCAGATATTTAGGGGACATCAAGTGCAAAAACCCCTAAACCAGGCTGTCTGAGGAGCAGGGAGGTGTCCGGAGCAGAGTGAGCCAAAGAAGAGAGTAGAAGATGGGGTCCCAGAGACAGTAGGAGCCCAGACCATAGAGGACCTCATGGGCCATGCAGTGACCTGGAATTCATTCTGAAGAGATGGAGAGACATTGAAGGTTGAGTTGACATGTGGAAGCTCACCCTGAGAGCTGCATGGAAAACCGATTGCAGGAGAGCAGGAGTGGAAGGGGGACACCAGTTATGGACAACAGGCTAAGCACAAGGTGGTGACTGATGGCTCAGACCTCGTGGTGCAATGGAGGTGGCAACAATGGCCAGACTCTGGGAAGGCCAAAGGACTTCCTGACAGATGGGAAGTGGGTTGCAAGAGAGAGGATCCAAGGTGACTTTGAGACTGTGGCCTGGTTAACTGGAAGAAGAGAGTTGGTTTTTCTGAAATGAGGAAGAGGAGGGAGGAGGTAGAGGAACTGGTGGAGACCACTGATTTAGGTGTGCATATATTCACCTTGACAGCATCATAGACCTACAGTGGGAGATGCCATTGTTAAAAGAAAATTTAAAGCCTTAAGAGGCTCATATTATAATAGGAGAAAGGCTGAAAAATGGATGAGCTAAACATTCATTAGGAAATTAGAGATAGATATGGAAATCAATGTAAGCAAGTAGAAGGCAGGACATTTTTTTTTAAATGAAGTAGATGATGAAGGTACCTTTAAGAGGCTCAAGAAAACCAGTGTTGATTCTTTGGAGAAAAACTGGTAAAATTAACATACCTCTAGCAAAACTACTGAGGTAACAAGAAAAAAAGGCACAAATAGACAACTATTAGAAATGAAAGAACATGATAACAAATGAGGTGTGAAAGAAATCCATGCATGTTCCTGCAAATCTGGTTCTGAACCGGGACATGGCTGCAACAATGACTTTGGCCAGTCCTATGAGAGCTTCTGTAGGGCTGCAGTGGCCCTACGGTATTGTGCAGAATGGAGGCAAGGGCTGGGTCTTCATGTGCACGCACTGGCCTGATGTGGGATGCAGTCTGCCCTGAGAAATGGACTGACCTTGGCAAGGCAGCTCCCCCAGCCGGGGACAATCCCCAGAGAGGGGTTCACTGGTGCTCCTGGCATCAGCAGGAATGGGTGCTTCTGTCTTGGGGGCATGGGGAGAGTGCACACCCCATTATCTAGTGCAAATGTTATGCCAATAAGTTTTGATGAAATAGACAAGTTCCCCAAAATTATAGCTTTCCAAAACTGACTTGAGAATGGAAAACCTGACTGTTCTTATAACCTTAAAATAAATTCAATCGGTAGTTGTGGCTTTTGTCTTCCCGTAAAGAAAGCACCCGTAAGTTCTAACAAACATTCATGGATCATACAAGCTCTTAAGAGAAGAAAGAGAAGGACAGGAAGAGGGAGACAGAGATGAGAGGGAGGAAGAGGAAGAGGAGGAAAGATGGGATAATTCAACTAACTTCATAAAGCTGATGTAGCAAAATGAGACCAGACTTGTACGAGAAGAATTATATAACAATCTCATTCATGAACACAAATGCAATGATACTAAACAAAATGCTAGCAAACCAAATCCACCACTATATAACATACAAAATACATATGACCAAAATTAGTTTAGTACCAGACAGTGTTTTAATGTAATTTACCTCAAATTAAGGGTAATAATAGGCCTTTATCCACAAAGGAATCATAAATGTTGAACATGTAGGAGATGTTCAAACTCATTAGTAAATCAGAGAAATATCATTTTAAACTTACCAGATTGACTAAAAAAATGGTTTTTATCTGACAATATCAAGGATAAGCAAGACTATGGCATAATAGAGAGTCTGGAATACTGCTTGTGGGAGTATAAATTGACACAATCACTTTGGTAAATAGTCACTATGGGGGGCGCTGAGTCTGCATGTACCCCAGAACCCAGCATTCCTCTCATAGGTTTATATCTTGAGGAAGCTCTTGCCTGTGGGCACAAAAACCAAATGCAGGAGTGTTCATAGAGACAGTGTTTGTAATGGCAGGAACCTCCATCTGAACGTCCAACAACCACAAAAGCAAAAATAAAGTGTGGTACACTCATAAAAACAGATAGCACATTTCAGTGAAAAATGGGTAAACTAGTGCTACTTGTATCAACATGAACAAATCTCACCTCATGTTGTGTATTTAGAAGAATGCTGTTTACAGTAGTCCCTTCTTATCCTCAGGGGATACGTTCTAAGACCCCCCAGTAGATGCCTGGAACTTCGGATAGTACCAAACACCATGTTTTGTACTATGTTATGCTATGTTATGCTATGTTTTTAATCTGATCACTGAGATGACTACTGAGTGACTCACGGGCTGGTGGCGTAGACGGTGTGGATGCGCTGGACAAAGAGATGATTCACGTTCCGGGTGGGACAGTGCAGGATGGTGTGAGATTTTTATCACACTACTCAGAACAGCACTCGATCAAAAACTTGTAAGTTGTTTACTTCTGCAATTTTCCATTTAATATTTTCGGACTGAGGTTGACCGCCAGTAACTGAAACCGCAGAAAAGAAAACCACAGACAAGGAGGGATTGCTGTATGTCATGTTTAAAAAATTATTAATCTAAATAGTATATTGTTTAAAATTATAAGTGTGTCTGATGGGCTTAAAAGGCCCGACACAGGTTGGGAAGCTACATCTGCAGTAAAACAAGACAAAAAACAACGATAATTGATAAAAACAAAACTCATCCAACATTTACTTCAAGGGCAGAGGCACAAGGGACTAATTTAGAGACTGCTCCCCGGCATCTTCAATAGTGCAGGTGTGTTCCCCTTCTTAAACTGGTTGTGGATGTGTGGGCATTCATTGCATTATTCTTTGTAATACATACCTACACATTTATATTCTTTTATGCATACATAACATTTCAAAGTCTTTTAAATAACATGAGTGAACCAAATGACTAAAACCTTTCCTATTGCTTAAAATTCACTCCATGTGACCTATCACTTCCCTTCCCTGCCTACTGAGGAAAAAAATAATTTTCTCATAGGATGTTATACAGATGAATTAGTGCACATAAACTGTTTGGATTAGTACCAGACATATATTAAGTGCTCAATAATATATAACTAGTACTATTACCATTCTCCTCCTCATTACCACCAGCACTACCAAGAACACATCTTTAATCTTATGATGGAGGAGAAGAATTCCTAAAATCCTTAACAAAGGGAGAAGCTGTCAAAGAATATGTTGTTTTATTGGACCTTGGACTACGGTTGGACTCTGAGACTTCAACATTATTCAAATGCTTGCAGCATTTGAATTTGAGGTGCAGCAAAGCGAGCACCTCATCCTCCTTGCTCCACCCATGGCTGGCTTGGTTCTAACCGGAACCCTGGACTGAGGGCAAAGGCTCACTTCCTGTGGAGTGGTGATGGGTCATACTGAGAATGCAGACCATGGTTTCGCCTCATCAGCCAAGTGTTCTCAAGGAATAAGAAGCTGTTTCCTGCTGCTTAAACAATGTGATTACCTCATTCAAAACTGCCTGTCCAACCTGCCTCTGGCCTCTATGCCTGTCAGACAGACTCATTCCCTGCATGACTTGGTCTTCCTGATTCACTCTGGACCTGAAGTTTCCCCAATCCTGTCTATACCAGACATGGAACCCTTGGCTCTATGGATCCAGCTTCTACCTCCCGTTGGGTGTTTTGGACTTGATCCTGCTCTTATTCTCCCTGTCATTGACATTGCAATTATTCCTGTCAAACTTAGCTTGTCTCATCCTATGGTTCTCCATCTTCTGGGGTGTATGGAATGGGAAAATGTTCCCAGGTTCCAGGCCCAATCCTGCTGGCTCTGTTTAGGTGCTTTTGGTTGCAGTAATAGAAACACCAACTCAAACTGACATAAATAATAATAAGACAGTGTTGGCACAGCAATGGAAAACTGCAGTGGTAGAGTGAGCTTCAGGTGACTCAATGATGGCATCAAAGATACAGTTTCTTTTCATCTTCTCTCCTATGGTCCCTGCTTCATCCTAAAGCTGACTCTTATCATGTTTACAGAATGGATGGAAGCAGCTGACTTCATGTTTTCTCATTTATGTCCAGCAAGAAGGGAAAAAAAAAATCTTTCTCCCAATAGCTCCCTAAGAACTGACACATCTTCTTTCCTGACAATTCTCCTGAAAAATTTTTCTCTTGATTCACTGGCCTGAATTGAGTCATATGTTCTCAACCAAGCACTGTGGCCAGGAAGATGGAATGTGTTGATTGGCGATTAGCTAATCAGAATCTACAGCTAAGTTTTTGGAGTGGGGGTGTCCTCTCCCAGAACACATAGGCTGGTGGAAGAGGCATGGTGCCTCCACTCTGCTCTCTGCCCTAAGAGGCCAACTCTTCATGATATATCAGCCTGGCTCCCTTGCTGTCTGGCTGCTGGCTGGATTTGCTTATAGGAACATCAACAGAAGATCAGAGGGTGGGAGGAAAACTGAGTCAGGACAACTATTTCCCCAGCTCACTCCCTGTCTTGCTGTGGTTCTAACAATGACTGTGTTCCTCCAGAGCCACAACTTCTTTTTGGTGACCCAAAGGCCTTCCAGCTCCAGCTCTTGCCAGGGTCTGGTAACATCGCTCCCTCCCTTCCCCCACCAGAGTGGTAACAGCTCCCTGCTCTTGCCAGTCCTTGCTGCACCACCATTCCTTGCTCGTCCCTGCTATTGTCTGAATGTTCATGTCCCTCCCAAATTCATATATTGAACTCCTCACCCCCAAAATGATGGTACTGGGAGTTAAGGTCTTTGGGAGGTAATTAGCTCAGGAGGGTGGAGCCCTCATGAATGAGATTAGTGCCCTTATCAAAGAGGCCTGAGAGAGACCCCCACCCTTCTGCCATGTGAGGTTAGAGTGAGAAGGTGGCTGCCTATGAGGAGTGGGTCCTCCCCAGACACCAAATCTGCTGGCAACTTGATCTTGGACTTCCCAGCCTCTAGAATTGTGAGAAATAAATTTCTGCCGTTTATCAGACATTCAATTTATTGTATTTTGTTATAGCAGCCCACAGGGACTAAGCCAGCCCTCAATCCACCCACGCCTCTGTAACTAGCCCCTTCACTAAACTCTGTGATTGTGCCATCTGTGTCCTTCCTGGACCTTGGCTAGTACAATACCTAAATGAAAATTGGCAAAATGGTACCAAGAGAAAAGGAGAATGGACACTGGGCAGACAAAACCTGCAAATGTCCACTGTTACCCATGATTCCCGCCCTCCTCCCTGCTCACCCCTGGGAAGCAGGAAGCCTTCCTCTCAGCGGTTTCTAACAGTTTGTTCTTCTAGCTTATTATTGTGCTATGGATTACATACGTGAACAATAGTAAAACATGCACAAGAGGGGTCTTGTCTCTTTTTAGAGAAATGCTCTTGTCGTCCTGAGAGCAAAGGACTTCCAGCAGCTTCATGAGCCAACCTCGGATAGGAAAAATGCTAACCCCTCAGCCCTGCTGTTCCTGCCAACAAGTGCTGCCTGACTGCTCGTAGTGTGTTTTAATAATCACCTGGAAAATGAAAGAGAAAAACAGAGGGAGAAAGAATGAGTAGACAGAGAATCTCAGAATGGAACAGAACCTAAATGAGCCATTCTACAAAAAAAAAAAAAAAAAACAAGCTCCACGAGTCTCCTGGTTATGTGACCAGACTTCCCCCAGTGGCTGCAGGAGTCCCCTCCTGCACCCAACCCCTCCTTCCCTTCCACATAATGACTCATTGTAACCCCAGAGAGTGATGATTTTTTTTTTTTTTTTGCTCACAAAAGCATGAGGACAGGTTAGGCCAAAGCAATTCTGGGGAGAGGAGCTTTGTCTAGGAAAGGGGGCACAAGCCATGGGTATCCGGGCCTGCTACACAGGAGAATGCCTACTGGGCAGAAGAGATTGCAAGGTGCACACACACAATTGGGAAGAGTCCATGGAAAGATGCAAGGAGATGGACTTAGGACTGTGAAGAAATCTCATTCCAAAAACTTACCCACCCCTGCCCCTTCAGGAAAGAACGAGCCCTTGGAACTGGTATAACTGCTTGTCAGCTAAGATGAATTGAAGAGAAAAAACTGCCGGGCTTTGTCATGATGAATGTGCGTGCGTACATACGAGCGCGTGTGAGATCACCCAGCACTGATCGAGTTCTCCTGTCTCCTCTCCAGTCCTCTGCAGCTTCCTGCCGGGCCGTGCGGGGTGGGGAGAGCCCACCTGCGTCCAGCGGCCCCACCCTGACAGCTGGGAGGGACGTGTTCGCTCACCCAGCGGCCTGCATCTGGCACCCGCCTCACAACAGCTGTTCTAACCACGTAAGAAGCACGGGGGTCACCGGTCATTCTTCATGAGAACAAAAGGCCAAGGATGCAGAGATAATTGTATCAAAGGGATTCAACTTCCCGGATGACCTCATCCCAGAGATCTGCAGAGCCCAGATAAGCATTCTAGGGCTCTGGCAGAGGGCCCCTCCAGGGAAAGGAAGGGGACAGGAGGCTGGCTTTTCATGTCTGTACTGTCTTCCTTAGGCTGAGGGACAGGACACCTGTGGCCATCAGAAGTCATAATATCCCATGCCGGCTCCTGCTGACTCCACAAGAAAGTCATTGCCCCCCAAAGTAATGCCTCTGCTGATCACACATGTGACCCCTAGGGAGCTTTTCTTTCTACATCCCCACCATATTTTTCATTCAAATAAATTTGTATGTCATTCTTGAACTTTTTCTTTCTTTCATATTCTCAGAAAGTATAGCATTAAGAATAGTAAGAATAGGTAAAACGAAATGGTAGATCTCAGAATATCATTTGTGAGATTAATAGCTATAGTTTGCAATTAAAAAATTAAATGAGGTATCTAAGTGTTTACATATTTATTCTTTAAACATTTTTTGAACACTTTCTATGCCAGACACAACTCCAAGCTTGGAAGACAGAAAGATAAAACACGTTCCCTATCTTGGAAGAGCTCACTGATTTGTTACCAGTCACAGATACTTAAAAGATTATGTAATAAGTTCTACAAAATAATTTTATCCTTGGGAATTCTGCTAATATTATACTGAATAATCAATAAGCCAAAATAAGAGTCATTTATCAAAACTTCATTTCATATGGCTCAGTTTGGCCCTAGAATTTGTTAATTTATTCAATACCCTCACCTTGAATCATTTGCTGTGGTCCAGTAGAACTTTCTGCAATGGTAGAAAGATTCTAAATTTGTGCTGTCCAATAGGGTAGCTACTAGCCACATGTGGCGATTGAGCACTTGAAATAGGACAACTATGACTAAGGAACTGAATTTTAAATTTTATTTAATTTTAATTCATATAAATTTAAATAGCCACATGTAGCTAGTGGTTACCATGTGGCACAACAGAGTTCCAGAGTTCTAGTTCCATGTAGATCTGGCCAGATTTACCCAAACCAGTGAAGGTTAATCAATTGAGATTAAAATCAAGTAACACACCAATGGGAATGGTCAATGAGGCATTGAAGAAAGAGCCACCTGCCTGCACACCTGGACCCACTCAGCCTTGAGTGTCTGAAAGAAAATGAGACTGTTACTGGGATACAGCAGGAAAGAAGGTGGGAAGTGCAACCATAATGCAAACAGCTAAAATGGAAGCACCAGGCACAAACTAACCACAGGGCAAAGCTGGAGGAACAACACAAGGCTGGTAAGTGCCAAAAAGGAAAATTAAAGCAAGTTCAAATGCAAGTCCAATTTTTAAACCCTTCAGATAATTAAAAAATTTGAATCCAATTCAAAAGCCATTTATCGACAACCTTCCTCCCATCAACAAATGTTTTTCTGAACATTTCCTGTATGCTCAGCACCAAGAGGAGGGACCTTAAGAAATCTATTGTAACATCAAGTCTCTGCCTTAAAGAGACTTAAAATTTTGCTTGAGAGACCAAATGCACACAGGTAGAACAATGAGAAACTTATACAGGGCAGTATCCCATAAAGCATTAAATTGTATTTATCTAGCCACATCTAAAGCTTGCTTGTAAACAATATGCACCGTGGGTTCAGAGGCAGCAAGAGAGGTGAGTGCAGGCTGCTTTTACCTGGGAGATACAGGCTCTCTGCAAATCTCAAGACTGGATGCCAGTTATCCTGTCATCCCAAGCCCTTCCCAACCTGGCCTCCACCTGCCTGCAGCAGCATCCTTTCCTGGATCCTGCTTTTGCCAGAACGACTTGCAGTTTCCCAACGTGCCTGCCATCTCTCACGCTGAGCCACTGCATAGGCAGAACACAGGCTAGTGGACCTACCTGGGCTGCCCCCTCTAGCTTCGCAGACCCGTGTTTGAATTTTAGCCTCACCAATTCCTAGGTGGGTGACCTCAGGCAAATTTCTTAACCTCTTTAAGCCTTAGTTTCCTGCTATGTAAAATGAGAGTAATAATATTATCCACCCATGGGGTTTCTGTGAGAATTAGATAAATAAAAGGCTTACACAGAGCAATCTAATTTTTGTTTACTGCTTTTTACACTTAAAAATTACTTTATGGAGTACTTTTGACATACAAAAAGCTGTGTATATTTAATGTATTCAACTTGGTGAGTTTGGAGGTAAGTATACACCAGTGAAACCATCACCATAATCTATGTCATAAACATATCCATCACTTTCAAAATTTTCTCTTGCCCTTTTTATATGTTATTTTTTGTGTGATAAGAACACAAAAAGATAGATCTTAACATAAGATCATTTGTATGTCTTTTTCGGAATCAAATTTGTTCTGAAAGATTTGGATTCAGTCAAAAGGCCATACTTAAGGTTGTAGAGCACCTTAAGGCCACAGGTTCCCCACCCCTGGATCATTTTCTTTGCCCATTTGTTAATTGGATTTTCATTTTGTTACTGAGTTGTAGGTGTTCCCTATATATTTTGGATATTAACTCTTTATCAGATATATGGTTTGCAAATAATTTCTACCATTCCATGGGTTGCTTTTTGTTTCTTTTGTGGTGTAGAAAGTTTTTACTTTACCTGACAATTTTCAACCCATCTTTTAAGGTTCAGCTCAGGTGTTTCCTGTCCTAAGAAATTTTCCCTGCTTTTGGGTGCCCTTCCCAAGGAACAGCATGCTGACCTCTGTCACAGCCAGCAAAATCATACACCCTGTTCTCCTGAAACACTTCCAGTTTATGGGTGGTGTCCCATGCAATTGGTAGCACTTGTCCCAGATGTTTTATTTTTCTATAAAATACTGTTAGGGATGATTGCATTAAAATAAGTTCGAGTCAGTTTGGTAGATGTCCACTTTGTACTTCCAGCTTCTACCATGGTCTGGTCTGCAAATATGTAAGATGCAACAACAGTAAACAAGGTTCCCATTTTAATGCATGCTTAAATCTGAAAGACGATCAGCAGTAACCTGTCTCTTTTACTAAGCTTTTCTAGATGAAATTTGGAATATGTGATAACTAACATCTCCCTTTCAAGGACTTCCTGCTGATAAAATGAAGAATGTATAACTCCTCTGATCTTGGAAGGTGATGGAAGATGGACTCCACACCACTGCTCCTGCCAGAAATTTGGTGTGCGGGCTGGTCGTGTCTTGGCCAGTGTCGTGACCTGAAATATGCACAAAACTACCAGGCCTCTAGTCAGTGTAGTCTAGAAAATAAAGGAAATTATATATTTGGTACCTGTGCAAAATATATGACAATTAGAGACTGAGAAGCCTACAATAAAGTGTAGAATGAGTAATCTGAATACTCTTGCTCTAGAGGTTTTTCATTTATAATATGGGATAAAATTTCAACTATTCATTTTATTATTTGGCAACACTTTTTATTTGGCAATAAATGTTTTCAGCACCAACTGAATAAAGACCAAAAAAAGGTGTATGTTAAATGAAAAACTAAGTACTGAATTTCCATGTATCAAGAAAAATATATAACTTGTACAAAGTATTTGATGACATTTACTATCTACCATTGGGGGTCCTGGTGACATCACTGACACATGCAAACCAGACACGCATCTACTGAAGAAGTACTAACTTCTACTTCAAACACTGGAACTGTTTTAAGAAGCCTGGGCCCTCAAACAACAATTTCACATGTACAGCTGCAGAAGGTGTTCACATGTCACCATGTGAAGTATGACTTTTCATTTAGATCAAACAATTCTTCTAAATTAATTCTACCTGTTTTTAATCAGAGTCTATACATTAAGAAAAGGGAACAACTGACAGCGGTACATGTGCTGGCTACATTAGCAAAAGAACAGCTGCCCAACAATTGCATGAAGCCCTTTTTATATTGGAATTTTCAGATACCTCAAATAGAAAATTAGTTAATTCCAGTGATGGTTTGATTTTTTTTTCATATAATTCATGAAATCAAAGTAAAACTTTTGGAAATTTATTCTCAGGTAAAACATCTGACATTGTTGGGAATGCTGCTATAAATTCAGTTCAAAAGTTCAACAGTGAAGATAAGATGTGTTTTTGCAGCAATAATAGGAATATAAATTTTTGGGGAGCACCCATTCATGGAAAAATAATGTTCTTACTAAATTAAGAAAGCTACAGAGCAGAATGTACTTGGAAATGGTTGTGGAGCACATAAATTCATAATTGTGTCCAAACCACTGTGATATTACATGGAAGGAAATAGAAACTGTCTTCATCAAATATTTCTGTATATAAACAAGATAACTAAAGTACAAAATTCTTGTGACAGAGCTTATAAAGTATCCAACCATCCCCTTCCCCAATTAAAAATACCACCACCAATAAAACAAACCCTCCACGCATCAACAATAACAACAAAAACTTCAGCTTGGTAGTACACATTTTCTTTCTGTCATTCATCAGCAATCTGATTTTAAAAATGTTTGAGCCTTTGAAAAACTACTTTGTAAATCGATCTACATGTCCTAGGATACTATTGAATTTCTTTGGAATAATTCTTTGAATGTTGGTTGCATTTTGATGAAAATTAGTTGGATTATTTTAATAAATTATTCGGTAAATGGAGTACAAAAAAATTTCAGGTTTTGAAGCTTTTTATGAATAATTATCTAAAACAAGCTTACATAGGAACATATTGAAATTGTCTCTACCAAAACAAGGGAAGAAATGAACAAATTAAACTGTGGGAACTCAGAGGTGTAGACTACCTTGACTTGTGGGGAGGATCTTGTGATGAAGTTCCTATAATTACAAAGGCCTGCAATTTTACAACATTTAACTTTGGCGAAAGATTCAAAAGAATCATTGTAAATAGAGGGAAATTATTTGACAAGCTGTGCCTTGTAAAAATATTTATTGAATAAAGATGAATAGGGGCAAAAGACATACCTTGTAAAGTTATTTGGGCTGAAATGTTAACACAATTCAATACAAAAACATTAAAATTGAGAACAGCTTTCATGTAGCTGCGTTATCTCTGAGCTTACTAAATACTTGAGCACCTGTAGATAATTTTCTCAATTAAAAATATTTTGAACTACAGAGAAAGGTTCATTTCAAGTTTATTAATCATCAAATGCAACTGTAAATGACATGGCAATTTTATGTAAAAAATAAAAAACAAAAACACATTGAAATAAATACATTCTTCAAAAGTGCCAATGACTTACTGCATTAGAGTCAAATATGACTGAGAAACTGATTCCAGTATGTGACTGGGTACCAATAATAATTATTCTGCCTGTATTTTCTTAATCTCTTTAAAATTATTCATTTACAAATTTTGATGTACAGGAACAATGTGATTTTCTGTCTTTAGAAAGAATTTTATTTTCATATTCATTTTTAACAGAACTATTTATAGTTTTACCACTATGCTGAAACTAATTTGTGAGTCAATATAAAATTTCAAAAACTATGTAGTTTTTGCTATTTTAGTAACCCCTTCCTATCTTAAAACTGTCCCAGGTTGGATACGTTTTGGGTTTACTCTAGCCATAGCTCACACTAGCTGGTGTCATGATTGTTCACGTATCATTTTTTCCCATCTGACTGGGAGAGCAAGGATTTGAGATTACTGACTTTGCATCTTTTTTCTTTTTGTCCTTACCATGTGCCAGGTACCATTTAAATATTTTAATCCTCATTTACCACTGAGATGGACACTCTAATTGTCCCCATTTACAGATGAGAAAACATAGGTGCAGAAGAGGCTCTGTAATGCAACTTACCATCCTACATCCTAGACCATGCTGAGTTGGGATTCAAGCCCAGGCAGTCTGACTGCAGAGTCCATGCTCCCAACCACTCTCATTGTGGCTCTCTCTGGGTAAATGTGCTCAGTAAATGTTTGTGGAATGAATAAAAACC
>CM052437.1:120675646-120694273 GCA_028533085.1 Varecia variegata | reverse complement strand
TCCCTCAGTGTCCCCTACTGAAACAGCTTACCACTTTCAGCACACTCATTTTTAAATTATATGTGTAATAAGATACACTGTTTTTATTTTATTGTTTACTTTAAAGGAGATTCTTAAAAGAATCTCATTGCTTATCAGAGAATATATAGAAGGGTGTGTTTGGGGCTGAGGGGCAATAAATTGATAAATGACACAAGACTTCCAATATCCAAGTGGGAACTGAAAAGTGTGGTCACTGTCCTGGCTGTTTTAGCTCCATAATACTGAACAGCTAGCTGTGTTGGATTTCTCACGCCATCTCTGCACTTGAGGGAATTGCTTACTTCTCATCGTGGGTGTCAACTTAGGGTGCTTGGCTACAAATTGAACTCTAAAGAGGGTTACACTTCACTTTCCAATGTGGTTTCAAAGTGGCGGTGCCTGGTGCTTGTATTCACTCCTCCCAGTCACCGAGGGAACTCTCTGGCCAACTCCAGCGTGGGACCGACCTTCCCCAGCTCAGTCACGGTTCATTGTTCCCAGATACTCACCTTCTGCACTTTGAGCCTTTGGCTCAAGCCACGTGCTCTAGTTCCCACTGTCTGAGAACACAAGCAGCCTCTCCGATAGTGCAAACAAGCTCCCGTCATGAGAGGCTGTGGTTGAGAGCCTGGTTCTGAAACCAGAAGCATCCTGTTTCCAACAGTTAGTTTAATTGTGTGCTAAGTGTTGGAATCTCAATTTTCTCATCTATAAAATGAGGATAAAGAGCACCTGCTTGTGTGATTGTTCGAGGGATTAGATGAGACGATCTGTGTGAAGTACTTGGAAAGTACCAGATGCATGGCAAACACTTGGTAGTCATTATAGTTCCTATGCTGTACTGATGGCCAAAACTCAGACTCCCAAAGGAGTAGCCAGCTACGCTCTTGCCTTCCTCACAATGCTAAAATTTTAGCAATCATTTATACTTATTACGGTTTTGAGTAGCATTATTACGACTAAAAAAGAAGTGAGTTTTGATGGAATTTTACTCTCCCCTGGATTCGCTCCCAGGGTAGAGAATTTGCAAGGATTTGCCTATGATGTTTCTTTTCTAATTCAGCTGATGGTGGTGTTCATTATCCACTTGAGGTGGCACTAGAATAAATTAATATTAAAATATTTAAATTTAGAACAATGTGTTTGAAATGCCATTAAGAAGATTTATCACCTGCAATGAGAAATCAGTGCTCCATTAGCTACAACCCTCCCCAGTAAGTTTGGAGACCTCGGCTCAGATCATTATGAAGCACATCTCCCCCGCCACCCCGACTGCTGTCTGGACAGCTGCTCTTGGGTTTACCGAGGACATGTCCTACCAACTCACTTTCCATCTCAGACACCTGCATCTGACTGGGTGCTTCTTAACATCGGCCCAGACACTGAACTGGGGCCAATGAACAATACAAAGTTCAACAACAATACAAGACTAAACTGTATCATTTCCCCCCGAAATTCTTATGTTGAAGTCCTAATACCCGGTACCTCAAAATGTGACTGTCTTTGGAGATAGGGCCTTTAAGGGGGTGATTAAGTTAAAATGAGGCCATTAGCATCAGACCTACCTAATCTAACTTGTGTCCTTACCAGAGGAGGAAATTTGAATGTACTGGGAGACATCAGGGATGCACATGCACAGATAAAAACCAAACAAACATGCAAGGACACAGAGATAAGGTGGCTATTTGCAAACCAGGAAAGAAGGCCTCAGGAGAAACCAACCTCCAGCCTCCGGAACTGTGAGAAAATAAAATTCTATTGTTCAAGTCACCCAGTATTTTGTTATGACAACTCTAGAAGGCTACTACAGTAGCCCTCCCTTATACTCAGAGGATAAGTTTCAAGACCCCCAGTGGATGCCTGAAACTACAAACAGTACCAAACCCTATACATACTGTGTTTTTTCCTATACATACCTATGATAAAGTTTAATTTACACATTAGACACAATAAGAAATTAACCATAATAACTAGTAATAGAACAATTCTAACAATATGTCAGCATCACTAATCTTGTACTTTGGGGCTGTTATTATGTCAAACAAGGGTTACTTGAACACAAGCACCATGACAGGTGACAGGTGTCTGATCATCAAGAAGGCTACTAAGTGACTTATGGATGGATGGCCTAGACAGCGTGAATACGCTGGACAAAGGGAGGATTCGTGTCCTGGGTAGGACAGAGCACTATGGCAAAAGATTTCATCATAATCCTCAGAATGGCATGCAATTTAAAACTTATGATTTCTGGAATTTTCCATTTAATATTTTCCAACCACAGTTGACTTCAGGTAACTGAAACCACAGAAAGCAAAACTATGGATAAGGGAGGATCACTGTACAGATTTTTTGGTTAGCTTGTTTTTTAAAAGAACTTTAGTTTGTAAATTTATGTGACTAGTCTCAGAGCATATAGATTATTCTGCAATTTGCTTTTTCCAATCAAGAGTCTGTTTTTGAGATTTACTCATTGATATGTATCTAGGTCTAGGTAATTTTTCTTACTGTTGTATAGATTTCCATCCTACTAATATACTACAACTTAGTTATTATTAGGTACAACGTGGCCATAGTCTTCAATGTGGCCGTAGTCTTCCTTGTACATGCCATAGGGTTTCTCTAGGTTGTACCTATAATTAGAAATTTTGGATCACAGGGCTAAAATATGCTTTTGTTTTTTTCCTTTTAATTTTTTTTTTTTTTTTTTTTTTTAGAGGCAGGGCCTCATTCTGTCACCCAGACTGGAATGCAGTGGTGCCATCATAGCTCACTGCAGCCTTGAACTCCTGGGCTCAAGTCATCGTCCCACCTCAGCCTCCCAAGTAACTAGAATTACAGGTACACACCATCATGCCCAGTTCATTTTTAAATTTTTTGTAGAGACAGGATCTCACTATATTGGCCAGGCTGGTCTCCAACTCCTGGGCTCAAGCTGTCCTCCTGTCTTGGCCTCCCAAAGTGCTAGGATTACAGGTGTAGGCCATTACTTCTGGCCTTAATTTTTTAATTGAGAAAAATTGTATATTTCTTGTGTATGACACGATGCTTTGAAATATGTATATATATGTGACCATATGAAGAGGCAGCAAGAGAATGGCCATGTACCAGCCAGGAACAGATCCTTCCATTATGGCCCTTAGAAGAAGCCAACCCTGCCAGCACCTGGATCTTGCAATTCCAGCCTCTAGAACTGTGAGAAAGTAGATTTCTGTTATTTAAGCCACCCAGTCTGGCAATTTGTTATGGCAGCACTAGCCAACTAATGCACAAAGACAGGCAAAACTTACTTGTCCAAACAATTGTTAAAGGAGATGTATCCCAGATAAGCAAAATGATAGCTAACTTTCCAACTTAAAGGAAAGAGCTGTGACAGGGGATCCCACCAGATCCGTGAGGCTGTACAGTGTGGTTTTTTTTGTTTTTTTGTTTTTTTTTGAGACAGAGTCTTGCTTTGTTGCCTGGGCTAGAGTGAGTGCCATGGTGTCAGCCTAGCTCACAGCAACCTCAAACTCCTGGGCTCAAGCGATCCTACTGCCTCAGCCTCCCAGGTAGCTGGGACTACAGGCATGCGCCACCATGCCCGGCTAATTTTTTCTATATAATTTTAGTTGGCCAGATCATTTCTTTCTATTTTTAGTAGAGACGGGGGTCTTGCTCTTGCTCAGGCTGGTCTCGAACTCCTGATCTCGAGCCACCCACCCACCTCGGCCTCCCAGAGTGCTAGGATTACAGGCGTGAGCCACCGTGCCCGGCCAGTGTGGTTGTTAAAAGCATAAACTCCAGAGCCCAACTGCCTGGGTTCAAATCCCAGCTCTGTACTTGCTGGCCATGAGCTCTTGAGCAAGTTACTTTACCTCTTTGTGCCTCAATTTCCTCATCTGAAAAATGGGGATGATAATAACACCTGCCTCATAGGGTTGTTGTAAGTATTACAGAAGTTAACAAATGTAAAGTGCTTTGAATACCTGGGACATGGTAAATGCTATGGAAGAATTTGCTGTTTTTATCTGGTCTTTGAAAAAGACTTACGAGAAAATATAATTACAGGTTCTTCCAGTCAATTAAGCACCTGCCCGCATGCCGGAAGACCCCTCATTTATAAGATCCCTTTCCTTGGTTCAGACTTGTCTCCCTTTGCCAATTTTATTCAAAAGGATAATGACCCACTTTTAAGTAGAAAGCCCCAAGGAAACTTCTCAGGAAATTCCCAAGTATTCTCAGGGGAAAAAATATCAGTATCTTAAATCTACTTAAAAGCCAGCCAGCTCCAAACTCGTCTGCTGCACTACAAGTCAGGAGAAGGATCAGTAATGGCTGGATCCCTGAGTGTGTCGACTTTGTGAAAATTGATCTGGTTGTGCTCTTGTGGTCCATGCACACTTTTGGATGTATATTCAACTTCAATACAAACTTTACTTAGGACAAATACCTCACCAAGAGGTATAGTCCAAGCTTACACAAGAACTTTTGAATTTCTATATCGTCTTCTTGGATATTTGGAAATTCATTTGGCAAAGGTTTCCCATCCTCTTGAGACTAAGCTGAGGCCTGAAGAGATAGCCTTTAATGGGTCCTCTGGAATATCACAAACAAATTTTTAATATAAACACATCCCATGTAATATTTAGGGCACATTTATACTAAAGAATTTTATCTGAAATCCAAATTTATTATAACTTGAGCATTCTGTATTTTTATTTTCTAAATTCAAATTTCAGATTAACAAATCTTCCATAACAGTGTATGTCCTAAATATTACATGGGATATGTTTATACTAAAAAGATTTATCTAAAATTCCAATTTAACTGGGTGTCCTGTATTTTATCTGACAAACCTATTCTCACTGCTTTACACATATTGATTCATTGAACCCTCATATGACTGAATAAGGGAGGTACTATTATTCCCTCCATTTTATAGATAAGGAAACTCAGGAAAAAAGGTTAAGAAATTTGCCCAAAATATCTGGCAATACCAAGTGCTGGTAAAAACATGGAGCAACTGGAATTTTCATGTACTGCTGGCAGAAATGCAAGATGGTACAGCCACTTTGGAAAGTCATTCGGCAGCTTCTAAAAAAGTTAAACATACACCTCCCATATGACCCTACCTACATTTATCACTTACCAAAACACTTTAGAAAAGTGTTTTGATTAGAGACTATAAGGCTAAAGACAAAGAACTGTACACCGACACTATACTCTGGCTGATAAATGTATCCTCACAGGGGTCCTGAGATCTCCATGCATGTTACTGCCCCTGAAGACCCTCCAGTGGGAGGAGATGTGGGGTGGAAGACAGTGATATTGATGATCCTGACCCTGGATGGTCCTAGGCTGATGTGTGTGTGTATGTGTCTTACTTTTTAACAAATAAGTTTAAAAAGTAAAAAAAAAAAAAATGAAACATTTTAAGAATAGAAAAGGGCTTATAGAATAAGGGCATAAAGTATTTTTGTACAGCTGTATGTGTTTGTGTTTTAAGCAAAGTGTTGTTACAAAAGAGTCAAGAAGCTAAAAAAAATTTAGAAGTTTATAAAGTAAGGTTATAGTGGGGTAATGTTCACTTATTATTGAAGAACAATGTTTTTATGAGTTTAGTGTAACCCGAGTGCACAGTGTTATAAAGTCTACAGTGGTGTACAGCAATGTCCTAGGCCTTCACATGCACTCACCACTCACTGACTCACCTAGAGCAGCTTCCAGTTCTGCAAGCTCCATTCATTCATGCTAAGTGCCTTATATGAGTGTACCATTTTTTATCTTTTAATATATTTTTACTGTCCCTTTTCTATGTTTAGGTACACAAATACTTACTATTGTATTACAGTTGCCTACAGCATTCAGTACAGTAACATGCTACACAGGCTTGTAGCCTAGGACCAACAGGCTATACCATATAGTCTACGTGTGTAGTCGGCTATATCATCTAGGTTTGTGTAGGTATACTCTACGATGTTCACACAATGACAAAATCTTCTAAGGTCACATTTCTCAGAACATATCCCGTCATTAAATGACATGTGATCATACATGGCAGAGCCAGTTTCTCACTATTGGAAAAAGATGTTACCAATAAGGAAAGGAGGAAGTCTAGAATGAACTCTCAGGTGCTTGATTGGAATCAGAGGTATCAGTGTTGCCTCCTGTTTAAAAAAAGACCTGCACACTCAAGTAGATGCAGAAATAGAAGTAGAGGTGTGCATATGCATGAATTAGTATACATACTGATAGTACCTAGCTCAATCCACAGAGAGTGGCTGAATGCAATGGCACCCCAGGAGCAATGAAGAGATCTTCATTGAGATGATCTGCTCAAATCTTTATTTCTAAATACCACTTTCCAATAAAACATTTCTTGCAAAACTGGTTGACTTTAGGGCTGGGGCAGACAAAATACAAAATGAGCCTGGAGTATCTTGTGGTGCAGAAAGTAAAATCCTAAAAAAATAAATTTAAAAGATGGAGGCTTGTCAAAAGGGCACGGGAGCCACCTGAAATCACTCCTAAAGGCCAAAGTTAGAATAGCTTGAGGGGCAAAAGAGATGATTGGATTAGATTATAACAAAAAGAATGAGATAAATATCTGTGATTCCATACTGATACAAATGTTACAACTCAATATATGAGGCAGAACTGACAAGTCTTCCTTATAGAATAATTTCCATTAACAAACGTAGAAGGAATGAAGGAAGCAGAAAACCACCATTAGAACAGCACAGTAGAAATTGTCACAAACCAGATCCAACAATGGATGCCAAACTTAGGGGCAGAAGTTTAAGCAGAAACAGGAGATTTGCATAGTCTCAAAGTGCCTCTCTACACTGGAGAATCCAGGCAAACAGCATCTTCACTGAGTAATCAAGGTTAACGTCACCCGTAATTCACACGGAAACCACGTACTCCTGACATGATGCTCCAACAAGGGCAACCTTCTGTGAGTCCTTCCCCAAACTACATAATCCCAGTCTAATCATGAGAAAACATCAGATAAACTCAAATCAAGGGACATTCTACAAAATAACTGACCGGTACTCTCCAAAAGTATCAAGGTCATGAAAGACAAAGAAAGACTAAAGAATTGTCACAGATGGGAGAAAATTAAGACAACATGACAACTAAATGAAATGTGGGATTCGGGATTGGATCCTGGAACAGAAAAAGAGCCTTAGTGGAAGAAATGGTGAAGTCCAAAGAAAGTCTGAAGTTTGATTAATAGTATTGCACCAAGGTTAATTTCTTAATTTTCATAAACATTCTACAGTTACATACGATGTTAACATAAGCAGGATCTAGGTGAAGCATATATGAAAACTCCATATCATTTCTGCAACTCACCTGAGTCTAAAATTATCTAAAACTATTACCTCAAAAACATAAAACCCTTATTTTACCCTCAAAACCTCTTACTTTAGCAAAAGAAAAAAAATGTATTAAAGAGTCAATTTGGGCCTACAAGAATAGGCTCAGGCTTCCATATTTCAGACTAATAAATTATTTCCCTGGCCCTCTTTCATCTTTAAATTGGGTCAGCAATCCTAAAGAGTCTATTTTTTCCCTCTTTCCTTGTTCAAACTTCTAAATCAGCATTTCCTACTGAATGCAGCTGGCTCTCGCTGCCCCACACAGCTCCACGCCTGACACAGCGACAAGGCCCAAGGCAGGGCTGCACCTCCTCAGCACTGTGCTCGCCTTTCCAAGTGTGGTCCAAGAAAAACGAGTTCCTGGCGGTGCCATGTGCTGTTAGAGGGTCCACAAACGCTTCTAGAATTTTGTGTGAAGCGATGCAGAGAAATCTCACTGAATGCAGGAGTTGTAAGGCCTGGTCTTCAGGGGCTCCAGTTGCCTCATGTTTTGAAGGAAATGACTCCCATCTCTGAATGTATAAATAAACTATTAGTGGGCAACAAAGTAAAAACCATCTGCTGCCATCTGTAGATGCTGCCAAACTGTGACATTTCATGGGGCTGCCTACATCTTCCATCTTTCCACAAGGCAGGATTTCTTCACCTAACATCAGGTCTTTTATCTCATGAAGGTATTAGATACTGTATGAGAAATAGGCTGGTCCCTGACTTTTCAATTAGCTCACAAGGTAAAGGCTAATTTTGATTCATACAAAGTTTTCACATTGATGATATGAATCATTTGAGGAAACTACTTTAAAACGATGTGTTCCTGGCTAATGGAGGAATAGGTTAACTACAGAAAAAAAAAAAAGGGAAAAAGAAATGACCACTATTAACAAAAACAACCAGCTATTTGAGACACTACCTAGATGGAAATACCTTTAATAGATTCAGAATGCATTGGAACTATTTGTCTTTGGAGGCTCAAGGATTGCTGGAACTTCTGGGATGAGAGAATTAAATTATTGTTTCTTTCTCCAGGCACTAGGCCAGATGCTTCAGGCCCCAGAAAGGCACACCTGAGTTTCTGATAGTTCATTTGTGCAAATGTGAGAAGACAAAGCCCCAGATCTGGAAGGCACATGGGTCCTGTGTTCCCATCTGCAGCCACCAGGCCTCCTGAGTATGAACTGGTGCTGTGACCTGGAGCCCCACAGGAGCATGAAGGCAGGGTCAACACCCTTTGTCATTTCTGGGCCCATGGCAGATGTCAAAAGTATCAGCATGGGCTCTTTGATGCCCTGTAGGCCAGTGCTACTCAAAGATGTGGTTGGCAAATGATATGTTATCTGTCCATGATTACATAGGAATGAAGATTAAGTGCCTAGAAGTTTTATAGCAACTTGCTGGAGTAATTTAATGTTGAATCTAACAGTAAGAAATAAACTTTCCTTTTCCACTGTTTTAACCCATCAGTTCCCTTTTTGGGGCATGCCTATGAATTTGCCCAAGTGCCCGGGATGGTAGAGGGAGTTTCCCCTTTCTTTTCACAGCAGTCTTCCTCCCATCCAGACATCTTTGCATCCACACTTCTCTCTCAACCAGTGCATTTGGCACAGGTGCACCCCGGCCTCCCTCCCTGTCCTGTACTGTTCCACAGTACACTGTGGAACAAGGGAAGGAGGCAGGGACTAGAGGTGGGAGACCTGGGTCCAACAAGCTGCGTGGTCACAGGACATGGTAATAGTGACCTCACCTGTCCCTTCACCTTAGTTTCCTTGTTCATAACGTGGGGAGGAGGAGGAGGATGGGGCCTACCTTGTACAACTGCTCTAAGAACGCCCTCTGCATTACTGTAATATGGTCTACTCCTGGTGCTGCTGTGTTTGCTCAGGCCCTACAGAAAATAGATTCTGAAGCAAGCCCAGGGCAGTGAGAGTGAGAACAGGAAAGAGAAGAAACATTATACAACCTGAGGCATTACTGCAAACAGTACCTACGCAGACTAGACTGGGCCATGGGCTCCAGTCTGGAGCTATGATAGCAGTGGTGGGACACAGGGGCCAATGGGAAAGTATGGCCCGGTTCCACTGCTAAAAACCTGCCTGGGACCAACCAGAAAGTGCCCATCCTGTGGCTGCATGTACATTAACCCATTGCCCACCAAAGAATGGTTTTATTGTTGAAAGTCAAAGGAGTAATATGAACATTCATGGGATGCTAAAATTCATCACATTCTGTTGATACAGTTCTGGCTGTACGCCCAGCTCAGTGCCTGTCACTTTGAAGGGATAGATATGAATATGTCCTTATACCTGTGTGTATATCCTTCAACGTGTATGTGCATATGAATACAGATGCATATACTTACGTTCAAATACATGTGGATGTCCGGGGTCAGTTAATTTCAGGCCCACATGCTAGAGAGAAAGCAGAACCCTTGACTTCATTCACCCTTGGCTGCACCTTGGAATCACCTGAGGAGTTTTAAAAAATACTGATGTCTGGTGCCAGCCCCCAGAGAGGCTGATGTTACTCATATTAGGTATGGCCAGGACATTCTAATATGCATCCAACGTTGAGAACCACAGGTTTATTTGGAGTCTAAATGTCCCAGTTACGGTCCTGTTCATTTCTGTGGGGACCCAGGAAGATCCAGCTTCCTGAGTGGCCCACAGGGGCAGCTACAGGCATTAAAAATGGTCTGTTGACAGCTCTCGTAGGGAAATATTTGTGCAGCTGATGTTACATTACTCTGGTATATATCAAAGATAAGCTAAAACTTTATTGCGTTCAGGGTGTGGCTGTTGATGGGTGTCTGTCCGGGTGACATGCTAGAGTAGGGCTCAAGTTCCTGCAGCTGGGAGCTCAAACAAGATACAGTTGGTGGATATGGCAGTGAACTTTGTGTGACTGGTAGTGAAAGGGGCAGTCTTGCAAAAACAGGAAAATACCTAATCCCACAGTTTCCCCAGTAACAGTTAAAAATCAATCCCACGAGTTGTCTCACGAACAGGTACCCTGCAGGAGTTCTGTTTTGCATAGCCTCTAAAGACAGCTGAATGGACAGAAAAGAGATGTAAATCTCTTTCAAAAAAATTTTTTTTTCTTTTTTGGAGAATCTGCTTTGTTAGGATTCCTGAGTGAACGGAAGAACGAGTTCCTTATCTCACCATATCTAGAGGACAGAGTCACATCTGCTGTGATAATCCCTTCTCCAAGGAAAGGCAGCAGAGCCAACTCTTGGACTGTGACATCCTGCTGCCATTTTTGTTACCAACTGACAACCATCACTATTTTTTCTTCTCTTTGTCCCCCTTAAAATCAGTGAGCCACTTGGCCTCGCTGCTGGCATCCCCTTCTCTTTCTTTGGGATGCCACGCCACCTCCCTGCTCTCCTCCCCCCTTCCCTTCTCTCTTATACTCTCTCTCTCCCCTAAGAAGATAAACTTTTTTTTAACTTTTATGTCTTAATCTCTGTGTGTGCAATCTTTCTCCACTCGCGCCATGAGTACCCACTAGGCTTTCCACCCTAACAGTAGCATCTGCGCATCCCTCAACCAGGCCAGAGAGCTCTGAACACCTCCCCCCGATAGCTCACAAGTCTCCATGGAGAGCCCATGACCCAGGCAGGTGGTTGGGTGGACTTTTGCCCTAGGAGATGACAGAACGCTTGTAAGTAGGGATTTGAATTCCTGAATCCAGGTTAGAAATATCGATTGACAAATAGCTAGTCACATAGCCTTTGAAGGAACTGTCTGGAAGTAAGATCAACTCCCTGGTATCTGTCTGATTAACCAACACACCTCATAGTATCTTCATCTCTCAGGGTGGAGAAGTGTAATGTATCCCCGGGCCCTTCCAGGCTTGGAGGCAGGGGTTTAGCCACATCGACCTTAGGGATGCCGTTACCCTAAGAAGCGGCTTTCTATCCTGGCCTGTGTGCTGCTGCTCACCGGCACCTAGCTGGCCGTATGTCAGCAGCTCCTGCCTTCAGACAGCAAGGTTTTAAGAGTCACACGTGCCTGGAGCTCAGACTAGAGGCTCCACACACTCTCATGCAGCTGCCCGTGCTGGGGCGGCTGTAGTGAGAGGTCTCCCCCAAACTTCAGGGTGTCAGTTCTCAATTGCTATATAACAAATTACCACAAACTTAGCAGCTTAGCAACACCTACACATTTCCTCAGTTTTTGTGGGGCAGCAACCCAGGCACGGCTTAGCCAGGCCTCTGCTCAGGTTCTCAGAGGCTACGGTCAAGGTCTCAGCTGAGCTGGCTTCCCATTTGGAGACTTGGCTAAGGTCACTCAAGCTGTTGGCAGAATTCATCTCCTGGCGGCTCTGTGCCTGGGCCCTAGCTTTTGCTGGCTGTCTGCCGAGGGCCACTCTCAGCCCTAGAGGTCACTTGCAGCTCCCTGCCAACATCGCTCACCTTCTGCGCACAGCAGAACCTAACTGAGGAAGTGGCATCCACTGAGGAAGTGGCATCCGTAGCCTTTGCAAGGCACAGGTTCCACATGCACTCGAGGGGAGAGGATTACATAAGGGTGTGACCCACTGGGGTCACAGTAGGGTGTGTCTGCCACACAGGAACTTGCTTTTTGTATTTGACACTGACTACAAAATTTCCTCTTTGATCCCTCTTGCCAGGCCTGAGCTCAGCTCAAACTTTTGTTACTGATCCCTGATGGTTTCCCATTAATTCTGTCCACTCTTTCCCCCTCCGGATGGTCCTGGATGATGTAGTTTAACCTGTTGGTGGCATCGAGCCTTTGACAAATCTCATCTAACCAATGAGAAATGAATTCTGACAAAGGTCAAATGTCCTGTTCAAGGTCACACAGATTATAACTCTCCTTAGCCTGCATAGTACTGATAACCTCACCCACCTATTTGGACTGATTAATAAAACGACACACGGAAGAAGAGGACCCTGTAAGTTGAGGAGTTCTATGCAAGTTTTTATTAAGAATTTCACTCCTTAAAATAACGGACTTTTGGCTTTTTGGTTTTTTTTTTTTTTTTTTTTTTGAGACAGAGTCTCGCTCGCTCTGTTGCCCGGGCTAGAGTGAGTGCCGTGGCATCAGCCTAGCTCACAGCAACCTCAAACTCCTGGGCTTAAGCGATCCTACTGCCTCAGCCTCCCGAGTAGCTGGGACTACAGGCATGCACCACCATGCCCGGCTAATTTTTTCTATATATATTTTTAGTTGGCCAGATAATTTCTTTGTATTTTTAGTAGAGACGGGGGTCTCGCTCTTGCTGAGGCTGGTCTCGAACTCCTGACCTCGAGCCATCCACCCGCCATCCACCTGCCTCGGCCTCCCAGAATGCTAGGATTACAGGCATGAGCCACCGCGCCCGGCCTTGGCTTTTTAACAGATCCTCACTTGCCTTTGTCCTTTAAAAACCTCACATCTGGGTAAATTTTGTTTACATAGCTTTGTGGCACATTCACAAGGTTGAATTTTTTAAAATGCTTCTAGTGTAATCTAATGTGTAGCATACAAAGCATAAATGGGGAAAAAATTAACCAAAAAGTCTTTAATCTCTTGTCTTCCTCTATTCTTTTCTCTCAGCACGTTTCCTATCTAGACCTGGGATTCCCATGAATGAGCCACCAGTCTTGGGAGAAGCAGGCTGCCTTTCCGGACTTGATATTCAAAAGCAGAGGGAACAGCACAGAGTCCTCCTTCCCACTCCATGCCAGGGCCCACCCTCCCCATCTGAGGCCAGAGCCCTCCAGCACCAGCCAGCGAGACTCCGGAGCTGAGGCTGCCTGGAGGGCCCGGCTGGGGCTGGGGAGGATGCTGAGACAGGGCCCCGCTGAGATGCCAAACTGGTGAGACCTGAGCCGTGCTCATTAATAGCCTCTGAACTACAATAACGAGTTCTTTCTGCTAGGTAAGTAGAAGACAGATCTTATTCGTTAATTAATTGTCTTTGTAGAGTAACCTCCCATGGAGCGGGCAAGCAGGGGAAACAACTTGAGGCTGGCAGATATTTTAAGCTTCCATTTGCTGAGTAACTGACGCTGTCCTCAAAAGCAGAGAGGTAAACAATCCCATCATTGTTTGAGAGTCTGGGGTTTATCTCTGGTTATTCAAGGCAATGAGGACAGACCTTGGAGATTCCCACATCTCTCTGGCACTCAGACTTGTTGCTAAGAAAACAAAGATTCCTGCTCCTGCCTTCAGCCTACCACTCCTAGATAAGCCGCAGTTCCTCTGGTTATTAAATACTATCTGCTCTAATCGCAGTCTTCTCACAGGATTTTCTGCACATTTCTTTAACACTGTCTTATGACAGCTGCGCACTGTCGTGGGAGTGAGAAGCCTCTCAAACTCCACAGTATCAGGTCTGTTTTGATAAACTCAGAGGCCTGGATAGAAAACTTCAGCTCGGCTACTGGGCATCTGGTCAGCCTTAAGCCTCTCAGGGTCTGTATTCCTCCTCTCTAAACTGGGGACAATATAGAATTCTGAACTTGTTGGTATGCTGTAAAAATTAAATGAATTAATGCATGTAAAATCTTACCATAGGGCCGGGGCTGGGCAGCACGGACCAGTGGAACTCACTGCAGCGATGCACATGTTCTATGTCTATGTGGTCCCGTTCAGTGGCAGTAGCCACATGTATCCATTGAGTACTTAAAATGTGGCCACTTTGGGTCTTGTTCTGATTTTTTTCCCTTCCCAATCCTAAGGAGGTCAGGCCAATGTTCCCTTATCTCTAGGGCACAAAGACCACCTTTCTTTCTGTCTGGTTTCAGGAAACACAAGCCCACTGTGGGGTCACCCCAGGAGGAAAGGGGAAGCCAGGAGAGTGGAGGTGGTCCTGCAGCTGAGGGGTCCTTGCCCAGCTCCCCACTGCACCCCAGGAGCAGCAGCACCTTGGGGAGAAGGGCTGAGCATGGCACCCAGGGAGCTGCCTGCCAAAGCATCTGAGATTAAACTCCCATTTGGCAATTTGATTTAAAGAAAATAAAGACATTTCTTTACACCCAAGGAGAATGGAGGTCATCCACACTACGTTATTATTGTTTGCACCAAGAAATAAGCAATTCCCAGGATTTCACGGTTGGAACCGAATCATAGACTGGGGTGGGGAATAGGGGAGGGGGTAGCTGGAAGAAACAGGAGGGAGATACGGGGTAAAGACAAAAGCAAGTGGGGGTGGGGGAGCAAAACATGATACCACTGCTGCATGGAGGCGGGCCAATAGCCCACACCAAGAATTCTCTCTGCCTGCCCTTAATAGAATCACATTACACTGTATAGTATTTTATAGTTCATAGCCTTGCTGATTAATAGCCTATGAACTACAATAACTAATTCCTTCTACTAGGTAAGTAGGAGACAGACTTTATGCATTAATTATCCCTATAGAGTAACCTCCCATGGAGTGGGCAATTAGGGGAAACAACTTGCTGGCTGGCCAGCATTTTAGATTTCACTTGCTGACTTTAGACTCCCCTAATATTCCATATGCTAATTGCAAGCCTCCCGAGCCTCTCATGCATAAAGTTCTCTAGAATGGCACTGTGCAACACACAGCCACTAGCCATGTGTGGCTATTTAAAAGTAATTAGAATTAATTAGAATTTAAAATTCTCTCCTCAGTCACACAAGCCACATTTCAAGTGCTCGAGAGCCACCATGGGCTGGTGCCTACTTTACTGGACAGAGCAGATAGAGAACATTTCCATCACCGCAGCAAGTTCTATCATACAGTGCTGTTCTAGAAAGGACGATTATTGAATGCACATCTAAAAAAGTGTTTAATGGCCACTTTTTTGTTGTTATAAGCAATAACTTATTTTATACTTGAAAAATGAGAACAAACCTTACCCTGTTCCAAATCCTAAGGAATCATAACCCAGAGTCATAATTTTGCATATCACTCTTAGCTAAAGATGAAAAGCTAAGTCTTTAGATGAAAAGCATACCCAACATTTTTCTTTCTTTCGAAAGCTGTAAGTGTTTTGCTTCCTGGAGACCAATGACACTTCAAGACTCTAGTCACAGTCTGAGTGGCAGCACCTTTTGTGTATTGAGATGTGGTTATTTCACAACGGCGAAAACATGGGGATTTGTGCTCAGGCGGGTACTGGCAATGCCCTGCTGCTGAGATGGATTAAATTTGTGGCAATTTACAGCTTACCCCAGGGAGACTCAGTCTGCAAAAGCCAAGTGACAGGGAAAGTTGTCATAAGGATGCAGGTAACGAAGGCATTAAGCTATCGATTCTACTAAGGGGAAAAAATAATGGCTCAGGGCTGAATTGTCTGGGTACACTGCCTACACCAACTGATTATCCCAATAATGGTTTGATGTTCCCCTTCATTTTCCTAGCGATAATGTGCCTTTAGATGTCACTGGGATTGCTGCTGGTATGTTTGAACTTTGGAGTATGATGCCACCTCCCATTAGAAGTCATTATCCTTTTCTGATAGGTGCCAGCTGCAGTGTGCCTGCACAGACTTCTAGGAGCAGCAGGGCCAGAATAGAATCGTTTAAGTTCCATCCTAAAGAAACAGAAGATGTTTCAAGATAATGAGTCAAAGCAGACAGGAAGAGCAAGTGCGTTCCAGTCCTGGTCAGGCCCGGATCCAGCTGCCTGGTCCTGTGACCATAACGAATCCTTCACTGTGCATTGCCTTGCTTGCACAAGGACAATTGTCTGAGGTTACATTAGTAAGTTACCAGTTGTTGTTTACTGACAGACCATTACATACTTGACATGCATGACACTATGGCACCATCCAATAGCTCTGTGAGAGGGTCACTGTATGACCCTGTCCCACAGCAACATAAACAAGTTAGGTGACATCCCAAGCTGGCGCAGTGAGAGGCAGTGGCTGACTGAACTTGAATGCAGGTGATCTGACCATTGCTACGGGTTTTTCTGCACATCTCCTGGCCCGGTGTGCTTTCAGTTCATGTATATGCCTGTCCAGCCTACCTAATCTCAATCAGCTTCCCTGTTCACTTAATTTAGTGGTAAAGAACGCAGGCTCTGGGGCCAGGCCACCTGGGTTCAAATCCCAGTTCTGCCGTCAGCCACATGTGTGCCCCTATGTAACCCGTTGGAGCTGGTTTCTCTCCTGCAGAGAGGGTGGTTTTGATGCCTGGCATCACTGGAGGGCTGTCAGGAATGCAGACTATCAGGCTCCGGCACCAACCAACTGAGTCAAAACCCACACTTTAACATCTCCAGGTTTATCTGTACATCGGAGTTTGAAAAGCATCATCCTATACTAGAAAGTAGTGCACTGTGATGCATTATTTTGTAAGATACGTGAGACTTGCGTATAGGTCTATTTTATAAGGCGAGACACATCACAGGTCTAAACTTCACATACACACCTGGAGGGCTGTACCATCCTTGGTGTTGCTCAGATGAGCACAGTCATGTAAAGCCAGAGGATTGTGTTGAGAGATGGGGAAATCAAGCTAAATTGTTGCTGTTAGGACTAAAGACAACGAGGTAACATTAGCAGCATAGTTCCTATAATCCATGAGAGCTGGGAAGGAAGCATTGTTTAAGTGACACAGAGTCTGTTGGCACGTGTTCCCATCAAGATTCATGCCTAATTAGGTAGAAGGCAGGCAAGCCAGAATCCTGCTCTGGGGAGACTGGGTGGCCACTGTGTTCTCTCTGGGAACCGACTGCTCCTCCCAGGGGCCAGGCAGAGCTGCATCTGGGTCTGGTCCTCGGATTCCCAGAGTCCTGCTTGCAAGGGAAGCCACTTACGGGCATCTCACCAAGTAGCTCTGAATAAAGGGTCCTGAATGGCTCAAACTATGTCTATTCCCTTCCTGCCCTCCACCCTCTGCTTTCTTAGGGGGCTCTCAAAAGCAGAGCTTGAGGCAGGGATTCTCATTCAAATGCCTTATTGGGGGCACACTCTCAGAAGAAGGGGTACATGTAGGTTTATCAGATAAAATACAGGATACATGACTCAATTTAGATTTAAGATAACCAATGAACACTTTTTAGTGCAAGTATGGCACATACTAAGAAGTATTTATTGGTTATCTGAAATTTAACTGGGCATGGCTGTTTTTATTTGCTAAATCTGGCAACCCTGGGTGCAAGGGATGCAGGACAGGCAGGGAAGAGAACTAAGTAAGCAAGGAGGCAGACTCAGCCAGAGCCCCAGGGAGCCCAGCATCACAAAGCGCATGATAAAAGTAGTCTCATGTAGGAGCAAGAGGGCTGCCATTCTGTACTCTTGTGTCATTCAGTCATTGGCCAGGCAGCCCCTGGGCATGCGGTGGGGGAATGATGTTTATGGGGCAAGGGGAGCAAGTGGATTCCATTTGGCCAAGGGCAATTCTTCAGAGAATGAACGCAGCTGGGAGCTACAGCCAGCCAATAGGGCAGGCACGACAGCATCCACAGCACCCTCCCCCACCACAGACACACTCCTGCCAGCAATCCTCAGGCCTTTGAGAAGTCAATGACACCTGACGGGTGGTTATAGATTGGGGAGGCATCCCTGGATCTTGTATCCCTGATATCATTTCTCTGGGAATAGATCCGTAAGTAGGGCTTTCAAAAATAGAACGAAGTGGACCTTGTCCATTAACTGCCAGGTCTGCATCGGTGTGTTATCCCATCAACCTGGTGTACTCTGGGCGTTTCTAAGAGCTGGGTTGAGCATTTTCTTTCCATGGTGCTTCCAGGATAGAGTCATCATTTCACCAGGATGCAAAGGGGGGCAGGGAGAGAAGCTTCTGTTCCCTATCCCTGCCTTCTGGGCAGTGAGGACTGGGCAGCCTCCTTTCTGGGTTGGCTTTGCTTTAGGAATGTAAAATGCCCATGAAGGCATAAAATTATATGTAAGTAGCAGTTAAAGAAATTTCCAGTGCTGTATTTGGTATGTGCTTGCCCATTTAAGGCCCAAAAGAAAACTAGAGATGAGTAGAAGTATTTAGGATCAAATTCTTAAAACTTCCAGCTGGCAGGAAGAAAGGGAAGATTTTGCCCATTGACTCAGCAATGAGGCCATAAGAACGATAGTGCCAAATCTTAGCATCTCCTCTTCCCTCCCCACTGCTGCTAGTCATTACTAGCTCCTTGCAGCTACAGCTAGATCAGCTTTCCTAGAATGTGGTCCACAGAATGCAAGTCTTGTGTATTTGTCTCTTGTAAATGAGCTTCTGTGTTTAGAAGAGTTAGGACAATCATGCAAACTATAGCTATTTCTTTGGAGCTTCATGAGACCCATTTGTATTGTAAAGGCCCTGAGAAG
>CM052437.1:120638577-120675146 GCA_028533085.1 Varecia variegata | reverse complement strand
AGATCAAACTGGCCATAACATTCCCTTAACTCAAAGCCTAACCCAGAGCAAAGAGATCTAACGCTCTTCAAGTCTATGAAGGCTGAGAGAGGAGAGGAAGCTGTTGAAGAAAAGTCTGAAGCTAGCAGAGGTTGGTTCATGAGGTCTGAGGTAAGAAACTATCTCCAGAACATAAAAGTGCAAGGTGAGGCAGTAAGTGCTGAGGAGGAAGCTGCACATTATCCAGAAGATCTACTAGTAGCTGAGATCATTGACAAAGGTGGCTACACTGAACAGATTTTCAAGGTAGATGAAACAGCATTCTATTGGAAGATACCAGTAGTAGGACTTACATAGCTACAGAGGAGAAGTCAATGCCTGGCTTCAAAGAACGGCCTGACTCTCTTGTTAGGGGCTAATGCAGCTGGTGACTTTAAGTTGAAGCTAATGTATATTTACCATTTCAAACACCCTACGACCCTTAAGAACTAGTCTACTGTGCCTGCACTGTATAAATGGAACAAAGCCTTGATGACAGCACATCTGTTAACTGCACAGTTTATTGAATATATTAAGCCTCCTGTTGAGACCTACTGCTCAGAAAAAAATAAAAAGATTCTTTTCAAAATATTACAGCTTATTGACAATGCACCTGGTCACCCAAGACCTGTTATGGAGATGTGCAAGATTAACATTTTCATCCCTGCTAACAAAACATCCATCCTGCAGCCCACAGATCAAGGGGTCATTTTAACTTTCAAGTCTTATTACTTAAGAAATGCATTTGTAAGGCTATGGCTGCCATAGATTTTGATTCCTTTGATGGATCTGAGGAAAAATTGAAAACCTTCTGGAAAGGACTCATTCTAGATGCCATTAAGAATGCCTGTGATATAATATTGACAGGAGTTTGGAAGAAGTTGACTTTGAATGGTTCCAGACTTCAGCAGAGGAAGTCACTCAGATGTGGTAGAAGGAGCAAGAGAACTAGAATTAGAAGTGGAGCCTGAAGATGTGATTGAATTGCAGCAATCTCATGACAAAACTTGAATGGATGAGGAGTTGCTTCTTATGGATGAGCAAAGAAAGCGGTCGGTCTCCTGAGATGGAATTTACTTCTGGGGAAGATGCTGTGAACTTTGTTGAAATGACAACAAAGGATTTAGACTATTCCATGAACTTAGTTGATAAAGCAGCAGCAGGGTTTGAAACGATCGACTCCAATTTTGAAAGACATTCTACTGTGGGTAAAATGCTATCAAACAGCATCTCATGCTACAGAGAAATCTTTTGTAAAAGGAAGAGTCAATTGATGTGGCAAACTGCATTGTTGTCTTATTTTAAGAAATTGCCACGGCCACCCAGCCTTCAGCAACCACCACCCTGGTCATTCAGCAGCCACCAACATCAAGGCAACGCCCTCCACCAGCAAAAAGATTACACTGAAGGCTCAGATGATCCTTAGCATTTTAAGCAACATGGTATTTTAAATAAATGTATGTACATCTTTTAGACATAATGCTATTGTATACTTTATTAATAGACTATACTATGATGTGGACATAGCTTTTACATGCACTGGGAAACCAAAAAATTTATGTGACTTGCTTTGTTGCAGTGGTCTGGAACTACACCCACAATATCTGTGGGGTATGCCTGTATATTTCTTTACGTAATTTACTGACACCTGAAATTCCATCAGTAGAGATTTATTCCTTTAAGTCAGTGGTTCTCAACTGGGGATGATTCTCCCGCTTCCCACATCCCCTTCCCCATATTAAAGCAGATTGCTAAGCCCCAGCCCAGAGTTTCTGATTCAATAGGAACCCGAGAAGTGTATTTCTGACAAGTTTCCAGGGGCGGCTGCTGCTGCTGCGGGGACCCCACTTTAAGAACCACCAGTGAAGAGGCCTCAGTGCGATGATGTTCACAGCTATTAGCGAGTGCCTGGCGAGTGCAAGCCGGCCATACTCAGTGGTTCTCACTCTCAGCTGCACATTGGAATTGCCTGGAGAGCTTGTAAAAATCCCAGTGCTGTGTGCATCTCAGACCAACTGCAGCAGAATTCTGGGAGCAGGGCTCACATCACTGCTTTTGAAGCTCCCCGGGAGACTCCAGCGTGCAGTTGTGGTTTAGATGCGCTGTTGTAAGCTGTGGCTGAGAGAGTCACTTGCATTCCTAGAACACTCTAATTTCCAGCAGCCGCTGGAGAAAGGATCACAATCACACACACCATTGCCGCTGCAGGGTGTAGTTCTGCAGCTGGAGGCCAAAGTAAGTGTGCCCGGCCTTTCGTGAGAGAGAGGTCCAGGGCCAGGGCAGCACACGGTTCAAGAGATTCACTCCAAGGCAGGCCCTGAGTCTTTTGGTCTATTGCCTGCACTTCCTCGGAACTTCCTATCCATCCCAGCCCTCTCAGCTGGGAGTCCCAGGCGGTCTCTTCCCCAGCCCTCACCCACCCACCTCTCTGCACAGCCTGCACCCTCTTCTCCCCTCTCGAGGTGATGCTGGTTTTCAGAAAAGTCCCATCCAGGGTGCTGTACCAGCAGGTAGCTGACTAGGGACCCAGTGCTCAATGCTGTCTCTCCTGCCCCCCAACCTCGGGGTGTAGTTCACTTCCTTTCAGGCCAATGTGCCACCATCCATGCTCAGGTCCTGACTGGTTCTCCTTGACTTCTCCTAGACTGTCCCCCCAGCCTCAAGTAATTCCCACGTCCCTTCCTGCCCACCCTCCACCCTGCCAAGGAGTCACCCTGCTAAACCACACAGCCGACTGCTCTCACTCCCTCCCGTGCAACTCCCCTTCCCTGTGGGCACCTCCCTTTCTTCCTAGCCACCCCCACCATTTGCAGCTCCTGGCGGAGGTGGGGGGGGGGGTTGTGCAGGCTGCCCCAGGGAGGGCCACACCCTCTGACTCCTGCTCAGCCTTCCCAGCTCAAGGCCTTTCCCCAGGAAGATGGCCCTAAAGCTGTGCCCCCTCCCTGCAGGGTTTAGATAAATGCTGTTACTATAAATACTAAGAGTCATCCTAACAGCTGTTGGTTGGTCCGTCTTTCCAAATAGAGAGAGGAAAGAAGGAAGGAGACAAAGGGGTGAGAAGTCTCTGTGGATAATAAGAGCAAGCATTTCGAGCATGCCTTGTTTGTTTCTCAGCCACGTGGATACAAAACTGAGCACGTAATCTCTGCTCCAAGGAATTTACATTTGATTCACTGGAGAGCTTCTTAAAATGTCACCGCAATCAGGTCTAATCCTAACTAAAAATCAGGACTGATCGTTTAATAAGAGATTTTAGTTACATGAATATTTGTTTGAAAGCTCTTGCTAAAGCACAGAAATTAAAGCACATTTTGTTACAGATTTACCATATTGCCTTTCCCAAAAGAGAAAAGAGTACAGGTAAATAAATATAAAACTGAGCAAATTATATTAATACGTGTGAGCAGTTAGGATCAGGACTGTCCCAGAACACTCCCCCCCATCATTATTGTCATTCCAATCTATGAGGCTGAGAAGCCACAAAGAGGGACAAGGCCACTCCCAAGGGCCCCCACAGAAACTGCAGTGTCTGCAAGCACCTCCAACCACTTGTGAAACAGGTGGCCGCACTGTTGTCCCCGACCTCTGCTTCCTTCTCTGCAGGCCCTTCCTCGACCCCACCCTCCCGGGAGCAGTGGCCCCATCCCTGTGGCCTTCAGACCCTGCCCCGCTTGCCAAGCAGATGGATTTCCTCTCCTTCCCGGCCCCACCTATCCTTCCCAGACTTCCTGTGGAGCCCTGCATTTTTTTGTTTGTGTTTGAGGGAGGAGAAAAAGGAAGAAAAGTTTTATCAACTGAGTTACAACCTTTAGGAACGTCCCTCCCTCCCATCTGTCACTCTACAAGCCAGAGAGAGGCCAGCACCTTTCTCTGCCCAATCTAGTCGCCCTGTGGGCTGAGTGCCTAAGTGCTGGGACCCCTGCTCTCATCCTCACCCCTACTAGGCTGCACTATCCCCTTCTTTTAAAAGGCTCAACCTGGAAATGCAGACCCAGTGGGGAATTTGAAACACACACCTTAGCCCTAACAAACCAGGAAAGTGGGAACTAATGTTCTTGCCCGGCCCCACCACGTCATTACAGATGACAATTCCAACCGCCCTTGAGAGGCAACCACTGCTGACTGCTACCCGGCAGGGCAGAAGCAGCGATGGGGACATGGGAAATTGCAGACTGGAACTGCATAGACCTTGTCCCTGACTTCCCAATCACGTAGTCCTCAGCCTTCTATCCTGAGCCAGGGCATGTTAAGGTGGAGGCTGAGGAGGGTCCCAGGGACTAGAGACAAGCCAAGAAGGTTGCACATTTTTCCATGAAAATGTCCCTAAATGGACAAGAGTTGAATGAACAACAACAAAATGACCAGTAGTTGGAAAGACCGGGGTTGCAGTAGCCTTGGATGGGTTCTCCCACTCAGATGCATGGCTTTCTTCTACACCCAAGGTGCTTATTGAGAACGAGCAGTCACAGAGCAGGCAACAGCGACACCTGCTGTTTACAACAGATTCAACCAGGTAGGGAGAAACCAGGAACCAAAGCTCTCAGGGTAGAAGTGGTGTCACCTGCCCTTGATTTCACAAAAGAAACCAAGACCCAGGGTCCGTTTTTATCGTTCTATTTGTTATTTGGGGATTTCTCACTTACCTGGTACAAGTAGGAAAGACACTGTTCTAGTTAATAACATATTTAGACTAGTAGCTATTATAATATTTGGACCATGAGTTTTCAGAGAATATAATATGGCCAAAACACGACACTCAAAACAGTACTAAATTGAATTGATTCTTCTTAGCAATATAAAAGGCATAAGGCCCTCAATAAACATAGTTAATATTTTTGATACTAGGACACAGTTATGGGTTGAATTGTGTCCTCTAAAAAGATGTTGAAGTCCTAAGCCCCAGTACCTGTGAAAGTGACCTTACAGGGAAATAGAGTCTTCGCAGATGATCAAGTTAATATGAAGTCATTAGGGTGGGCCCTAATCCAACAGGACTTGTTTCCTTATAAAAAGGACAAATTTGGATCCAGAGGCATACGGGGAGAACACCATGTGAACACGAAGACAGAGATTGGGAGGATGCCTCTACAAGCCAAGAAATGTGAACGATGGCCAGCAAGCCACCAGAAGCAAGGACAGAGGCCTGAATTCTCCCTCACAACCTCAGAAGGAGCCAACCCTGCCAACACCTTGGTTTCACACTTCTAGCCTGCAGATTTGAGGACAAGTTTCTGTTCTAAGCCATACAGTTTGTGGTACTTTGTTATGGCAGCCCCAGGACATTAACACAGGCACTAATTATAGTTTGAAGGGCCTGCATACATTGTAGCCTCAACTGGGTAGAAGCATGTGGTACAACCAAAGAACACAGTGGGTTCTAATCCCACTTACCAGCTGTGTGACTTTAAAGCTCAAATAGTCTCAGCAAGTTATTTACCCAATTGCCCTGACTATAAAATGGGAATATCAACCTCCTCAGAGTTGACATGCCCTTCAATATGCACATGAGCATGGCCTATAAATTGGAGAGAATGACAATTATCCAGTGTTATCACAAGGAATATGACTTCTTCATCTGACCCTGGCATGGGCAGATTGGCTAGCCCTATGCAGAATGAGGCCATCCGTGTGACCCCACAACCACCTGGCTCTATGCCTTGGGAGGATGACCTGCAGGGAATGCATCAATGGCCTCTTTCTCTTTTGCTACCAGCTAGGATTGGCCAAGGGGAGCCATCATCAGCGGGAGATCAGAGGGCAGGAGGAGAGTGAGGTCAGGGCTTTTATCCCCCTGGCTCTCTCACTGTTGGGTCATCAGGGGTTGACCATATAATCTATGGAAGGCTTCAGCTACCCTATTGGGGTTCCAGAAATCCCTGGCCTCTCTTTGTCCCTCCAGGCTTAGGTTGGAACCTCTCCCCACAAGGGCTAACTCCAAGATACTGCACTAAACATGATTCATGATTGCTTTCCTTTAATTCTGCCTATACCTTGGCAAACAGTCCCTTTGGTAAACTTCTCTCAACCCACTTTGAGTACACCATCTTTTGCCTGTTAGGACTCATTCAGTAATTAGTTTAGGAAGTGGTCTAAGGAAACGGAGCCTCAAAATGCAATTGTTGGATTATTTTTCATTCATGTACATCATGGATAACCTCCTTTTTTGAGAGAAATAGAACACAGGTAATTCATGGCATGCAGTAGCATCGTGATTAACCAAATTATTCTGCAGTGGTTGCACAGGATAAAGTCCAGGCAGTGTGTAAGATATTGGGAAATTAAGTGACTGTGGCCCTTCTTTGCTACAGTTACAACAGTGATTGTGATAGATTTTTTTAAAAAGTGGGCACAGTATTTTGCATTTCCTCCCATCAAGAGGTGGAGTTTATTTCTTCATCCTGATTCTGGCTTGAGCCATCTTCTCACTGCGGCCAATGGGCTATTAGCAAACATGACACAGCACAAGCTGGGCAAGGGCGTGTACATCCGTGCCTTGCCCCTCTCTGGCTTGCCGGGAGCCGTTGGGCCTCCATATGAAAACACCTGGGCTGGCCTCCTGGAGGATAAGCCATGGAAAGGAGGCCCCGGCCACCTTAGGTGTCCCCAACACCCCACAGGAGGCCCCAGACAGGATGAGTCTATCCAGTCAAGCTGCTCAGACAGGACGAAAGTGACCAGCTGACCACAGATGTGAGCAAATAAAATGATTACCTTAAGCCAATATGTTGTGGAGTGGTTTGTTACACTTCAAACGCTAACTGCAATAGTAATTGTAAAGCTTGTGGGGACCACTGGCTCTAGAGAAAAGGGGAAACTGAAGGCCATGGATGTCCAACCAAGAACATCACCAGAAAGTCAGCAGCCATTCTGGGAGCGTTGAAGGAATCCTACGTCTCCTGTTACCTTAGGCAGGTGTGGCTGGAAATCAAGCCCGACACCTGATTCTCAGGGTTGCAAAATTGCAGCAGCAAATACATACTCAAACCCTCTAGGTCTCTTAAATTAAGACAGTTTCAAACTGTAGTTCCCACACTGGCAGCAACAGTGTCAGCTGAGGACTTATTAGAAATGTGAATTCTCAGGCCCCCAGACAGGTCTATTGAAACTTTGGGGGTGGGGTCCAGCCCCCATGTTTGGTTAAGTCTTCCAGGTGATTCTGATGTAGGTGAAAGCTGAGAACCACCACACTACCGGGAAAGGAACGGGAATCTGAGACGGGATGGGGACATGGGGTAGACATGATGAAGCTGGGAATTCTGAATCCCCCAATTCCCCTTAAATGTGCCTTGTCCCAGCTCCTTATGTATCTGAGGAAACTACCTACACCTGCATAAAACCTTTCAAGGACAGCCCACCAGGCAGCTGTTTATGAGATGACAACTCTTTTCGGAATTCATCCGACTGTTAGGCCTTCAACAAGAATTAGATCCCAATGTAGCCCAGAGAAGAGACACCAGGCCTCCTCTGACCTCATCCATCCATGTGCCAGGAGTCCAGGAGCACATGCAAGAACGCATCGGAAGGATGAAGGACGGAAGAGTATGAAACGTTAGCAGTGGTGTGCTGGAGATGGCTAGACCAGCTCGTGAGAGCCAGTTGTTAAATGTTTAGGAATTTTATGAGACAGTTGTTAAACATAGCCCTTATTAAAACTCAACTCATATAAGCTTACAACTAGGTGTATTAAAAACACAGGTAATCTCTACTCTAAACTTATAGTTATCTTCACTACAATTTACTGTTAACTATGTCTTTGAGGATATTGTATCTACACAGTGGAAATACTACATAATGATGGGCTACTGTGCATCTCTTCTCAACCCTGTGTTTATCTACATGTCTATTGCTTGAAGTGAGCCAGCGAGAGTGGTTAAAAATTGGAAGTCAGCAAATGCTGTAAGTCAGGGCTTTTATTCCTGGAGAGCTGGTTGTTTGACACTTACCAGCATACCACTGACTATAAGGCTTGGTAAGGCTAAATTTATTTTCATGGATATACTCATCTGAGATTCAGAATCTAATATATTGGCTCTAAAACCTGGGAGTGACATAAATTTGAAAGCTGGACCCAATGATAGCTGCTTTAGTTTCCTACTGCTGTTGTGACAAATTACCAGAAACTAAGTGGCTTAAAACAACAAACTTATTATCCTACAGTTCTGGAGGTCAGAAGTCCAAAATGGGTCTCACTAAACTAGAATCAAGGTACTGGCAGGACTGCATTCCTTTCTGGACACTCTAGAGGAAAAATCCGTTTTCCTACCTCTTCCATCATCTAGAAGCTGCTCACATTCCTTGGCTTGAATCCCCTTCCTCCATCCTCAGTCAGCAACGGCTAGTTGAGTCTTTCATATGACGACAGCTCTCTGGTTCTAACTCTTCTTCCACCCTCTTCTCCATTTAAGGAGCCTTGTGATTACCTTGAGAACACCTGGGTATCCCAGGATAATCTCCTTATCTTAAGGTCAGCTGATTAGCAACCTTATTTTCATTGGCAACTATCCTGCCTACCATGGTAGCTTACACTCAGTGAATTGCAAGACTCTCCCTGCAAAGGCTCAGGGAAACAGGAGCAGTGGAATGAATCTCTTATGTGCAACCTGCTTTGCCCCCTCCCACCCCACCCCACTCAACCACACCCCACTGGTGGATCCTGGAGTAATCTCCACACACAAAAGCTTTGAAAAACATACTGGGGATGGGCCGACTGCACAGAGCTCTTTGAAAAGCTCTATGGTGGAATTAGGTTCCCTGGTCTCAAGGTAACACAATTCTCATGTGGTGGAGCACAGATGGCACCACTTATCCAATAGAGACAAGGCAGCTGTAATTACTACAATAAGCCACAAGGACAGAATGGAGCTGCAGGAATTTGTGGCTATGGCTAATTGATTATGGTGTCCTTAGAAGTAAAATAAATGGGCAGCCTCAAATGCTGCTTGACATGTACAGGCAGGAAAAAAAATGTAAATTGTGGGCAGAAGCCTAAGCCAAATCATCCTAGGGAGCTACACGGCCTCTTTCGCACAGACCTGGAGCCCTAGAATGGAGACCCTGCAAAAGGCTGGAAGCAGTGCCCACTAACTCCCATTGTTCAGAGGACTGAGAGAATAGAAAAGTGAAAGCCCAAGTACTTACTTTGATTCAATCTTGGTTAAAAATTATAGTTTGAAACTAGGAACCACAGGTTTCAATGGTATTATGAAAGCTTTGAATGAAGAAGTTGGTACAAGTGCTTTTTTGTTCAGTGAAGCCTCTGGTTAGCCATGATCCACTGTTTAAAAAGATTAAAAGGAAAAGTTAGAGAATATTTACCAAGTACTATAACATTGAGGTCTATATTTATCGTATATCTTGTGAGAGTGAAACTATGTTTCTGTCAACATCAGTTTACTAAAGAGTCAAAAGCTTTCCTAATATTGAGAGGTTTGTTTTCATAGTTATCTACCAGGACTGTTGACATGTAACTTTGAAACCATGTATGTTTGTTACTGAAAACTGCACATAAATGTCTATTTTAGAGGATTGTATTTGTTCTCTTGTAAACTGTGTTTGCATAAGAGATTGAACTGCTTGTCAACCTTGATACATTAATCACTATGACCTCATGGATCTTGAAATAATAAATAAACCCACATGAAAACTGTGAAGTTTTTCTTGGAGTTAAGAATGTATCTTTATTTTGGCTTTCTCCTTTTATTGGATTATGTAAGTAAAATAATCCTCAAATAGTGTTAATGTCCGACTCATTTAAAACACAATTCAAAACTATTATGTTTTTAACTAGCTAATTAAATTATGGCACACCAGAACAATGAAATAAAAAATAGAGCAAATTCTCCTCCACTTCACCCCAAATCTGAGCATGAGGGCCTGTTAAAACACTCACCAACAAGCCCCAGACCAGAGTTTCCAATTCAGTTGTTCTGGAATGTAGTGTGTATTTCTAAAAAGTTCCCTGCCCCTGCTGGGGTGGCTGGCCTGGGAACCATAGTTAGAGGGCCATGGCTTTAAAGGCATGAAGTAGCTCTCTTTGCATTGACGTAGATTCCCCAAGAGACAATCAATTAAAAGAACAAAGGAAAAGACTGATAGGTATGTCTCATTTGCTTATGTAGACACACTTATTTATGCTTGGGAAATGGCTGGAAGGAAATACAAGGTTCAGGGCAATTTCTTCTGGGCAGTGAGTAAGGAGAGCGACTCGCCTATATTCCATACCCTTTCATACTGCTTCAACTTACCACGTGCATGTGTTGTAAAAAATAACAACTATTTCTAAAATCCGAAATTACTAAAAGGGACGGTTGAGTCTAGCACGGGGCAAATGTATTTATGGAACGCCTCCCCTTGTGGAAATCCAGACCCAGCTGAGCATCAGCCCGTCTTGACGGTTCCCGGTTCCCGGACCGGCCGTGGTGGGGCGCAGGGTGAGCCTGGGGGGACACACGCGGCTGGAGCCGGGCCATTTCCCACCCTGAGCAGGAGTGCGCTGTGACAAGCTGACCAAAGAGATGCGGCACGATGGAGGGGACCGGGAATCTGCAAGCCTGCCTAGGAGAAGGAACAGAACAGCGTTGATCCTTCCCCGGGCAAGGGAAGGAAAATAAACTGTTGCTGGCCTCGGAGTCGGGAAAGAAAAAGGGGCGATGGTGCCGCAGCTGCCGGGGCTGGGGGCGAGCAGGACTAGGGTGTGGAAGCAGGACTAGGAAGTTGGCGGGGGATGGGGGGTGGCAAACATAGCTCGGGGGAAAGCCCGAGAAGCCTCTGGTTGCCCCCAGCTTACTTTAGGCCCTGGCCTTCCAGCAGGGCGAGGAGGGAGCGCACCTGAGAGGCACCTGCGCGATGGGCGGCCGACCTTGCACCGGGGCCGTAGGGAGCACACCCAGTAAGGCACCTCGGTGGCACGGTGGCACGTAGGAGAAGGGAGACCTCCACCCGCGCCCCCCGCCCCCAGCCCCCAGCATTAAACCTCAGCCCCAGTGCAAATGGGCAGAAGCGGGCCCCCGGGTGGCCCGGGGAAATGGCAGTGACTTGGGTGGCAGCTACCTTCAGAGTGACGGGGAGGCAGCCGCACACGTGCAGGTAGCAGCTCTGGCCCGTGGAGGGTGCAGCGGCTGTGTCAGGTTTGCAAGGGGAGGGGAGCTGGGCGCGTGGGAGGGGCGGGACCAGGCGGGGGTCCAGCACTTGGATCTCAAGCCCTGGACCGAGGTGGAGTTTGGCTTGTTAGCTTGATTCTGGTCAGTATTTTTTGTGAGCTATCACCTTATCCTCCACCCCTCTTTTTTTATTTATGGTAGTATTGACATTGGATAAAATTCACCAAGGTTAACTGTACAGTTTGATAGATATTGGTAGTTACAGAGAATCGTCTTACCACCATCCAATCAGGACATGGAACGGTTTCCAACATCCTAAAAGTTCCCTCACATTTCATTTTCTTCATTTTTTTGCTGCGACCTGAGACCGCACAGCCTCAGGCAACCTTCCCTACTTTCTGCTACTAGTTTTTCCTTTCCCAGAAAGTTACCTAAATGGAATCAGTCTTTTAAGTCTGGTTTCACTCACTTAGCTTAATGTTTTGAAATTCAGCCACACTGTTGTGTGTCTTCCTGTCTTGTCCCATGATATGAGGTCACCACAAGTTGTATGTCCATTCACAAGTTGGTGGACATTCAGGTTATTTCCAGTCTTTGGATTTTATATATAAAGTTGCTATGAACAATTTGTACACATTTTTATAAGCATAGGTTTTTATTTCTCTTTGGTAAATACCTAAGGAGTGGGACTGCTGGGGCATATGGTGACTGTCTAGTTAACTTTATGAGGCACTGCCACACTCATTTCCAGAAGGGCTACACCATTTCACATTCCCACCAATCATGTATAAGACTTCCAGTCTCTCCATATCACTTGGTATTTTCAGTCTTTTTAACTTTAGTTGCTCTAGTGGGTGTGACTGACTGTCACTTTTGATTTTACCCCATTATTAGGTCCTGGGGTCTGGGGAAAACACCAATTTCAGAAGGCCCCCACCGCATTGCCGTGGCAGCATGCAGGTGCTGAGGAGTCTGTGGGTCTCAGAAGGTTCTGTGGGCTGTAAGCTTCCTTTCAGGCCTCCCAAGGCTGAGCGGCAGCAGACATTGTAAAACAAAGTTCTAATACACAGAATACGGGGTGGGGGGGTCTTTACTGAGACAGGACTGGAATGAATACCAGCAATACCCAGACGCTTCTGAATGCATTGGGTGTTTTTACAGCCAAAGGAGAGTTGTCTGATGACAATAGCCTCAGCCTTGCAGAGACCCAGCTGGAAATGTCTTTCAATTGATAAACCTCAGAAATAAATGACTTTCATTATGCCAAATGCATAATTTTATAGCTTGTCACATGGACACTGTGGAGGAAGAAAGCCAAACCCCCAAACATGAATGACAGGGTGAACACATCTCTAAAAATATCAAAGTGGGGCATAAGGCAAGAGCTCTCCAGAGGATCCTGAAAGGTGTTGTTGGTAAAATATTAAAGCATGGCAGTCTCACTCTCCAAGTAACAGGGAACAGCCTTGTCGCTGAAACAGTAATGCGGAGTCTGGAGCCTTCTACCACAGCTGTCTCTTATTCACAAGGTTAGGCTGCAACCTGCAAGAGCCAGCAGGTCCGGAACCAGTGCAAGGAGATGGAGGGGGGGGGTTCTGGTCTCAGACAGGGAGGATGTATTAGCTCGCTAGGGCTGCCCACCAACAAAGTACCACAGAGTCCCACAGACTGGGTGGTTTAACCAATAGAAATGTACTGTCGCATAGTCTGGAGGCTAGAGATGTGAAAGCAAGGAGTCTGCAGGTTTGCTTCCTTCTGGGGGCCAAGAGGCAGAATCTGTTCCACACCTCTCTCTTAGCTGCTGGTGGTTTGTTAGCAATTTGTGTTCCTTTGCTTGCAGATGCGTCACCCCAATCTCCGTCTACGTCTTCACATGGTGTTCTCCCTGTGTGTCTGTCTGTCTCCAAGTTTCCTCTTTCTATGTGTACACCAGTCATATTATAATAGGTTAGGGACCCACCCTACTCCAATGCAACCTCAACTAATTACAAAGGGCACATTGTGAGGTATGAGGAATTTGGGGGAGACCCAATTTAACCTATAGCCGAGGCTCTCGTCATCTTTAAATAAGTCCCTGAGTTTACCTTCTCACAAAGAGAACATGGTGCTAGTGAGGTACCCATTTTGCCAGATAACCCCCTGAACTCAGAGGACCATCAGAACTCCCATGTCTCAGGCTCCCGGAGGAAATGCACCAGAACCACCGGGATTCCCCAACAGTGCTCCATTTGACAGCATGTGGGCAGCATGGGGATGGGGTTAATCTCCTGGGTTCTGCTAGGGCTAAACATACTGGTTCACCCCTGCACCACCTATTCTACCCCAGAGCACCCTGGATGCAGCATGGCAAATTTAGGCGGGGCTGGCAGTGGCACCCACTCCTAAAAGTTTGCTTCCGTGAGCTCTAAGCCAGTGTACATCAAGTGCGGTAACTGGAAATCGCCTGGAGAACCACCTGTGCGTCTCAGCCTTCTCATTGCATCTCGACACAGCTCCATCCTTCCCTTATGTGTCCCTGAATGACTGCCATGGCCTCCCAAAAGTCTCCTCATTGCCATCCTTGACCCATTCTAGTTTATTCTCAATGCAGCAGTCTCGGGGATTCTTCTGAACATAATACCAGTCATGTCAGGATGGGGATGCGGTTACGCCATTCAGAGTAGGGCTAAAACATACCATTCACACACATCCTTCCGCAGGCCCCGGGCGTGCTGGATACAGCATGGCAAATGCAGGCAAAATGGCTCTGAATCCTTTCGTTCAGTGCCAACGATGCCACCAGTCCCCATGGGAAATGGCCCCATGTGTCCTCTCTGGCCACACCTCCTACTGCTTTCCCCCAGCTCTAATCAGCCACTCTGGCCTCCGTGCTGCTCCTAGAAGCCACCAGGCTCCTCCCTGCTTCAGGTGCTCTGCCCAGGTGGCTTGCTCCTCGCTCCTTTGAGACCTCACTTAAATGTCACTTTCTCAGCCAGGCCCACTCCAGTGGTCCCACTGAAAATTGCACCCTGCTCCCAATCCCCATCTCTCGGTTCAGTTTTCCCCACAGCATTTGTCACCTTTGACCTAGTATGAATCCCCCTTTTCTGCTTGGCAGCTGTACCTCCCCACACAAGAACAGCAGCTACGTGAGGGTGGAGCATTTTTGTTTTGTTCTTGGATGTATCGTTAGGGCCTCGGCCATTGCTTGGCATAGAGTACATGTTCCACTTATGTTTCTTGGACAAATAAGTTTTGAAATAGACACAATCCCAGGCCCTATCCAACAGTGTGGCATAGAAATCGCAGTGCTGGGAGTTCGGGGACCTGCATTATTAAAAGTCCCTGCTGTGATTCTTGGGTCCACTGATGTTTGAGAACAAGGAGGAGCCTGAGCCTCTGCAGAGCGCAGAGAAGAGAGAGAACTGGAATTGGGAAAGATCAGCTCCCGACCACTCCTGGGTCTTAGATTTCCTTGGGCTCAAGATGGGTACAGACAACCTCAGCCCACTTGGCTGAGTTCCCAGATGATGGGACCCTGCCCCTGAGCTCCGGATTCTGAGCAGGACTAGGTGGGCTGACAACTGGCTTAGAAGGTAGGCGAGGGGTTAAAACCAAGTATTCAGTCAACTACATGACCATGGAAATAGGCTCACTGGACCAAATTTAGCAGGAAAAATCCTTCTCTTAGTTATTATCTATGAACAGAATATTAGGAAGTCCCATAATAGTCAAGGCAAAGCATGGAAGACTGGAATGGCAGGAGGAGTCTCATTTGCAGGCGAGGGAGTGAAGAGCAAGCGCCCTGCCGTTCCAGTGGCTCTAAAAACCAAGTCAAGCCAGGACCTAAGATCCTTAAACCAGAGTATGTCTTGTGGTCACATACTTGAAGGACATTCTGTCCCCTACTTCTACCCAGTTCCCTTCCTTCCACCTCCAGTATTAATTACTAAAGCAAGATTTAGAGCAGGGGCCAACCTCAGTCTATGAACGCTCCAAAAGTGCTTGCAAAAGTCTGGAAGCCTGTGTGTACTTGTACCTTTGTTTCACAGCTACTGTCCATGACATTCGTAGGATCCATGACCCTAAAAAGAGCAAGAAGCATTATTTTGGGTTGCAGCAGTGGTTCTCCAACTTTATTGTGCATTAAAATCACTGGGAGGGCATGTAGTTTGTTCAAACACAGACTACTGAGTAGGTCTGGAGCAGAGTCCAAGAATCTGCATTTCTAACAAGTTCCCAGGGGAGGCTGTTGCTGCTGGCCCAAGGAGCACATTTGAAGAGCCACTGGTTTAGAATGTCAGCAGTGGCCATGATCAATAGGCCACACCCGGCAAAACCCTGAGTATAAACTGGACTTACACCTTCTTTCCAGCAGAGGGCAAGTCCGCCTTTATTCCAATCTGTGTCAATGCTCTCTTCTATCACTAGGTGGCAGCACCTGCACACAAATCTCTACACGCAGGTCTCCCATAAATTAAAAAAATCCCAACACAGAAAGCCTGAGAAAGCCATGTGAACTGCATTTAGTCTACAAATTGGATAATAACTTCAACCTGGAAGACGATCAAAATGTTTATCTGTTCATCATACACACCCGTGCAAACCAGGCTTCAAATATAGCCAGGAAAAGGAGCTGTGTGGCCTCTGGCCTCCAGCCTGACTCCCTGGATGGGATTTCATTCTTCTCCATCTGGTGACTCAGAACTGTTCCTCTGTGGAAAGTCCTAGGCTGGGTGCAGCAGAATTACCGGAGGAGCTTAATAAAGCTGCAAATTCCCTTGCCTCCCAATCCCCCCACCCCATTCTAATTAAGCAGATCTGGGTGGGTGCAGGCAGTTACATTCTTAACAGGTGTCCCAGTTGCTTCTGAGGAGAAGCCGGGTTTTTGGCTACCTGCACCTGTATGTTTAATAAACATAAAACCAGTGCTTAGGTATGAATATTTGCACATTTCTGCCTTTCACAAAGTGGCTTTTCTAGGTTCAGACCTTGCAACAGTTCCAAATGCAAAATAGCTACACTGTCCAATATGGTGGCCACCAGCCAGGTGTGGCTGCTGAGCACCTGATATATGGCTGCTCTGCATTGACGTGTGCTGTCGCTGTTTAAAAAACACCAGATTTCAAAGACTTCTCAGGAGGAAAAAAAGGCTGTAAAATATTTCATTAATAAATTTTTATATTGATTACATGTTGAAATGGCAGTATTTTTTATACATCTGGTTCAATCAAACATTCTTAAAATTAATTTCCCCTGTTTGTTTTTACATTTTTCATGTGGCTACTAGAAAAATTAAGTTACATATGTGGTTCACGACATATTTCTACTGGACAGGGCTGATTGGAGGTTGTAAATAGATTTGGCAAGAGTTGGGGGGAAAAAGTAGAAATCAGAGAGGCAGAGTATAACAGATTCTGACCACCTGGCATTCTAACCGCATTCCTCAACCGAGGCCTCACATCCTGGCAGCCAGGCCTGGAAAAAAAACCGTCCTTCTGCCAGCAGCCACTGCAGTGCTTCAGTAACAGCTTATCTGTGAGTTCGTTCCAACTTGAGCACAAGCCGACTGCAAACACCAAGGAAACACCCGCCGCCGCCGAACAGACCGGGCGTTATTCACTTGCCAGAACTCAGAGGGCAATTGCACATAGGAGAAATGTGTAGTTCCTACAAATGGTTGATGGTATGTGCGCCGCCCAGCGGGACTTGGTGAACCTGTATGATAGCTGCAAACTCGACTTTGACAATAGAGAAAAACTTGACGGCTGATCATTAAACACAACTGTATTTGTTTGCTTACTGTTTATTTATTAGAATAAGAAAGAGTGTGTTAAGATAGCCCCTCTGCAATATTAACACTGTGCTTCAAGAAAGAAAGGCAGGTTTATCCTTAGCTTGGTCCTCGGTGGAGTCCCCAGACCAGCATCATCTGGAAAATGCAAATTCTCAGGCCCCGGCCCAGGCTTAAGGGTCAGAAATTCTGCAGGTGGGACCCAGCAATCGGACTTTGACTAGCCCCCCAAGCGACTGTGAGGATGCACCCTAAGATAGAGAACTACAGAGAAAGAGGAGGCCTTGTACAGGGAGGCCGAAGAGTATCTATCGAGAGTTGATGGCCTTGGCTTTCTCTGTGTCTGCTGTCACTGGGAAGCTGTGTGCTCAGCCAGTCATGAGAGCAGATTTCAGAGTCTGGACTTCCAGGGTTCATGGTCGAGCTCTACTCCCTACTGGATGTCTAGGGAACAGTTCCTAAACGCTTCTGACCCTGTTCTGTCATCTGAAATATGGGGAAAATAATACATCCTGTGTATAATCATTATTGGGAATAAACAAGCTCATGTATGGGAAAGGCTGCACATGGCTCGTGGTGCACAGAAGGGGACCATCAGTTGTGTGTAGATGAGACACCCATAACGCTAGGAGAAAACCCTGAGCCTTTCATGCAGTCAGTCTATCCACTGTTATCTAAGCAGCATGCTTGCTTTTTTTCACAGAAATTACCTGTTATCCATGATTAGTCAGTGAACCTGCAACAATTTTAACTAATCTCATTCTTGCTTATGGACTCATGAAAGTTTTATCTCATCAGTCTTATTGAATCAGTCCGAACCCAATGAACTCCCCAAATGATTTGTAAAGGTTCCAACTTTCCCTGCCTCCTCACAATATGGCTTCAGAGGTTGATTTGATCAAGAGAAACCAGCTGGCCCAGTACTTCGTTCCAGGTTTGCTGCTTTTCTTAAGCTTATCTCACAAAAAGCATACTGCTTTTTTTTTTACTTTCCAGTCCTCTCACCTGGTACGTTAGATCTCTAGATGCATTCATCCTACACGTCTGCCACTTTGCGTGCTCGGCGCTCCATGTGCATGCTGCTTTAACACAATGGATGTTCGTGGACGTGACAGATGTTGGAATATGGAAGGATCAGTCCAGGGCCAAGAAGCAGCAGCTGGCTTTACTCGTAGTGCTTTCTTTCCCGGGTCTTTGAAGAAGTGTTGCAGGGTGGGGGAAAAGGTCGTGTATCAGGAAGCGTCATTTTAAAGGGACTTGAGCTGGGCTGAGTCATTGGCACATGCACGCTACGGGTGCTGTCCGCCATATGTAACCAGTCAGGACAGCAACCCTGATTGTCCGTCCCAGGAGCAGCAGACATGCTGAGGAGCAGGCCAAATGGAGAGGGCATCTGAAACCAGAATGCCCGGGCTCTCACCACTTGCTGTCAGGTAGTGAGTATTTCTTTCTTATTCATGATCTACTTTCAGTGCCCTGCACCTGGGGGTGCATATCATCGGTGCTAAGACTTTTTAGCCTGTGGGGATCTCCCCTGAGCACTAAAACCAGGGGCTTCACCTTTGGGAGGGGCAGATAATGCACTTTCTGCATCTTCACTGCCGGCTCGGACCGAGGCTGGGCTGAAGGTGGAGGAGGAAACCGAGGATGGGGCTCCCTTCCTGCCTCCTGAGCTGGGCAGGGCTGGGCTCCAGGTGATGGAAGGAGAGAAGGAAGCAGGCAACTGCCCTGGAGAGGGGGTTGGGGGGTCCATCTTCCTAGGAAGGCCTGGCATGACAGAGACACAGAAGCCCGTTTCAGCAAGCTCAGCTGCCCACAGCTGTGTCCATCCCTTCCCAAGGTGTGGACGGTGGGCAAGGCCTATTCATGACCATCCAGAAGAATCCAGAGACTTGAACTTTCTAAATGTATTCCTGACCGAGGGCCACCTTCCACAGCTGGAAGCTGCCTCTGAGGCTTAGAGACCCTTCCTGATTTTCACTGTTGAGGACTATCTTTGAGTCAAGTCCCTTCACCTCATTAAAGAGGGTGTCAACACACAAACTCTCAGCAATGCCTGCCTTGGCCTTCTGCTCAGGATGACTGTGGTAGAGAGGGTACCTGGCACAAGCAAACTCCAGTTCATTGGCACTGGCCTGGGGCCACGCCTGGGAAGCCATCTCCCAGCCAAGTGACAGGGGTGTGGGGATTGGCTATGGGGTCTGCCCAAGGCAAAGTAGGATGAACAATAGCCTGCGAGTGGTACACTGGCCACCTCTTTCTTTTTTTTTTTTTTTTTTGGAGACAGAATCTCACTCTTTTGCCCTGGCTAGAGTGCTGTGGTGTCAGCGTAGCTCACAGCAACCTCAAACTCCTGGGCTTAAGCAATCCTTCTGCCTCAGCCTCCCGTGTAGCTGGGACTACAGGCATGTGCCACCATGCCCGGCTAATTTTTTATATATATATATATATATATTTTTTTTTTAGCTGTCCAAATCATTTCTTTCTATTTTTTTTTTTTTTAGTAGAGACGGGCTCTCACCCTTGCTCAGGCTGGTTTCGAACTCCTGACCTCGAGCGATCTGCCCGACTCGGCCTCCCAGAGGGCTAGGATTACAGGCGTGGGCCACCGCGCCCGGCCGCCACCTCTTTCTTAGAGCAATAATTCTTCATTTTCTCAGCCTCTGCATGGGAAGGCTTATTTAGCCTATTTACTTCACCCACACCTTGCTACAACAAACAAAAAAATGATAACTGTTAACAATATATGGAGTCCCTACTATGTGAGAATCGCTGTATCAGGTATTTTCCACGAATCATCTGTGATCTTCACAACAGCTTCTCAAGAAACATGTCGTAACGTCCCCCTTGGAGGAAACCCAAGGAGGTTAAGCCACGCCGTAAAGTAAAATTGGCCAGGGCCAGGATTTGAACCCAAGCCAGCCCAACTCAACAGCTGGTGCCATTTCTCCCACACTATACCTGCCATCTACCCTTCCCAGACCCCTCATTATTAGGCTATGTCTGTTTTCTTCAACATAATAACATAAACATGTTATTAATTCATGAAGAAGCAAAGTGCATGAGACGTGCGAGTCATTCAGTAAATGAGTATTGAATGACTGACTGACTGACTGCACCGGAGCCTTCATCACTCTTTCTCCGCCCGTGGACTCAGCACCTCCAGGGCCCAGACCCCTGCCCCTGAGCTCCGTCACCTCAGGGACGTCTCCAGGCTCTGCTCACCAAACCAGCTCACCGCTGCCTGACCTTGCAGGCCTGTGGAATGAAGTCATCAGCTGGTTTCCTGTCTCCTGCCAACATCTACCCAGAACTCAGACTTTGGTTTCCATTTGTCTCAATACCACATCGTGATGCAGCTAAACCTGGTGGCTTGGGGATGCAGTCCAAACCAGAGAGCATGGGCAGGATGGAGAAGGAATGTTGAAACCATTGAAAGAAGGGACCATTTTAAGTCATGAATACTGTAAGAAGCAGCACTGAGAACTACAGAGCTGGAGGATGCATTTTTGGAGGGATAAGACGGTGCTGGTGAACACAGGAGAATCTGGGGTTTAATTTCAAATTTGTGCATCCAGACTCCATCTTTTTTTTATCCTATGAAATTAGGAGAGTGAAAATGAGACACCTCTAGGAGTGCGCTGCAGCCCAACCTAACATGTTACAAATGACCTTTAAAGTCAAGGATGATTTGGGGGAAATGGTGCCCATGATTGTTTTGTTAAACAAATTCCAGCCTGGTTAGAAACCACATGCAGACAGCCCATAAAGAAGCAGGTGAGTGACTAATGGCTGTTGCTGAAGTCTCCTGCCTTCATCGCTGGAGTCCCACCAGCCTGCCTCAGGGGGCCCAGTTATGCAAATTGCTGAAGCAGTATTTTTTTTTCTCCTAATGGCAGGAAAAGAGAAGTTGTTTCCTCTCCTTTAAAACTGTTTTGCCTGACTGACTCCTGACTCCTGGATCCTGAGTAAGGCACAGATGTCACTTTCACTCGGGGTGTGCCTGTCCCTGTGGACAGCAGACAGACCCGGCTGTCGGGTCTGACGTGTTCTCCACCCGCCTTGGGACCCAACTTCTCAGTCTCCTCGGCTGCCTCCTCCCAGCCTCTTCCCAGTCCTCAGTCCTCTTCTTTCTGTCCCTCCCTTGGTGACTTCATCGCTCTTGTGGCTCTCAGCAGCACCTGCCCTCCTTGGGCTCCCGGGCCCAGATCCCTCATTGACACCCCAGCCCTCATCTCCAAGTCCCAACTTGCCCTCCCCACCTTGGTGTCCAACAGCCCTCCAATGTCCTAGGTCTAGAATGGAGTGCCCAGTCTTCCCCCAAGCCATTCCACGGAATCTTCCTGTCACGGGCAACAGCAGCTCCATCCTCCCAGGTGCTCCAGCCAAAGACTGTAGTGCCATCCTTGACCTTGGTGCCTCTCCTTCTCTGATGCCCGACCTCCTGTCTGTCAGGCTTCCAACTATATCCAGAACCAAACTCTTTACCAAATCCTTCATTCCTGCTGCACTCTGCATTCATCTGAAGTGAAAGCCAAAGTCTTCGCAGTGGTCCACAGGGCCCGATCTGGTGTCTTCTCTCCGACCTCCCCACCCACCCTTGCCCCCCAACTCTGCCCAGCCACGCTGGCCTCCTGGCTGTTCCCCAAACATACCAGGTACCTCCTGGCTTAGGACCCTGGCATGGGCTATTCCCACCACTCAGGACATTATTCAAATACCCATACCCAGTGAGCCCTGCCTGCCCGCCCTGTTGAATCGCAAGCTCCAGACCCCCCTGCCCGCAATTCCAATTCCCCACCTGCTATACTGCTTCATAGCACGTATCACCTTCTGACTTGCTTGGCAATTTACTTATTTGTAACGCTTATTGTTTATCACCTGTCTCACCCACAAGATCGTGAACTCCCTGAGAACAAGGATATTTTTTCTGTTTTATTCACCATGTAGCCCAGAACAGTTTCCAGGCACACACAGTAGGTGTTTAATAAATATTGAATGAATGAATGAACTCCACATAAACACCTTGCATTTGAATCTTAATAACAGAAATAACCATCCCAGGATTCCCACTAGCACCCTGCTGACCCTTTTCCAAACACAACCAAAGCCATCTCCTCCATGCGACCCTGAGTTCTAATGATGTAGAAACAGCCCTCCGTAGCTGAAATGACACTGAACGAAGGGGAATTTCATTTCTGCCTCTTGAATACCCAGCTCACCACACTCTGGCAACTCTCCTACCCTAGTTTGCCAAGAGCTACACACCCGCTCTGAGGACACGACACCCTCCCAGAACCCTGGAGAAAGGCACGGTTGGTCACTGACTCCCCTTGGCCCTAATGACCATGGGCTGGACTCAATTCTCACTAATTATGCTGCAGTACAAACATTTTTGTCGCTGTTGCGTGTGTTTCTCACTCCAGCATGCAGTATCCAAACTGAATGAATCCTGCCTCCATTGCAAGTTTCTTAATCTCCCTATGCCTCAGTTTCCTCTTCTATAAAAGGAGATTGATTATGGTACCCACCTTACAGGCTTGTGGTGAGGCTTGATTAATAGGGACAAAGTGCTTAGAACAGTAGAGGACACACAGTAAGTGCTCAGTAAACATTAGCCTTATTATTAGTAACCCCCCTTATCCACGAAGGATACATTTCAAGACCCCCAGTGTATGCCTGGAACCACAGATACACCGAACCCCATATGTACTATGTTTTTTCATATACATACACACCCATGATGAAGTTATAAATTGGGCACAGTAAGAAATTAGCAATAACTAATAAAATAGAACAATTATAACAAAATAATAAAAGATATGTGAATGTGATATCTCTCTCTCTTGAAACATTTTATTGTACTGTACTCAGCTATTTTCAGACCTTGGTTGGCCAAAGGTAACTGAATCCATGGAAAGCAAAACTGTAGCTAACAGGGACTACTGTATTGCTATTGTCATTACTAATATTAAACACAGTTCCTTATTTGGCTTCTTATTCTCAGCACGAAGTACAGTGTCTGGGACTCAGGAAGTGCTTAGGAAAAGTTTGCTGGACAGACGAATGAATGAATGAGGATGAGCTATTTCCGTGCAGGGGGAGCTCTACATTTTCATCTCTGTTCAGTACGAACCTCGCACCTAATAATTCTCAGGAAATGCTTGTTGCATTTTCAGTGTGGGGCACACACAGGAAGTTTCCTGCATTTATTCTGTACAACACAGAAAACTTTGGAGGAACATAAGAAACAAAACTAGTGACAGCATTGAGGGAGTCTGAGTGGTGCTTAAGAATCTCTGGGAGATGGAGACCAACTTGTGGCGTTGGGAACATTATTTAACTTTTCTGGGTCTCAGAGTTCTCCTCTATCAAATGGGGCTAAGATTAGCTTCTGGGTCCTAAGAGAATTAAGTCAGACAGTGCTATAAAGTGCACAACTCAGAGCCCAGCCACGTGACAAGTATGGCTGACACGTGTCCCCTGCACACGAGGCCTCAGGGCTGGCCGGGAAGGGGGTGCCTGGCTTTATGAGACAATAGCCAAAAGCCCAGGGGCCCGTCTTTCCATCCCCAGTCTCTCCATGTATGTGTGTGTGTATTTATATATATGTATTCCTTAACCAAAGCCACCTCTTTTTTGTCTCCTCTTGCCTGTGACCTAGGGACAATCTAGATAAGTTCCTGCATCTATAACGAGAACTTCTCCATTTTTTGTATGTGAGGCATTTCTCCAGAACTTTTCAAACAAGTCCAGACAAGTCGTATCCCTTCGGGAGACTTTAGGATGAAAACTGGGCATTTTCCACTGGCTCCCTCTCCCCGACTTCCTCCCCTGGACCCGCTCCAAGTCTACGCAAGCGGATGGCCAAAAGGAGCATGACTAATGGTGCCCTTAATCCCAGATGGCATTCATCTTCACGCTTGCTCAGTATGAACCAAACTTGTGCCTCGGTGTTTGAAATCCAGAAAATACCCAGCAGTTTATAATTCATTATCTTTGATCCCCTCTGTGAGGCCCGTGTGATTAATATTTTCTGCGTCATGTATTTTCAACTGATTGACTTCTCCAAAAAACTTACGGTTATTACTTGAGAGAGAAAATGTAAGAGAAAGTTTTCTTGCACTTGGGTGAGAGCGGAGGGGAATGACCTGCATCCTTGGTGCTTTGGGGTGTCTGGATGAGGGGAATTGGGAGAAAGGTGGAGGCAACGGCTTACCTCTCTGCCTCTCAAAGTTAAAACTTGAAAGCTGCCTCATGTTACACTTTTAAGGACTTAGAATAGAGTACCAAGCTAAGCAACCAAGTTTGTTCTCCTCTCATAACTTTAAAAAGCCAGCTTAAAAGTTCTCAAGCTTAAAATTGGAAAGAGGAAAATAATGAAAACAAATGCATGCCATGACAGAGGGGATAATTCCTACATTTTTGGAAATGTTCCCATATTTTCTCCATTCCATCCTATAAATGACAAAGCCATCAAAGGGAAATGCTACTACTTCCACGATGCTCATTACCTCGTTAATCATTGAGTATCTTTATCCTTTAGTATTGTCATCCTGATTGTAATGAATAAGTTAAAAATCTATGTGTGGGGCCTTATAGATATAGCCATAAGTATATCTACACACACACACACACACACATTTGGTGACTAACTCTTGAAGAATAAGCCTAAAAATATCATTTGGAGCAGGAGTTGTTGGGGAGGATGGTAGGAAAAGAACAGGGGTTCAGTCAGTCTTGATTCCTGACAAATCTCAGTATGGAGAGGTATGCTCAGTAAATGTTTGTTGACTATATGAATAAATGAGACAGTGCATTTAACCAAAATTACATATTGAACTACAGTAGTAGTGTGTGCAATATTAGAGGAAGGAAATTCAAGCAGCCAGGAGAAGACTTCTGGCTTCCCCACGACACTATGATACTGCCATTCTGTGGGTAGCTGTTGACATTTTGACATTCACACCAATTTTTAATTCCCCAAAACAAACCACTGAACTTACAGCTTCTTTGTATTCCCATAATATATGCACAATAGATATCCTCACCCCATCCCTCACCCACCCCCAGTTACCTTTACCTGGTTCCTACTCCGTAGTCCATCCTTGGCTCTCATCCCATCCCCCTAAGACTGTCTTATACCCTCTTCCCTATCCTTCCAGGTATCCCAACATGAAAAGATTCCAGGTGTCCAAACAGTGCCATCCAATGTCCTGGCACGGGGCACCAATGGCAGGGGGCACCAGGGGTGGTGCAGTGCCCACATAAGGAAAGGCAGAGTGGGAGGAAGTCAAAAGGAGGAATTCAGGAGACTTGGCAACCGAGTGGGTGTAGCAGAAGGGACGTGGAGTGGCACAAAAGGACTTTTTGGGCAGCATGTGATGAAAAGAATGAAGACGCTGGGGAAGTTGGGAGCAGAAGAGGGTGTGGGCCCAGGAGGAAGAGGATGGGTTTGGACGCGGGCATGCTGAGGTCAGCAGCAACGTCAAAGCCCTCGGTAGGCTCAGCTGCTGCAGACTAGAGACGGCATTGACGGCACACGACATGTGGAATGATGCATATTGGGGTTGGGTTCCGGTAGGTCTGAAGAGCAGAGGGAGAAGTCCCTGAAAAGGAAAGCCCCAAACAGGGTCTCTGTCCAGAAGGTTGGAGCAGCCTCGTTTCCATGGACGCCAGGCCACATCCCTGGGTCCGGGCACCGAGAAGGCCAAAGCTTTCCACTCATATACCACTGAAGCCTCTGCAGTCTCAAGGGGGAGGATGTGGCCAATCTCGTAAGCTTGTGTGGCTGAGGCAGTTGTCAGGGCTGTAATGGGGGAAATGCTCATTATTCCTCTATATCTCACGCTTACCCAAATAAAGAATGCCTTAGAATTATTCCCCTGAGAGAAAGCTCTCTCACCTGAGAGAAAACAGGGCTGTGATTTGGAAACCTGAAGGCAAGTTTGCTGGGGCCACGGTAACAAAGTATCACAGACTGAGTGGCTTCCACAGAAAATTATTGTCTCACAATTCTGGAAGCCAGAAGTTCAAAGTCAGGTTATTTGCAGGGTTGATTCCTTCTGAGGGCCGTGAGGGAAGGATTTGCTCTAGGCCTCTCTCTTTGGCTGGTAGATGGCTGTCTTCACGTTGCCATGGCATTCTCCCCATATCTTCCGTCATCTTCTCTATGTATCTGTGCCCAAATTTCCCCTTTTTACGAGGACACCCGTCATACTGGGTCAGTGCCCGCTCTCACGGTAACTTGATCACCTCTGTAAAGACTCTATGTACAAATAAACTCACATTCTGAGGTACTGAGGGTTAGGACTTCTACATCTGAACTTGGGGTGTGGCGAGGGCACAGCGTAATCCCTAACAGTAAGTAGGAAGGAAAGAGCAAGCGCATGAGGAAGCTCATGTTCCAGGCGGCTCAGCCGAAGTGTGCGGAGTTGGCAGCCGCCCGCTTAGCCTCAGACCTTCGGAAATCCCCTGCATCTGGCTTTCCCAGTTCTCGTAATTTCATCTCACCAAAAAAAAAAAAAAAAAATTAAAAAGACATCTAAATACATTCCATGCGCTTCTGGTGACAAGTTCATTCTTTTGCGTGCGAAGCAACATGTTAACTAGATTTTACCTAAAGTGGGTTATCTGATTTGGTTAAAATAAGATCTCTGGGGCATTTCACCTATTCCCTAAGTCTAAACAAATCTCATGCAGGTGTTTAAGACATTGCACAATGTTAGACTATTTGAAGCTCCATCACCTCGGGGCAAGTTAGGTTGGCGATGAAAGTGGTTGGTGGCTTTTTCCCTTCTCATCATCGTGGTGGAAACTTATGTTGTGTTCCTCCAAACTGGTTTGAGGGGCCCTACAAGGTGAGGCAAAGTTTGTGCTCAGGACAGATAAACATGGATTCATGCACAGGTTCTGAAAAGACCCCTTTCATGCACCAGGTACTGTGTTAAGGCCCTGGGACTCACTTGAGAGCAAGAACGGTCTTTTGGATGGGAGAGGAAATTCTCACATATCCAGAGGCAGATGGAATTTACAAGTGGGAAGACCTAGAAGCTCAGAGACAGTGAGGCTGAACCTGTTGCTTCCAGCCAGAATCTTTGCTATGGTTGTGCAAACCTTTGGACTGGTGGGTTTCCATGCCATACCAGTTGCTAAATATTTTTATACTACCCTTGCCCTGAGCATACTTTTGGGAGAAAAGTAGAGAAGTGGGGTGGAAGTGGTAAATTTAAACTAAAGAAACGGGCTTGAGATAGGTACAAAGTTTAGAGGATAAGCTTGAGGAAAATGAACCAGGATTCATGTAGCAATTCTCAAACATCTCAGTATCACAACTCCTTATATGCTTAAAAACTATTAAGGAACTTAAAGAGCTTTTTTAAATGTGGTTTATATGTGTTAGTATTTACTATGTTAGAAATTAAAACTGAGAAATTATTGTGTGTTCATTCATTTAAAATAATTACAATAAACCCTTTACATTTGAACATAAATAACATTTTTTATGAAAATTAACCATATTTTCCCCCCAAAAAATGAAATAAGAAGACTGGCACTGTGTTATATTTTTGGAAATTTATTTAATGTCTGGCCTCCTAGAAGATGGCTAGAATCTCATATCTATTAATACTTCTGTATTCAATCTGTTACTTAGGTTGTCTTGGCTGATGTATATGAAGAAAACCCAGCCTTACACAGATATGTAGTTGGAAAAGGCCGGACCTGGAAAATTTCCTGAAGAGAGCCCAGGGACCCCCAGGGGTCCTCTGGCCATGCCCTGAGAACTGTTAGACTAGTGGTTTTATGATATTGTTCCATCCTGATTGGACTTCCTCTTTTACCTGTAACTGTTAAAAGAAGATTAAAACTTCAGGATTTTAATCCACAATATAAAATTTTTAAAAATTGATCTGTGTCATATACATACCTATAAGGTTTTAAGTCTTACTACCTCCACATTTGAGAAGTCAGCTTTCTTATAAAAGTCACTACCTTTTAGTTTGTTTGCAATGAGAAAATTAGTTTTAAAAAGTCAGAAACAAACAGTATTACCCGGTATCTATATTTAATCACCAGAAATAGTTCTTTCATTATGCTTCCAATGTCTGAAGACCCAGACATTCTTAACTACAGACTGTACTTATAAATAATAGTAAAATGTATCCCTGAACCATAGGCAATACGAAGCATTCTGTGAATTCTACTTTGTCATCTTTTTTATCTTGGTCTTTCGAGGAACTAACGATGTCATGTGAATCATGATGACTGCTGAAAATGCATAGGAAGATAAAGGGAACAGACTTGTTGCCCAACTGTTTCAAGCCCAACACTGCTTAGCAAACTGTGGCTCCCTGCGCTAACCCAGAGGGCTTGACCCTAACAAGGATTTGGGTGTGGCCACAAAAGACTGACCTTCAAAAATCTTACCCGAGGTACAGACTCAGTCTCACCTTGAAAACAGTCCATGAATTGTGTTTATAAGCTAGGGGTTTACAGAATATAATGTACTATGTAATACAGTGAATAGGGTGACTGAGTTTGGTGAGACTAGTCCACAGATGCCAAAAAGGCTGAAGAAGGCCACTATGAAGCTCAGTCTCTGGGCCAATGGTTCTAGTCCAGCCTTGGACCCTGGCAACAGAAGGCACTCCCACACTCCTGCACTCGCGCACCCCCTTCCTGCAGGTGGGGCTGACCATATGCACCCTTGAAAATCTCCCTTCCGCCAATCTCAGGCATCCTTTTGTTACCTCTGAAGGTCCCTTTCCCTGAATGCCCAGTGCTTCTCCCTGCCCTTGTCCTATGTCACTCAGGTCTATGACTCCCCCAAGGATGTCCCCCCATCTGAGATGCCCTGCTCCTCAGCCTCACTCTCCACTCTGATGCCTCACCCGGGTGTCCCAGCCAGATCACTGTCCTATGTGTGTCCAACCTTTAAACTTTCAATACACATTTCCTGGGTCCCGTTTTGTCCCTCTCCTCTGTGCTTAGCCTGGTGTAGAATCAGTGTTCCTGCCACCCTGCGTCCTTTGCCAGGGCCATTTGCATCTTTAGTAGTAGGCTGAATTGGTGGTCCTTCAGTAAAGCGTCACAAAGAGAAGTGAAAACCCTCAGGTGCCATGAGGGGAAATGCTGGGGACTGGGGAGAGGTCACGAGGACATCTCTCACTCCCACCCCCAAAGCCAGCTTAAGCTATTCTTGTCAAGAGAGAAGGGTCATGCCCCAGGAAACTCAACTTTGGGTCTCTGATTTGCTGTGAATTCCCCTACTCTCTTTGCTAGAAAAGAAGGTGAGGTTTCTAGATGTATTTGAAGAAAAACCAATAGTGATCTTCCAGCTTCCAATGAGATTTTGTAAAGCATGGTCTATCTGGCAATGTTTCCTCCAGGTCTGCCGATGGGGTCCAGAGAACATGTCAGGAGGGGGTTGCCTATTGAGTGTCAATCAATGGGTTTTTGCAACAATGACAAAATGTTATTGTGCTTTTACACTTGCTAGGAAAGGAGACATTTCTTTCTGCCTCACGGCAAATTGTTCAATCCAGGGTAGTAACTGTCAGGTTGAACTTTTTCAATACACACTCTCCTTTCCTTTGTGGTTTGTTTTCCCTTGGTAATGATTCCATTGCATAGTTTTCCTCCTGGGTTTATGTCTCCCCCAGATGTTATGTAGCAATCCAAAGCCAAGTACAGTACTCCGCTGAATCATAGTAAGAATGGTATTGATCCTCATCTTCATCACGTGCATCAGTAGATAGATGTCCAGACAGAATCCATATGGACGAGGACTGGCTACCTGGGTTTTCTGGGATGATGGATTGATTTGGACTCTCATTCCTAGAAGGTTTTATAACCCTAGGTATTCCCCAGAGAAGGCCTCATGTGCCAGACAAAGGCTGCAGAAGATATCTCATTCTCAATTTCAGCATCCCATTAAGTTTAGGCAGACACAGAGAAGAATATAATTATTGGGTTGCATACACGGATTAATCTGTGGATTAGGAATAATAAGACCTAATGATACAATGTGATATTTTATTTTAAAGTGTAAACACACACACTCATGTTTCATGGAGCAATAGAGGAAAATTTCTTCCAAAAGAGCAAATGAGCTTAGGAAAACCAGACTCATGAATTCCTGCACATTCCTAGCTTTATGACCCCGTGGTTTTATTTGGTTAATGTTAACTTTCCACACTTGGCTACCAAAATAGCTTTCCATTCTGAGGTTGTTACAGCGAAGTAAGTAGCTTAAGTTTCCCTCTCACACCTCACCGGATATTAATCTTTCAGAGTGCTTGCCCTCCCTGTTGCAATGTTCCTGATTTTCAAACTTCCGATTGAGAAACTAGCACACACACTGAGGATATCCTGCTTGGTCAGCAGGTCGGCTGCTCTGACTGGCAATTCTCAGGACAGACGTCTCCAGTATTTCCCTGAGTGTTGCTTTGGGGGGCACGCCTGTGCCCTGGTGGTTCTGAGGTTCGTCAGATCCAGATCATTCTACTAATCATGGTCTTGAGCAACAGTTGTCATTCAAAGATTGTTCTCTTATGGAATTGCCATGGCTGGGCAATCATTTCTTGTTAGAAGCCTTGGAATTTTTGGATGTGACTCTGTGGTGGTGATACAGTTTTACAGTGGGTTATGCAGCAAAACATCTTTTTGGAGCCCAGATCGTCAATGAAGCATCATTACCTTGAGTAGAAACAATTGTGAGTAAGCAGGTGAGGTGGGGAAATGACAGTCCCAGCAGGATTTGATTTTGGACTGTGACTTCTCATAGCACTTCATGATTGTTTTGTTAATGCCAGAAAATCTGATCTGGGAAAAACATGGGCAGTTTTTCTTAAGGCTGAAGGATATTTCTTTATTTGAGGAAGAGAGTTTGTTCCAAATTGGGGAAAATTGAGAGAACAATTTGTAGGATTTAATTTCTATTTCTGTTGGTGTCTCAGTTATTTATTAATGTGTAAAAAAAAAACCACCTTAAAATTTAGTGGCTTAAAACAAAAAAAATTTTATTGTCCATGATTCTGTGGGTCAGGAATTCAGACAGGGCTCAGCAGGGAAGGCTCACCTCTGCCCCACATGGTGTTGTCTGGGACTGGAAGATCCAAGATGGCCTCACTCATGTGCCCAGGGCATTGGTGGTGGCTGATGGCTGGGGCAGCTTCCTTCTCCTCCAAGGGCCTCTCTCCCTTCCTCCTCCCTTGGCTTACTCTCTCTCTCTCCCTCTGTGGTCTCTCATCATTCAGTAGTCGTGTTTACATTGAAGTAGCTGGCTCACCAAAAGAACTGGAAGTCACACAGTGTCACTTCTCCCACACTTCTGTTGATAAAAGTAAATCACAGGATCAACACAGAATCATGCAGAGGGGAAACAGACTCCACTTCTTGGCTGGAAGAGCAGCACGGCTACACAGGGATTGTTGGTGGCCATTTTTTGCTGAAAAGCTACTACAGTGGCTGACTCCTAGCTAGCTGCTTCCACGTTCCTTCACTGGACAAATATTAGCCAACTGCCTCAAACAAATAGAGTTATCTTATTTTGTCAATTCCCAAATGCCATCAGTTATAAAGTGCACATTATTTTATGCATTGTTTAAAAAGAAGAAGGCCACCAAGGAAACCAGGCATGACAGCAATTGTTAAGATCAATTTCTGAGATATTAAAAGGTGAGAGAAATGTGCATGTTAGAATTAATGATAAATGGTAATCTTCTAATATATAACTCAACAGTGTTCTAAGATGAATGGATAAAAATCTGAGGTATAAAATCTAGTCATTCTTTCAATCACTGAGTCCATCAATTGATTATCAACTTGCAAGGACCTCATCCTGACTAAGGCACTCTTTCTGGTTACTGTCTAATAGAACAAGGCCTTAAGGGATCACCATTTCCCTCCCACCCCTCATCAAAACGTGGGGACATGGAGAACAATTGAGTATGTGTAGCTCAAATAGCAAAGCTACGCTCTACTGGGAGGTTGATCCCCACTTTTGGGTGGTTTGCACCACTCAGCTCAACCAATACCCCTTGACCCTCTCTACTGGTTCCTTTAATTCACTCACTAAGTGTTTTGCACCATTTAATATGTTCTCAATTCTTTCACAGTGGCTTCCTAGATGATATGGTTTCTAGGAATATACTAAGTCATAAAAGCAGGGATTACCATATTTCCAAATATAACCAACGCATATTGGGTTCTTATTGTGTGTCATACAATGTGCTAGATGCTGGGAACACAATGGCTAAAAAGACAGATGTGGGGCCTGCCCCTTATTAACTTGTAGTATGATGAGGGAGGCAGGCGATGAGTAAGTAAAAATGAACATTTTACATAATGAGAGAGAGAGCCTGTGAATGTTATGGAAGATATAAAACAGGCAATGAGGGATACTCAGCGGAACTCCTTTAGACAGAGGTGGTGGTGGAAGTGTCAGGTTTCACTCTGCAATGTGGGTTCTTGGTGCACTCATGGCCGAAGAATGACCATACGCACCAAAGTTAGGCAAGCACAAAAATGAGGTTTATTGAGTAGAGAAAGATAGGATTACAGAGCAAGAGCAAGAGCAAGATACAGGTTTACAGAGCACGATACATATGCTACAGATGACAACCAGACCCATTGTCACAGCAAAGGGAAAGCAAAAGGAAGGGCAAAAAAAAAAAAAAAGAAGGGGGGGTTGGTTATGGTCTCAGTCTTGTTTTATGGTGCCCAGATTGGGACCTCCCTGTGGCTCAGACATCACCATGGAACCACTTTGATTGGACAGTTGGGAGTTACATTACTACGCGTCCGGGATGCTCTAGGTCAATTTCCGGACTCTATGGTACCTATGCTGCTTGGCCCGTGGGTTAGAGAGTCCTCTGCATTCCTTTGTAGCTGGCGGGCTAAGTTATGATTGGCAGATTCATAGAGTATTCCTCCTCCTCCAGGTATGGCAGTAGCTCAGGGCAGGATTAAGGTGGGGCAGGACCAAGATGGGGACCTGGGGCCCACTCTTGTCCTTCTTCCCAAGTGGGGCGACTGCACCAAGGCAAGACACCCACTTTTGTCCCTAGGAGACCTGGAAGGAATCCCACACTATCTACCTAACAGCAGGGCATTCTGAAGAAGGGATGTTCAAGCAGAGACCTAAAGATTAAAAAAGATGAACCAAGCAAAAATCCAGGGAAGGTGCTCACGGCACGTACAAAGTTGCTGAGGTGGGACAGAGATTGGCATGTTCTTAGAACTGAAAGTGGACCAGTATCGTCAGAGCACAATGAGTAATTCCCCTAGAGAACCATAAAACACACCTAGAGATGCCTCCTTAAATTTCTGCTATGTTCCACACAGGCAAAACAAACAATCAAAAAAAATCTTTAAAAAAGTAAAACAACAACAAAAAACTAGACCCAGAATTTTACAAGCCTATCAACAACATCTCCGGGAAGAAAAAAATGGGCCCTATAGTGGGTTTTTAAACCCTCTTCCTAGCCACATGCTGAGAATGTTTCTTGGATTTATGGGAGTGTATTCATTAAGTCAGTGTTTCTTAAATGTTAGTAATGAAGTAACACTTTAAAGGAAAAATATTATAAATCATTGGTGTTGGTATAAATCACTTTAATTATAATGTTTCTTTAAGATAAATGAAGTGTAAATGCCTTACAAACATAGGTCTTATGCAAATATAAGAATATCAAATTTATAAATTAAATACAAACTAAGCTACCAAACCAACAAAATGAAAATTATCAATATTAACATAGAGTAATAGATGATGTTATTTGCTGCCAGTAACTTGCTGATGTTTGATTTATTAGTACAAAATGTACTGATATATTTAATTTTAACTGTTGCAAATTTTGGCCATGATTTGAACCATTGTTATCATAATTATTGCTTTTCTTTTCTAAAAATAAGCTTTCTTTTAACAACAGATCCATTATCTTAAAAGGGCAATTAGCACACTCCAAAATGTAACATTGAAAATTTAAAACTACTGTTTAATAAAAAAATTCTGTTTCTCACTACTGCATTTATGGCTAACTAATCATTGCTAATTTGTATATACAAAGACAGGATTTCACCACAAAGCCATTGACTTTGTGAATTTGTGCTGATGGCCAGCTCCAGGCCGTTCACTCTCCCACTACCTTTTTCTCCAGGATGACCACAAAACCTCAGCGTGCACGCTGTAATGTAATTTGGCTTTCCTTGATACTAACCTGACCATATATTCAATGCAAATGCCCCTCTAGAATTCATGGGGTACTTCAATGAAAGGAAGTGGTCCAGGGATTGTAGAATGTGTTTTTATTACTTTAATATTATTATAAATAGGAAAGTGCAAACATTTTAGATTCCTATAGATTTTGTGAACTCAGAGAATATTTCAGAAGACTCCAGGGTGAGAAACGGTGCACACATGTGGGTCATCTGAACTGTTGTACAGCATCGGGGACAATTAACCCAATGTGAATACAGCCAGACCAATGCATCACAGAGGCCCAGCATGGGACATCTATCTGGTTTAGAAAGAACATGAATAAGGAAACTTTAAAATATAGATATATGAGTGTATACAATAACCAACAATGACATAATAATAATAATAATGGTGAACACTTGTCTGCAGTACCTGCTTAACATCAGGCATTTTGTGAAGCAATTAATAACTATTAATTATGATTAAAATATGTGATTCATTTATTAGCTGCCACAGACATACCCAATAGAATAACTTGATCCCTTCTCAAATGCCACCTAGAGCTAGGTCACTTAAAAAACACACACACAGACACAGGAAGGCAACTTGTTTCTAATTTAACACCATCATGTCTAATACTCTAAACAAAAATCTCTGAGGAGACATTTTCTAACCAGTTTTCAGACCCAATCTCTCCTTGAGTTCCAGACTTGATATCAGTACACATTACAAACTCACGTGGTCAGTGATAGTTGGTGTCCAAAGATAGCTGTTAACAGCACCTTTTTTCCCTGCTCTTCATCTAGAGGTGAAGCCGTCCTCCCCTCTCCCTGAACAGGGGCTGGCCTCCGGGGCTTGCCTGACCAGTACAATACAGCAGCAGTGACTCTGGGCACTTGTCAGGCTAGGTCATAAGAATGTTTGGAACTTCCACCTGACTCTCTTGGAATGCAACTGCTTGGGACACTCCCTCTTGGAACTCAGCTGCCCTACTGTAGGAAGGCCAACCAGCATGTGTTGTACTGCACTGACAGCCCCCGCTGGGCACCCAGTAGATGGCCAGCAGTACCTGCCAGCCGTCTGAGCGAGCCCCAGATGTCTCACTGCAACTGCAAGAGAAAAACAGCCGAGAATCACCCAGCTGAGCCCAGCCAGCCTATAGAAACGTGAAAGATAATAAATTGTAGCTTTTAGTCATTAAGTGTTGGGGTGGTTTGTTACGCAGCAATAGGACATCATAAGAGTGTCTCGACCAAATCCTTCATTTCCCCCTCACAAAATCGGCTCCTTGCTCTGTGCATCCCACCTCAAGAAAAAACTTCAACTTGATCAGATCACAAATCTTGGAGTCATCCTTGATTCTTTTTCTCAAATGCCATATCCAATCCATTCACGTATTCTGTTGGCCCAATCTCCAAGTCATATCCCAAATTTCTTCATTTATTACTGCTTGCATGAACCCAACATCCTGGTCCTCCCTGGGGACTCATGCAGTGCCCAAGGATGCACAGCTACCCAGGACAGACCCAGAGAAATGAGTGAGAGAGCTCTCAAACTCCACCTGATACAAGGACTCTTGTTCTTTTGATGTTTGCTCCTTTATCCTATAAATACTTGGACTTTAAGGGTGTGTCACTAGCACGGAGTCATTTGCAGTCAGCACAGGAAGCACCAACAGAATCTACCTAAATCTCTTCTGGAAGCCAGAAGCTCCCAACAAGGATATGTTTCAAATCCCTGGGATGGACACATGCTAACCAAAATGGCTCTGCCCACACACCACAAGGACTTGGGGAGACCATGGGTAGGAGTCAAACAGCTGTAACCCTGTAGGTATTTCAAAGCATTCTGAAAGCCCAGAAGGGCAGTGTATTATCAGTATTTACCCAGCACAAAAAAGGCAAAAACCATATTCATGCATATGTTCAGCACATGGGGCTGTCCGAAGAGCTAGGCACATGACTATGCTCAGGAATGATTTCCCTACATCATTAAGCAGGGTTCGTTTTTGTTTTCTTTTTTTGTTTTTTTTTTTTTCCTTCCAAGTACCAAGTGGGCATTTATTTTTGTTTTTAATTCCTATTTCCTTCAAACAGTTGTCACACTGAAGGAAATACACACTGCAATTATAATCACCTCTTTCTGCATTATGAATTATTATGGAAATTTTTCCTATGTTTGTTTTCTCTAGAATTCCTAAATTCCTATAGAACATGCTCCTAACAAGAATTTCAATTGGTAGGATTCTCTGTGAAGATTCAGAGATGTGGGGCACCAGGTAACATTAGAAAGTAAATGCAAGGCCGGGCGCAGTGGCTCACGCCTACAATCCTAGCACTCTGGGTGGCTGAGGCGGGAGGATTGCTTGAGCTGAGGAGTTTGAGACCAGCCTGAGCAAGAGTGAGACCCTGTTTCTACTAAAAATAGAAAGAAATGATCTGGACGGCTAAAAATATATATAGAAAAAAAATTAGTC
>CM052437.1:120620153-120638477 GCA_028533085.1 Varecia variegata | reverse complement strand
AAAAAAAAAAAAAAAAAAAGAAAGTAAATGCAATTTCTACAACCATTAAAGTCCGCTTTATACTTCATACACATGTTAGCTAATGGCCCTCTCTGATCTATCTCTTTCTTTTTTCAAAAAGAATCAGAATCACTTAACTAAAGGTACCTCAGAGACTAATTGCAAATAACAACCTCTAACATAAATGCTCAGTGTGATAAGGGCTTTATATGTATTATATCATTGAACTCTCAAAACAACCTTGTCAGGTAAGCACTATTGTTATTATTGTATGGGAAAAACAAACTCTGTTTTTTTCCCTACACTCATACTCAACACATTTCTGTGACCAGGTATGTGGTTTTTATTCCCCCACACATTACATTTTCCTGTAGGACATCGACTGGGTGTCCTACAATTCAATTCCAACACTAATGGGAGTTAGCACAGACCTCACCCATTAAGGGCTCATTCCCACAAGACTGTCCCCATTTCAGACGCCAATCAAGAGTACCAGGTGTCACCTGTATTGCTGACGAAGTGGCTGTAAATTAGAGTTCCCACAACTGCCCCCCTCAGGTTCGATCATTTGCTAGGATAGCTCCCAGAACTTGGGGGAACCCTTACTTACCATTACCAGTTCATTATGTAAAAAGGGATATGATAAAGGATACAGAGGAGCATTCAGATGAAGGAGTACATAGGGTGAGGCCCCAAAGGGTCCTGAGTGCAAGAGCTTCTCTCCCCGTGGAGTTGGGGTGCCCACCCTCCCAGCTGTGGGCACGTCCCCTAACCCGGAAGCTCTCCGAATCCCATAGTTGAGGGATTTTTATGTGGGCTTCATCATGTACGCATGATCAATTATTAACTCGATCTCCAGCTCCTCTTCCTTCCCTGGAGGATAAAAGGTGGGGCTGAAAATTCCAACCTTCTAGTCATGGCTTGATCTTTCCCGTGACCAGTCCACTTCCAGGAGTCCATCAAGAGTTGCCCCATTAGAACAAAAGATGCTATCACCCAGAAAATTCCAAGGGATTAGGAACTTTGTGTCAGAAACCAGGGTCAAAGACCAAATATTAGAACAAAGGTGCATCTAGCACCTCTGTCACTCAGGAAATTACAAAAGTTTAGGAGCTCTGTGCCAGGAATCAGTGGCAGATATCAAATATATATATATTTTCTTATGTCACCTTATTATCTCCATTGTACAGATGAGGAAACTAAGACACAGGATATCTTCATAACTGGCCCGACGTCACACAGCCAGTAACTGGTAGAACTGGGATTCCAACCAGGATCCATCCAACAGCAGAGCGAGAAATCATAACCACTGTGCTATTCAAACTTGCAGACGTCTACACCACAGCAGCATGTGGGCACAGAAGCTGATGGCAGATAGGGGTACTTCCCAACTTTTGATTACTCAACTTACTAATAACATATACACATTTGGTCACTGTGATATTTTGATTCATAATAAGAAATACATGTTTGGTCTTTGTCTCCATTTCCTGGCACATAGCTCTTAAAATCCCTATAATCTCAGAAGTGTCTGAATGCTAATGAGATGACTCAGGGCTGGGGGCTCCTGGATAGCCTGGGATGGGGGCTGGGTGCCAGGGGAAGCAACCATGTGATTAGAGGGTTGGAGCTTTCAGCCTCAACCTCCCTGTGACCTCCAGGGAGGGGCTGAAGGTAGAGTTAATAGCTAATGGCCAATGATTTCAATCAATCATGCTTGTGTAACGAAGCCTCCATCAAAAACCCAAGGGGACAGGGTTCAGAGAGCTTCTGAGTTGGTGAACAAGAACCCATTCATGTGTTGGGAGGCTGGCTACACCCCCAACTCCACAGGGACAAAAGCTCCTGTGCTCCAGACCCTTCCAGACCTCACCCTATGTATCTCTTTATCTGTACTCTTTGTAATAAACCAGTAAACATAAGTATTTCCCTGAGTTCTGTGAGCTGTTCTAGTAAAATGACTGGACCTGAGGAGGGGGTCAAGGGAACCCTCAATTTAGAGCCTGTTGCTCAGAGTACAGGTCACAACCTGGGACTTGCTACTGGTGTCTGAAGTAGGGGGCAGTCTCGTGGGACGGAGCCCTTCACTAGTGGGGTCTGTGTTAACTCTGCGCTAGTTATTGTCAGGATTGAATTATAGGGCACGCAGTTGGTGTCTGCAGAGAATTGGAGAATCATTCCTGCACGAATAACCTTGACACATTTTGCAGCCAGAAGTGAAGTGTGAGTATAAGTGCAGAGAAAAATACAGTTTGTGCTTCTCATGCAGTCACTCAGCTGCGGAACCACCTTCCACCCTCAGTCCCCCTGCTGTTCTGCAAAGGGACCCCCATTCCTTCCTCTAGAGGACTCTGTCCAGTTCCCCTCTCTGCCTCACCGCTTCCTCTAACCTCAGCCTCGGAGCTGCCCTCTAGGGGCTGGTGCGGGAACTGCTACGGGGCAGCTCGCCCCCTGGGCTCCCCTCTCCCAGGCTCCCCAGTTGACTTCCACTGTTGTCCAACCTGCAATCTGCTCTCCAACATATGACTTCCTATAGAAAAAAAAAATTACCATTTCAAACAACCAGCTTACCAATGAGCCCTATCCACTTAAACTGCCTGTTCCAGATGATTTCGTGCTGAAAATTCCTATCTAACCACATCTCTCCAAATCTAACAGTGGAAACTGCTTTTGACATATGTCAGGATGAAGTTAAGTGAAAGTTTCCTGTTTCACATTTTACTGTACTCATGCAAATCTATTACCAGTGGACTCTCAAACTGTTTCCTAATGTCAGAAATTATTAGTCATTTCAATGTTTAATGGCACATTATGTGAAATCTTTCCCAGTGCAAAAATCACACGGCATCTGGGTTTTCTCTTCTGTATTTCCTTCCGGCCTTCACTGTCTTGAAATTGGTGCTTAGTTTTCACTTCTGTTCATTTATTGGCAGTGTTTTCATTCTCTACACTTTCCTTCTTATATTCTTTTAGGCTAGTCATTGAAATGTCAGTCTTGGTCCACTGAAACTAAAATTTTAAAAAAGGGAAAAAGGAGATTTTTTTTATTTCTTTCAAGTTGTAAAAGTGATATATTTACAAAAATTAATTTTTTTAACCAATAAAACATCATCCTTGGGACTTCATCTAATTAATCAGAAGAGAAAATTGCATCCATCTGACAATGCCTTTCTTAAATAAAACATACCATCCTTAGAATTGTATTGCAGCAGTTCTCAAACTTAAGAACACATCAGAATCACCTGCAAAGCTTGTCAAACACAAATTGCTCGGCCCCATCCCTGGAATTTCTGATTTAATAGGTCTGGGGTAGGGCCCTGAGAATTGGCATTTCTAACAGGTCCCCAGGTGAAGTTGATGCTGCTGATGGGGGAAGCACACTTGGAGAACCATCAGTGTATTGTCAGAGCTTGAAAAGGCCTTAAGGATTATTTCTGTCTTATTTAAAGCTCTATAGGTTGCAATTTACAAACTGCTACTCGGACTGGCCTGAGTGCAGCAGAGCAGCTGGGATATCTCCCAGCCTCCAAGCTGAAGCCGAACCATCAGGCCAAAGGGCAGGCAGAATATTGGCACCACAAGGAGCACCATGCAGGGTGCAGTTCTCAGAGAAGAGTGCTGTAGGCTCAGCCAAGTCTCCAAACAGTATCATCTGAGCTCCCAGTTTTCAAAAGAGAGAACTGCAGTTTGGGGAAATTAAGAGCCTTGCCAAGGAACACACATCTAATAAGTAAGTGGCAAAGCCATTACACCATGAAAATTGGCTGACATTACAGACCAGGACCTTTTTATTCTTTTCAAAGAGCCAGTTTTCCAGCACCCCCGTGCCTAACTCCATGTGTGGAGAATTTACAATCAACGCAGGCCCCGTATTTCAGATGAGAGCCACAGTTTCCAGCTTTTTCCAGTTGTAGCCATCCCCAACTCTACCATTGGCTGATTGCCCCAGTGCTGCCAGCTAGAGCCCACCTTGCATGTCCAATCCCTCAAACCTCTCTCCCACACGTGGGTGGCACTCTTTCTCTCTCACACATCGGCAAACAAGCCCACTATCTCATTGTCCTTGTGCTAGCTCGTTCCCAGATTCAAAGCCGGCTCCTTCCTAATTGTTGAATGGTAGAGCTTCGTAATTAAAAGAATAAGAAAAGCCTGAGCAAGTGCACGGAAGACAAAGAGAAGTACCTATAAGAGACTCTTTAAAAAAAAAAAAAAATGAATAAAGCAGCCAACAAGCAAATTTCTCCTGGGGCTATTGACTTACGCTATAGTTATTTAAAGAAGGAAACTCATATGCAAATTGCCCAAGACATCTTTGTCCAGGCTCCTGGTGTGGCTAGGCTGCCCACTCCCTCACTTCCCATCAGCGGACAATGTCTGGGAGAGAGAGGAACCTCCATGACTGTAAGTGATTACCCAGGCTCTGGCCTCTGCCACCTGTCACCGAGCCCACTGACGCACCTCCACTGTCATGCTGGCAATGCTCCACGCAGCCTCTTGCCCCACGTCTCTTAACAGGCACGAACTACATTTGCTTCACTGACCACAAGCCAGCCCTGGGAGGTGGGACTGGGGAGGTGAGGGGGTGGAGTGCTTCCTTCCAATAATGCTTCCTTGGCCAGAGAGCCTAAAACAACACAAAGCAAAGCTCCAGTCTTTCCAGAGGAATGTGGGGGCAGCCAGTGCTGTGCCACTGCGACTCCAGTATGGTTTCCCGGAACACGACGTTGTCATGAGAGCTCCTAGGGGTCCTCTCCCATGGCACTACTGGTGCACTCATTTGGGATCCTGAGAAAATATGAGGATGCCAAGACAAATGAAATCCTGGCACTCACATCTATGGAGATAAAAGCATTTTATTAATATGAATTCTGATGCTCTATCGCCTTCCTTTTTTTTTCCTTTCTTCTTCCTCTTCTTCTTGCCTCATGCTCCTCCTGCTCCCCCCTACCCTCGCCCTCATCTTATTAATAGTTATTGAACTTCCACCAAGAACTTCTACCAACTTTGTTAGGTACTTTGAGAAACACAAAAATGTGCATTGAAGCAAAAAGAACACAGCGCAGGGATCCAGCTACCTCCCTCTCTAAGCTCAGCCTGCCCCAATCTCATTCATTGTTTTCTCAACAATCCAGGTTGGTAACACAATTGTTAGTGATGGGGGTACAACATGCTCCCTGCCCCTGCAGTCTCCTGGGGAAGGCAGGCACTTGGACAACTAATGAGAACCTGGAAATACCTTCTATAAAGTGGTGCATACAAAGTGCTAAGATTGCATCTGGTTTTACTGAACCACAAAGTGCTTTGAATGGATTAGTACGTTATGTAATGTCATGTTTACAACTACCCTGTAAGGTAGGCAGGGGAACAATGTTAGTTTTTGGTCTCCCAGACCAGGAGCTTCCTGGAGAAGGGACCTTGTTATAGAGTTAGAGATTCTCATAGTTGAAGGAGCCATAAAAAGATGGACAATCTAGCACCTTCTTCATACAGACGAGGAACCTAAAGTAGGAAGGTAGCAGGAGGTAGTGGAAAAAGCAAGGAATTCCACCTGGCCACCTGGATTCCTGCCCCAGCTCTCAGCCATGTGCTAGACATGTGATTTTGCACATGACCTTTTTACGCCTTGGTTACCTCTTCTGTAAAATGGAATCAACACTATCTTCTCTACCTGTGTTACTGGGCTGTTATGAATATTAAATGAAGTAATGGATGTGAAAACACTATGAAACATTAAACTCTATTACAAGTATGATACCTTTTTGTAACCATCTCTCTTAAGGCCTAACTCTAGGTTCCACTTGGCTTAACATGTGGTTTTGTGGGTCCCAGAGTGTGAGCTCTTGGGAGGCAGGGGACAAGCTTTATTGACGTTTGTATCACCAGCACTTAGTACAGTGCCTGCTAAAAAAAAAAAAAAAAAAAAAATCTGCTTTCAACATATTTGTTAGACAGTGATTATTGGATGAGTGGATGAAACATAAATATGACTTGCCCAAGGGCTGTTCTGAATGTCCCTAGAGCTATTTCAGGGGTAATTCACAAACATGCCCTCTGATGAATTCCTCTCCCATCTCTAATTCAGTTCCTGTGATATGACCACATCAAGGCAAGATAGTCACTGTGTCCCGCAGCAAAAAGACCGCTCATGTTTCCCACTACAGCATTAGGGAAGGTGAGAGTGAAGGCTTGCCACTCTCAAGATGGCATTGCCCATTTCCTTTGGAAAACTCCATTCCAATTATGTTGAGCATCGGCCAGAGACCCTAGGCTTGTGTCCTGTAGGCAATACTGCTGGGATGGATTGACAGTCATGGGAATGGAGCCAGGGGGGCAGTGGCCACTCTAGGTTATGGATCCACTGATGGGCAGTCCTACCCTGCTCACATCCAGATGCAGATTCTGCCAACAGAGTAGACTGGCCCGATGAGACATTCCCTGGAAACGATGTGCTCACCCTCCCCAGCTACTTGATTAATGAATCCAGGGGTGTTTGCCTGGACAGAAGCACCTGCTCTATCCTGCGTTTGAATTGCTGGTGTGGATGTCGTTCTCTGAGGTGAGGGCTGAAGCCATGAGACTGAATGCCTTCAAGGAGGGAGTGTGAGTAGACTGCAGTATTGAGGATATGCACAGGTGAGAAGTGAGGCAGGGAAGAGGAACTAGAAAGAGTAGGAGAGAGACAGAACATGAGAAAATGAGAGTGAGGTGGTGACACTGGGAAAGTGACATGTCATGGAAGCCACAAGAAAAGAAAAAAAAGACAGCAGGAGATGAAGTAACTGTCACATCCCAGTAGGGTCATCAAAAGGAACTCTGATGAAAGAGTCTTACATCTGGCACTAAAGTGGTTGTTAGTAAGATGCAGACATGTTGTAAGTCAGAAGAAGAAGCTAGGAGAGATGCGGCTGCCCGGGAAGGCCAGGCAACGAGGGTACCTCACAGATTCAAGGATTTGGACAGGAAAGAGTTGGTGACCTACAGTGAGAAGAGGTAACAGGTTCAAAAGAAAGATCTGTCAATTTGGGCAAATCTCAGCACACCCGACGATGGGAGAAAGCGAGGAGATGTTTTCAAAGCAGAGAATGGCTGGGGTATAAGGGTCTTCAGGAAAGGATGAGATTATACAGGCAAGGTCAGAATCCTAGCCTAAAGTTTGAAATGAGCATCAGGAAAGCTACATCATCAAAAGCCAAATCCCTAAAAGACCAGAGAAAAACCTAACAAGCAAAACTAAGGAGTATATATTTACAGGGGGTGGAGGTCTGGGTGCAAGTGGTTTAAGGCAGGTCTTTTAAAGGGGATCTGATTGGGATTGGTCAAAATTCATTACATGATAGTTTAGTATTGGTGGTCCCAGCAAGGTGGAAGTCAAGTCTTGGATAAGTAAACACTTGTTTGTCGAGCCAACTGTTAGCCCAGGTAGACAATCTATTGTCTTGAGAAGAGAGCTGGTTGCTCAAAAGAAAGCAAAAAGGGAAGTTATTTATTGGTTCACAGTCTTTTCTTAGATGGCAATTTCCTGGAAAGAATAGTTGTGTCGACAGAGATGGTCTTAGCTCGCAGCTCTGAGAGGCAAGCTCTGTCAATTGACCCAGGTAGTCTCAATTCTCCACACTGAGGGCTTCCATAAGAGTAAGCACGAACCCGAAACACTACAGCGGTGATTCCAGACTTTACTGAACACGTGGAATCATCTGAAGATCTTCACAAAATACTAATGTCTGGTTCCCACCCACAAGCATTGCGATTCAGTTGGTCTGGGGAACGACCTGTGCATTAGGATTTTTAAAAGCTCCCCAGGTGATTCTAAAGTGCAAAGTTTGGGAACTACTTTACTAGAGGTTGAGATGAAAGTAGGGATGAAATAGCCATTTGGGTGAGACCTGAGGAGTAAAAGATTGGTAAGCCACAGCATATTACAGATTGGAATCAAACAGCAGGACCCCAGAATAGGCCTGTTCTGTAGCTTCCACCAGAGAACTCGGGAGGTGGGACATGGTGGTGAAGAAATGCCATGGTGGGGGGATCTGGGGCTGGGTGTGGCAGGTTTAACAGCAGGTTAGACAAAGGGGACTGAGGCACCAGGCAACTTCAGTGTGGTAATCTGAGCAGGGATAATGGACTTGAGGGAAGGGAAGAGCAGACAGCTCAGAGCCGTGATCCTAGAGGAAAAAGACTACAGTATGCACTTCAGAAGTGGGGGATCCTCCAAGGGGCTTTAGAAGGAGGAAGCCCAGGATGTGAGGGTGCTGCTTCTCTGATAGGTGAAGGTGGAGGCCTGAGGCACCGTGGAGGAGAAGGAGAACGATGTGGAGGGTGGTGGGGTGGACCGCACAGGGAGAGGAGAGAACACTGTGAAGACATGTGGAATGGCCCTGAGAAGACAGAAGGCTATGGCATTGTTGATATGAAGAGGACACCATGGATAGATAACACAGAGTCCAAAAGATAAAGAGAAAGGAAGACACCTGCGTCTTAGCAACCTAGAATCTGTACCGGGGAGTGAGGCAACCTCCTCACTGCCCAACGCCCTTCGTTGCTGAGGAGAAGAGAGGGCATGGGAGAAGGTGAGGACTGCCTGGAGGAGGCAGCAGGGGACCCAGGGCCTTCAGGGAGACTGAGAGCCAGATTAACCACAGGGCCAAGAAAGGCAGGCAAGGGACAAGCACTGGGTTAGCATTAAGGTGAGCTTGTCCTACAAAGCAGGAGTGTCACAGGGCACATGGCAGGCGGGAAGAAGGATGAGGCATGTGTGAAGCTGTGGGTGAGCTGTGTAGGTGAGAGTGGGGCGAGGGCAGAGAGTCAGAACACAGGACAGGGCAGGCTGACAGCTGCCTCGCTTCAGGCCAGATCGATGTACAAGACTGATGGCCTCACCCAGAAATTATATATATATTTTTCATTTCTTAAAAAAGTATTTAATTTTTGAATAGGACATACATTCATTCTATGCTTTAAATATCAAAAGGTTACTAAAAAGGGATGTAGTCAAAAGCCTCCCTTCTATTTCTGTCCCTTAGTCCAGCTCCCACCTCTCCAATAGACAAGCATTATTATTAGTTTCTCTTGTAATATTCAAAGAATAAAGGTGTGTACATATGTAAGAATACACAAGTACATGTCCCCCTTCTATTTACTCAACAATGGCATATTGTGAGGGCAGGCGCTGGACTCCAGGAGGTGCCATTTGCATAGACTACAATGGGAACAGCGACCTTTGAGTTGTTCAACATGGAAGAATTTGACAATATGTGCAGTTTCTTCACATAATAGTATGTCTTGGATATCTTTCCACATCAGTACCTAAAACACATCTTTATCATTCTTTACAGCAACTACTATGCCATGGTGTGGATGTACCATAATTTATTAAGTGTCCTACAATGGATATTTTAGTTGTTATACAATTATATGCTTTATAAACAATGCTGAGTATTTCATTTTGCACACGTCCAAGTACATAAAATGAATTTCTCCAAGTGTAGTTAATGGTCAAAAGTTTTCTGCTACAAGTAGATCAGCAGATGTTTTCTGTAAAGGTCCAGATAGTAAACATTTTAGTTTTGTGGGCTACCTGGTCTCTGTCTCAGCTCTCAACTCTGCCATAGTAGTATGGAAGCAGCCATAGACGATATGTAAATGAATGGACATGGCTGTGTTCCAATAAAACTTTATTTATGGAGACTAAAATTTGAATTTCATATCATTTTCATGTGTTATGACATAGTATTCTTCTCTTGATTTTTGCTTCAACCATTTAAAAATGTAAAAACCATTCCTACCTCATGGGCTATATATACAAAGACAGACAACAGGCTATGGACTATAGCTTGCCAAGCTCTGGTTTATGCAACATAAATTTTGATATGTATTACCAAATAAACCTTTATATAGGTTGTATCACTTCATACTTCCAACAGCAACGTATAAATTGCTATTTTCCCCTAAGCCTTGCCAGTAGAATGTATTCTTGAGCTTTTGGATTTTTGTTAAACATATGGGTGAAAACAGAACCTCAGAGTAGTTTTAATTTGCATGTCTGTGAGACTGAGCATAATATCTTCATATGTTTATGAACCATTTGTGGTTCCTTTTCTGTTAACCATTCATTTATATCCTCTGATACACTTCATTTAAAAAATCAAGTTTTTTGTGGGTAATTCCTTTTATTTTAAAAATAGAAATGGTTTATTGTATTTTTATTATAAAAATGACTATGATTATATTCTCATAGTACAAAAATTTAAAGAAAATATAAAGAAAATAAAAAGTATTACTTATAATCTCATTCCAAGAAATATCTACTTTTTTTTACATTTGCGTGTTTATTTTTCCTGGCCATTTTCCAGACATTTATATATAGACGTTTTTAGAGAAACATGGTTCATTCAACAAATATTTATTGTGTTATGACTATTACAAGGGTCATACTATGTATACCACATTGTCATTTTCTTTTTTCACTTAACAATGGATCATGGAAAATTTATTCTTAGCCTGTACAGACGGTTGAGTCAAAAAAGTACAAAATACAAGTCAACAAGCAATAATGCAATTTCTCTCATCCTCTCTGAGCTGATGTGTCTGCCTGTTCTGATAGAGATACTAGTTGAACTGGTGACATGGATTAACAGAGTAGTGTTACAAAGCTGAAGAGATTCTACCTCTTTTCTCAACTAGAGATATAGAGCCATTTGTTCAACAAGTACTTATTGAGAACCTACTGAATATCGGACTCTATTCTAAATACTAGGAATGTAACAAGCTAAAAGTTCCATAGGTTCCTTGCTCTTATGGAGCTCCCAGAAGGATAACAGGCAAGAGAATCTCAGCATGGGATATGTATTATGAAGAAAATAAAACAAAGTGATGTGACAAAGATCTGTAGACTAAAAATAAAAATAAAGCCACCAACTGAACAGACCCCCTCTTGGCCAAGAGGACCCCAGGAAAACCTTAATACTGAATTCCTGGCCATGGAGGGAAGGGAAGTTGGACATGCCTTGTTATACCTCCACCCTTTTGGAGTTTGGACAGAAGTAACCAGCATTAACGTTAAGATAGAAATCATAAGACTGACAAAACACATTGTTTTGGCAATAGATGCTAAATTATAAACAGATCTAAGGCCATGCAAGGCAAAGGTTGAGTCATGGCTACAGGCCATCGATTTGCTTAACAGATCATTTGAGTTGGTATATTGTGGCTTGCTCTATGATTAGCAGATTTCCTTATCTTAATTTAAAACATTCCTTTCTACTGACTCTAAGCTTTTAGACAAAGCTTTACTCCTTTGACCAATTACAAATTAAAGAATCTCTAAATCTACCTATAACTTGTAAGCCCTCACTTCAAGATCTTCCACCTTTTCAGCCCAAACCAGTGTATACCTTCCATGTATTGATTTATGATTTTGCTTGCAATTCCTGTCTCCCTAAATTGTGTAAAACCAAACTGTAACCTGGCTGCCTTGGGTATATTTTCTCAGGACCTCTTGAGACTATGTTCCCTGGACCCTGGTCACTCATATTGCCTCAGAACATACCTGTTTAAATTATTTTACAGAGTTTTTTTTTTTTTTTTTCCCATTAACAGTTCAATAGGGGAGCTGTTTTAGACTGGTCTGCAGAGAAGGTCCCACTAAGGAAGAGACAACTGAACTGAGGGCTGATGGACAGTAAGAGCCAGGCAGATGAAGATATGGAGAAGAGAATTCCAGGCTGAGGGAATGATATGTCCAATGGACTTGACTGTATCTAGAAACAGGAACATGGCTGGTGTGATGAGAGGAATGAGAAGAAAGAGAATGGTAAGGCTGAGGCCAGAAAAAAAGATGGGTCAGTCCATTAAATCCTTGGCAGGTCATAGCAGGAAGTTCAGCTTTTATTTAGAAAATAATGGTAAGTCATTGGCAGATTGATGTGATCTGATCTACATTTTTAAAGAAATTATTCTAATTTAGAGTTGCCAGATAAAATATAGTATGTTCAGTTAAATTTGAATGTCAGATAAATAATAAATAATTTGGGGGGAAAGAAAATTATTTAAAATAATATCTTATATTCTAAAAATATTACTCATTGTTAATCTGAAATTCAAATTTAGGTAGGTGTCCTGTATTTTTATTTGCTAAATCTAGCAACCCTTTTCTGGCTATTGTAGAGATGTGGAGATTTCTTGGGGGTGAGGGAAGAGCAGAAAAATCCTTAATAGGCTTTCTGAGAAGTCTAGGAAGCAAGAGTGGTGGACTTGGAGGAAAGTGGGTGGATACAGAATATATTTTGGAGGTAGAGCCAAAAGAACTTGCGGACAGATTGCTGTGGGGTAGGAAGGAAGAAGAGGCATCAAGGATGGCTCTTGGGTTTTTGACACCTGGGTCAATAATTGCAGAGTGATTGTGTGATTGTGGTTTTTTCTTCTTGTTTGTTCTACAAAGTTTGCAGATGTGTGGCTGTTGAGTAAATAATAATATTAATAAATCAAAATAGGATGCAAAGGGATTTAAGGCAAAGGTAAGGAACTTCTTTTCTTATTGAGAACCAACAGACTTTCTCCCCACCTCCCCAAATCAACTGAGATCAATACACTTAAAGCCAGTTTGTTCATTTTCTTTGTTTCTTAGAAAGATAACTTGAAAATTTTTATTTGGATTAAGAAAAAGAAGGGATATAAATCAATAAGAGTGGCTTCTAAACTGTCTAATGGACAATTCTCTTGTTTAACTGGTTAATCCTAAAGTATTTAAGTCACCAGTTTGTACAGGCTAAGAATAGCAGGTCATTAGCCTGAGGAGTGGGAAGAGAAGGAGTATTTACTGAGCTCCCTATTAGATAAAGGGCTTTACATAAAATTTCTCAATTTTCACAACAAACTGTGATGTAGGTATGTTTATTCATATTTTACAGAAATTAGTTACTTGCCCGAGAACATGAAGCAAATGGTTAGACTTGGATTTGAATGCAGGTTTATCATCTGCCTGAACCCCAAGCATGTAGATTTTCCATTATACCATCTTCCTTCACGTGGTTTTAAAGAGTTTAAATACCTTCATGCTTGATAAATATTTATAAGAAATATCCTTGTTGACTCTTCTGATTCTCTAATCCCAGAAATAGCCATTATTCTTTTTTAACTGTTCCATTGAATATAAATAAGGACATAAGCAACAGACAAATAAATATCTCAGAATGGTTTTGTGGGGAAGAAAAGTCTGCCTACAGATAGTGGCTATTGCTAGGTGGGTGGTCAATCAATTTTTAGAGGAAGGTGTCTCTTTTGTTAGGAAGGCTCTAAAGGACTTCTTAATTGCCTGAGATAAGGCCTAGGCTAATTTGAAGTGGGGGAAGTTGCTAGAAAAGGAGGTAAACTTCGTCTTAATAAAGTAAAAGGGTTTTCCTTAAGCAAATAGTTGTGGATTGGGTTTCTGGGGAAGATAAATTTTTGTTAGTTTTCTTTAACTATTTTCATTTTCTCTGCAGAGTTTGGGACCTGCAGAATTTGGGGGAAGAGCAAGGATAGCCTTGACTTGAGTGAAACAGTGGGTCCTAGCCACTAACCGGAACCTGAAAAGAAGAAAGGAATCATTGTGAGGTAGAATAGCTGGAGAAGAACCGAAGAGGAGCCGAGGGCTTTGCTTTGTGCTTTGTGATTCTCTTTGCCATCTTCGCCTTTAGGAAATCAATTAACCACTGACATTTTGGTTGTATCAGCAAAGCCTTAGGACTACAGTCCCCAACCCCTGAGCAGCAGACCAATAGTGGCCACCTCCCTGGAAAAATCATCTTCCCTTAACTTAGGAAGGGAAGGGGCACAAAGCAAGAGGTGAGTGAGGGAAGCTTCATCTGTATTTACAGCGGATCCCCATCAATCCCCATTCCTGGCATCACTGCCTGAGCTCCGCCTTCTGCCTCCCCTGCCCGGTCTGCGGAAAAATTGTCTTCCATGAAACCATGAAACTGGTCCCTGGTGCCAAAAAGGTTGGGGACTGCTGCCTTAGGAAATGAAGGAGAACTGTATTTATTCTTGGAGCAAAGCCAGAAAAGAGGCAGAAGCCTTCCATGAGCTATTGCCAGATAGTAAGAAATCACTCTCTGGAGTTCTCTGGAACATTCTGGAAGAGAATGGATTTCCTGCTCTTGTACAGGATGACGGTTTGAGTACAGTAATTTAATTTGATTGTTAAAGGAAGACTGGAGGATGGGGAGGGACAAATTAGAGTATGTCTGGGAAAATTCTCATAGCACTGTATGTCTAAGGCAGGAAATTAGACACAAGATGAAATCTAAACCGGTCCTATGGTTGGGTTTCTCCCACAGAAGGGGGAGAAAATCCCTGCATCCCTAGTTATGCAAAAATATGCAAATTAGGGCAATTACATATTTGCTTAGAAATTCTGATTACCTCATTTTGGCTTCAAGAGGGGTTGGGACACCAAAAGGGAATGTTTGTCAACAGTCCAGAGTTGTTAGATTTCTTCCAGGGGAAACAAAAGGGTAAATTTCTTATCAAACAAATGCCAGCGTTTTAAATGAGTTTTTCAAACACTTTAATGTCTCCCTTCCACAAAGCAAACCCCAGAAAATTATGAAATGGTCAAAATGTGATCCATAGACAAAATGAAGCACAAATGGAAAGTTCTTTATTTCCCCCCTAAATTTCCCCCCCTTTACTTCCCCCCTAAAGGTACCTTTTCTCCCCTTTTTTAGCTCAACAATGTGAAATAAGGGCTTGGATTTTTCCCTGCAGATGGTTTTTGCTATCATTTCTCGCTATTTCTCTAAGTCTGGGCTTCAAGTCTGCCACTTGGGAGTGATACAGATGCCTGTCTGATGGTGGTGTTTCGTGAGGCTGAGAGCATCAAACAAACGAACCAGCTGCTTCGACAGCTGCATCTGTGATACACGCAGTGGTACCCAGGCAGCACGGCACACCACACTAAGGTGGCTCTGGGCAGGAAAAGGAGGATGTCACTGCCCTGGAGGACTGCAGGGTGCAGTTAGAGAACTACTGTCTTTCCAAGGAAAATCTAAAATTTGGACAAAATTTGTCTTGGATCAAATTAAAAATCTTTTATGAACATTACCTGACCTGACTAGAAATTAGTCATCTCTCCCCCTCTAGCAGGAGACTGTGGAATAGGTCTCCTAGCAACAGGGATGTGTTACCATCTTATGATAGGACTGTTTTATAAATGTTGCTCATTTTGCTACCCACAGTTTTCCCAATACTACCATCAAAGGGTCACAGTCAGAACAAATTTAGCCGTTTGCTAAGTATCAATTCATGGTCTTTAAGAGGTAATAATTCTAAGACTTGGGTTAACTAACCTAAGTTAACCTTTTGGGGAGATTATTTTGAGTGTTCCCTTGTTTCTATTAAAGGGTCACTATTGCACCAGATGCTGGCTCCAAAACCCTTGGTATTGTAGGGGTCTCCCTTCCCTCTCCTCTTTGCACGCACGCTCTTTCTCTCTCTCAGTCCATTTCTCTCTCCTTTCTCCCCAATCTTTCACTCCTTTCTTTCCTTGCTTTCCTGACCACTAATCCCTTTTCAACATGTGTCTTTCAATCTTTCTCTTTCCCTTCTTCCTTGCTACCCCTGCAACTATCCCATGTAAAGTGCTATCAGTTCTATTCACACCTTCCCTCTACCTTCACCCCCAACCCTAGTTCCAGGAACAGGTCGTACCTTGCCCTTCCTCTGGGCAAGGCTGGTTCTTGGCTATAATCTCTTCTCACAATATTTTATCCTACATGCAGCTGCCAAAGACGTTTAAGGGTTCCCCACTTCCTATAGAGCAAAATCCAAAGTTCTCAGCCTGATATTCCAGGGCCAACATGGTTTGGTGCTGTTAGTCTTCTGCAGCCTCAGCACTCTCTGGTTTACTTCAGGCACACACTGTTCTTGCCAGATTGTCTCTTACACTTAGGCCTAGGCCTTTTCTCCAGCTGTTCCCTCTGCCTAAAGTTCCCTCACCCCAACCCTTCCATCTCTGCACATCTAAACCCACCAGGCCTAGCTCAAGCATGGCCTGGTCTATGTAGCCTTTCCTGATATCTCTACCTCATCTGTTCTCTGAACTCCTATGAACCTATCCACATAATGAGGCCACTCTAACAGCAATAAACCAGGTGCTGCTGCTCCTTCTGTCCCACACGTTTATATGGACCTCAGACCCGGTCTAAGTTCCATTGTGCAAGTGTTTCTGGAAGTTCCCAGACTGCCTCACATGTACTGAATGAACAAGGACACTTCTTTCAGGTCCTGCCATCTTCCCCCAAGCATCTGCCAGGCACGGGAGCCCCTACCACCTACAGTGTTCTGTAGTCAGTTGTAGAAAGAATATTTAACTCCTCCTTGCTGAGGACTCACAGTCCACTCTATTAGAGTTCCCAAAAGAATGCCGTGGGTGCTCTCATGGTCTTTGAGGCTCTGTGAAACAGTTCTTTCCACTTATTCCTCCCATCCCCATCTCCGATGGATCCACAGGATTTGGATGTGAGGTCAGTGTGAACAGGACTTTGTACTATACGGGGAATTGACTCTCTTGCCCAAAATACAGCATTCTTACTGCGTCAGGTATGTTATACTTGCTCTATTTCTCACAAGAGCTCCATCAGGCCCTGATACAAGTGGATGAGGGGCTGAACTGCCTATACATTTACCTGAAAATGTAGCCTTCATGAGTCGCTATTATGGTTAGGAACGTATCATATCCCTCAGGTACCTCAGGACAGAAAAATGTTTAAGGCACACTGGGTTCTATGATACTCTAGGACTGCACTGTCCAATACAGTGGCTACTGGCTTCATGAGGCTATTGAGCACTTGAAATGTGGCTGGTACCAACTGAGAGTTGTTGTGAGTATAAAATACACACCAGGTTTTGAAGACTTACTTGCCCCAAAAAGGGTGTAAAGTAAGTCATTAATAACTTTTGTAATATTGATTACATGTTAAAATGATAATATTTTGTATCTATTAGGTCAAATAACACACTACTGAAATTGACTTAGCTCCTTTCTTTTTGCTTTCTCAATATGGCTTCTAGAAAACTGGAAATTACATACGTGGTTTGCCATGGTTTGCATTCGTGGCTCATGTTACATTTCTGTTGCACAGTGCTACTCTAGAGCAGTTCAATAAAGCACTTGTTAGAAATGCAGCCCAGACCTACTGGGTCAGAAACTCCGATAAGTCCCAGCAATCTGTGGTCAACAAGCTCTCCAAGCTGATTCTGGTTCATGCTGACAATGAGCTCCTCTGCTGAAGAAGCTAAGCTCCCAAGGATGTGAAATGAGATTCAGAGAGTAATGGAATCTCAGTAACTTTTAATGATTTCATCTTGATGGTTCCTTTCAAGCTCAAGATTCTTCTGTCAGTCAGTGAGCAATAAAGTAAATAATAATCTTTGCTCCCAAGAACAGCTTGCTGGTAACTTCAAAATTTGCCATTACCAGCCAAGAAGAATTGCAAGTCATTATCAGAATATCTTTGAAAAAAATCTCAACAGAAATGTAATGAATACAATGACTGTGCCAGGAACATAAGATAGTCAAACATGAAATCGGCATAGAGAAAATTAAAAAACCTGCTAAGTTATAATATAAAACAGGCCCGTTGCCAAGCCAGGCTGACTGGCTGAGACACTGGGCCATGGAGTACTCTACAGCTGCCTCTCCTCGTGCCTGTGCCACGTTGGACAAAGCCAGCCACAGCCTCAGTCCCTCCTGCACAGACACCGAAAGGTCTTGATCAACCAGGGTTTCACCCAAACACTCTCCCAGAGCCCACAGTCCTTGTGTATCTTACTTAACTCTACCCCTTTGGGCATCCTGAAATTCACCACAAGTTCTCATTCCCGGTATCATCATGTGCTGTCACAAAGATTCCTTAGTTTGTGGCTGTGCTTGAAGAACACTACCACAAAATATGCCAGGCACATGACAAAGTGTGTATTCCTTAAGTGTGGGGGATGAGTAGTGTGTAGCAGAAGGGAGATTGGTACAGCAGACTTGCTTTGGACGCTCCCTAAGTGAAATTATATTCTCCAAACAGCAGTCTCCTGGGAGCTGTTACCAGGTTTGACATATTTAATGGTATCATCCATGTACTTACTGAAAGTAATTCATGCACATTGCAAAGAAAACATTAAACAATATAGATGTGAATAAAGTAGAATAGGAAAGTTCTCTTTCCTGATTTAATTCCAATCCCTAGACTATTCAGATTTTAAAATATAGACATTGGTTGATATATATATATCTCAAGTTCAAGACTTATTGCATTATATTGAGGGAAAGTGGCTCATATGTTTTCTATTTTT
>CM052437.1:120588255-120612692 GCA_028533085.1 Varecia variegata | reverse complement strand
GGGGGGGGGGAGGAGATGGGTGTATACCTACATAATGAGTGCGATGCTCACCGTCTAGGGAATGGACACGCTTGAAGCTCTGATTGGGGGGGAGTGGGGCAAGGGCAATTTATGTAACCTAAACTTTTGTACCCCCATAATATGCTGAAATTAAAAAAAAAAGCCAAATTAAAAAAAAATGACAGAAAGTCTCTTCTTTCCTGCAAAGACCTGCTCCCCTGCCCAGCCTCTTCTTGAATCTGATCCCATCTCACTCTGAGTTCCCACCACACCAGGGCTCTTCCATCTCTTCAAGCTGAGCTGTGGTCGCCAGGGAACTTGTCACCTGTCCTTTGCCTGGAATGCTACATCCCAGTCTCCCATCCCTTCCTTCCTCAGCTTCCTTTATTACACATTTTCACGGGACGGGGGGCACCTTTCCTTCATTCACATATTTCATTTGATTGATGCTGTCTCACCACTACACTAAACACTCTGTGAGGGCAAGAACTGAGTACTTTTCTCTTAAATCAAGTGTCCCCAGGATCTAGCAAAATGTCTGGTACATACTAGGTGTTCAACAAATCCTTATTAGTAAATGAATAAAGCTAAGTTATCTTTTAATCTTAACATGCCATTTCTAAAAAGACCGGATGGGAACTTCTTTATTCTGGCCTAGGGACCCTTGGCAGGTGGGGTCCTCAGCACTGTCGCCAGCTCTTCCCTTTCCTCCTGCTATGTCTACTCAGGATCCCAGTCCTGTCACTGAGTCTTCAGCAATGCTTCTCAGATCTCCACCCCGCACACTGGGGTCACTGCCCCAGGTGACACCACCACATGGACGACTGCAACGCCTGTTCACTTGTTTTCTTGGCTTCCTCTTACAATGCCACCTCCACGTGGGGTTACCCTGCTCAAATTCAGCCTGGATTTCAGCTGGAAATGGTACCCCACTTGTCTCTCCTGTAGTTTCTTCCAACTGCTGACTAAGACAATGGTTCTCTACCTTATATACCCTGGAATCACCGATGGAGCTTTGTGGGTTTATACTATCTATCACCCAGACACAGATGGATTGAGAACAGCCTACCTAATTTTCGCCTCCAACTTATTTCATTTACCTGAATGAGGACAAGAAAGTACTTCAAACCTGCCCCCTGGACAGACCACTGACTCAGAGAGCCAGCCCAGTGCCCACAAGGAGGCGGATCAGTCATTCCCTGGCTCACTGGCGTCACTCTCTGGGGTGGCTATTACTCCTCGGTCCATGTCACCATCTGGCTAACATGGAAAACCCCAGAAAACAACTGGGACAGAAGTAAGGAGGTGTGTGCTGGCTTTAATGAGTGGCTTCCTGAGAAGAGAGGTCCCCACAAGAAAAGCACTGTGGGTGGAGGATGGAGAAGAAGGCATGACACCAGTGAATGCTTGAAAAGGGTTTTTAAAGTTCATTGTGTCCAGTCAGAGTATCAGAGGGTCAGGCAAATAGAGGTAGGAGATATTTCCTCATAATGCAAAACAGCATGAAGAAGAAATCTTCTTGACTTTTGCAACTTGACTGGGAGATGAGAATGTTTACAAGTGTATTACAGAAGGAGATTTGAGAGAATTAATCACCTATCTCCACATTGCCTGAGAGTGGGGCCCATAAGATCAGCTTTGGCTTATTTGAGATGAATAAAAAGAAGAAAGCATGTATGACCCAAATGATAATAACAACAACAAAACCAGGGGTCTGACAAAAAAAAACAAAAAATAAAAAATAAAAGAGAGTATCATCCTGGAGATTTAGAAGAAAAGCAAGGCTCCAAAAATCATCTCCTGAAAAATACAGATAAAACCGCAGAAAACTGTTTTATAAAATGTTAAATGACTCACTTCCACAGCGAAAGGGGGTAAAGCTATAAGAAGTGATCTGCTGGCATGAAAAGACCACAGGATAAGAGAAAAAGGGATATGACAGGAAAGAAAGGATTGCAAAAAGTCTAAAAATGTAAAAGCAAAATGTTAATCCACATTGATGCAATAAAAAACAAAATTGACATTGTAGGAAACTGACAGTATGGTTGGCAAACTTGGGAATTTTCCACACAAAACAGAAAGAATATGTTGACCTCCAAGCCCCACACCCAGAAATTCTGACTTAATCAACCTACAGGAGGGCCTTAGAACATTTTTTGCTGTTGTTGTTTGCATTGTTTTTAACCCTGCTATCCAGGTCACATCTCAGACCACTTAAATCACAATTTCTGAGGAAGGGCGCCAGGCATTGGCAATGTTCAAAGCTCCCCAGGAGATTTCAATATGCAGTTAAGGTACAGAACCACTCACTGCCCTAGAGCTTTGGGGACAAAAATGTGTAACCTGAGGATTTCAAGGCTATTTTTCATTTATGAAGACAAGAGGAGACATGGTCAGGCATTCAAGTACATATAAAATATTACTATGTCTTCTAGAAGAAATAACTTGAAGACATCCTTCCACTGACCAAAACATGAAGTAAAACAAACAGTTAAAACCTATTAAGTCATGGTATAAAGTCACGTGGTTCTGGTTTAAAATGCAAATATTATTCTGAAAAAACATATATATTAAAAAGCATAATTTAATAAAAATAATAAACTTCCATCTATACTAGCAATGACTGAAAAGGGAAGGTAGAGTAAAAAATGTATACATATTATATTATATATATATATATAAACTATATACACACATACATACACATATGGGTATATATGAAAAAAATATAAGCAAAATAAACTTAAGGTAGTCAGTCATAAAACTTCATATTCAGAATCCCACAGCTCTGAATCAGTTTTGTACCTAGTTGCCTGGTCATACCACTATGAATAAGAGTTCAATAAATATGTTTCCCTCTGTGAAACAGAGTACAAATTTATTTAATTTTCTGAATCAAATTTAATCTTGTTTAACATGACCCATGAAAAGAGGGGAGGACTCCTTTCCTACCTTTGGATTGTATTTGAATTTGTAGTAAGGAAAATGAAAGGGTCCAGGCATTTTATCAATTTTAATTGCTGCTAACTATGGTTGTTACTCTAAGTATACATGGTTTATTCAAAACCTCCCATTCATTATCACAGCTTTCCTCCCTGTGCCAAGTTTAGCAATAGCTCCCAAGCCCATGCTACTTATTTGCTCAGGACCACTGCAATTGAGGGCCCAAGTCTAGATCACCAATGTAACCTAACTTCTCCCAGAAATCAAGTACTAGAGGCAAGTCATGTCCCTTTTCAGTTTTTGAAGTTGTAATCATATTAGTGAGCCTTTACCCTTAAAACATCAGGATCAGGGGACTGCTATTCCTGAATAAAATGTAGTAGGTCATCGCACACCAGAATTCCCACTGAAACAATTAGAAAGAGCCAGATAAATTATAAAAGTCACATTTTTAGGGATCTCAGAAAATGAGGAAGCAACGAGGCCTACATAAATGACCAGTTATTTTCTTCCTTGGGGACATTTTACAATTCTGGGTATGGGTTGATAATTAAACTTGTCTTGTAAAGAAGGAATCTGCTTGGGGAAAGAGAAACCAGAGAGGTTTTTGGCAGTCACGTGGTGCTGGTGAAAGAAACTAGAAACTTGAAAAGTGCGGAAGGCATAGCTGGTTTTCCCCATGGGACATCTGAGTTTACGGGCTATGCAAAGAAGTCCGGGACATTTGGTTGAAGGCTTTCAACAGGCATAATAAAATCTCGTCTAGTTTCATAGTACTAAGGAGAAAAGGTCTTACTAGAGAAAGAATTCTTGCCAGGCATCCCTTAGGACATCTGGATTTTGAAGTTGTCATGGGGTAAGAGATGGGAGGCTAAAGAGCTAAGTTCAAAACCTCTAAAGTACAGCACTAAAATCCCCACAGTCTTTCAGAACTGAAAAGATAGCATTTCTGCAGGCTATAATCAAAAGCCCAGAAGAGCTACGTTTGAGGAACAGAGAAAAATCAGAAGTGGACTAAGTCTTACTAAAGCTGTAACTTAACCCCTACTCAGCGCAAAGATAAACCCCTTATCCTATCTGCCTTTCCAAAGAGGAATGTGGAAACCCTCTCTAGTGTAAGGCACCAATTAGAGCCTCTGCTGTGCTTTTATATACAATGTCTGGCTTATAATAAAAAACTACTAGACATGCAGAGAAGTAGGAAAATGTGACTGATAGTTATAATCAAGAGAAAAGATAAACAACAGAAGCAGACCCACAGATAATCCAGATTTTGAAGCTAGCAGACAAGGACTTTTAAAAAACTGATTAATATATTATATGAAATAGGAAAAGATAAAAATATCAAAAGAATTAAAATCTATGTAAAAGAATCAAATGGACATTCTCTATATAATATCTGAGGTTAAAAACACATTGGATGCATTTAACAGCAGACTGGACAAAGAAGTAGACTTTAAGATAGGATAATAGAAAATATACAAATTCAAGCACAAATGGAAAGAATGAATAAAAACAAAACTGAGCATAAGAGACTTATAAAACAAAGTCAAAAGGTTTACCATATTTAATTGGAATCCCAGAAGAAGAGGAGAAATAAATTGGAGCAGAAGCAATATTTGAAGAAAGAATGGCCAAAACTTTTCCAAAGTTGATAAGATATTATTCAAGAAGCTCAACAAATTTTAAGCAGGATGAATTTTTTAAAAACCAAGCAACAACAACACTTAGACATATTTTTTGTCAAACTTTTAAAAATTGAGAATTAAGAGAAAGTCTTAAAAGCATGCGAGGAAAAAATACATTAACTTCAAAGAGCAACAATAAAACTAATGGTTGAATTTTCAACATAAATTATAGATGCCGGGAGATAATGAGATAACATTTCAGAGTGCTGGAATAAAAGACTGTCAATCTAGAATTCTATACTTATTTAAACTATCATTTAAAAATGAAGGCAAAATAAAGAAATTTTCATACAAATAAAAATGACCAAATTGTTCATCAACAGATCTTCACTGCTAGATCAATTAGAGCAAAAATTTAAAGCTAAAGAAAAATGATCATATAAAAGCACAGAAGTGAAAGAAGGACTGAAGAACATCAGAAAGTATAAATATGTGGGTAAATATAAAATACTATTGATTTTCACATAACAATAATAATAATGTCTTGTGGGAATTATAATATTACAAATAAAAGATGTGGCAACACAAAGATTGGGATGAACTATATTAAGTCAAGAATGTGTATTATAATCTCCAGAGAAACCTTAAAAGAATAATATTTAAAACAACAATTTGTGACTAACCATATAACTAAATAGAAAATGAAATCATAAAATCTATTTGATTAATCCAAAAGAAAACTAGAAAAGAAGAATAAATAAACAAATAACAGATGCACAAATAAAAAATATATAGCAAGATGGTGGACTTAAACCCAATTAATTATATCAGTAATACCATTCAATGTAAATAATCCAAACAATCAAATTTTTTTTTTAAAAAGACTGTTAGATTAAATAAATTTTAAAAACTCGACTACATGCTGTAGACAATAATTATTATACATATACAGACAAAAAAAGAATACAGAATGAAAGGATGGTAAGCTACACGTCATCTTTTTTTTTTTTTTGAGACAAAGTCTCGCTCTGTTGCCCGGGTTAGAGTGCCGTGGCGTCAGCCTAGCTCACAGCAACCTCAAACTCCTGGGCTCAAGCAATCCTACTGCCTCAGCCTCCCGAGTAACTGGGACTACAGGCATGCGCCACCATGCCCGGCCAATTTTTTTTTTTTCCATATATATTTTTGGTTAGCCAGATCATTTCTTTCTATTTTTTTAGTAGAGACGGGGTCTCGCTCTTGCTCAGGCTGGTCTCGAACTCCTGAGCTCAAATGATCCTCCCACCTTGGCCTCCCAGAGTGCTAGGATTACAGGCCTGAGCCACCGCACCCAGCCCACATCATCTTGACAGTAACCAAAAGAGAGCTGATGTCATTATACTAATAGCAGACATTACCAAAATACACTGTGTGTTGGTCTTACATGTTTTTTTCAAAGGATTCAGATCATACAGAATATGTTCTCTGACTACAGTGGAATTAAAATATAAATCAATCAGAGAAAGATAATTAGAAAATCCCCCAAATATTTAGAAATGATACAATATACTTCTAATAACTCAAGGATCAAATAATCAAATAAAAGTAGAAAGTATGGACTGAATGAATGACATTAAATGACACCAAAAAAGTAGTGTATTAAATAAATAGTGATGCCAAAAAGGAAATTTACAGTTCTAAATGCAAATGCCTATTTGCGGGGGAACAAAATATTGAAAAATAATAAACCTAATTCAGATAAATGTAATCTGAAGAAAACAGAAGAAAGAAAATAGTAATAAGCAGAATTAATAGGTACAAGAAACATATAACAGGGAAAGCAAACAAAGCCAAAGTTAGCTTTTTGAAAATATTAATATAATAAATGAACCCTTGGCAAAACTGATCTAGAAAAAATGAGAGAAAAAATGTAAATTACCAATATCAGGAATAAAAGAGGGGATATCACTATAGACATTTAATAGGTAAGAGCATATTATAAACAGTCTTGTGTCACTTAATTTTAAAACTTGAGATAAAATGGATAAAATCTTTTTAAAAAATAAACTTTCCAAAATTAACACAAGAAGAAATAGAAAATTTCAATAGTTCTATATCTATTAAAGAAATTAAATCTATATATTAAATTCTGCTATATCTATGAAATTGAATAGTTTATGTCTACTAAAAAATTAAAAGAAATTAAAAATCTTTTTACAAGGGCTACAATGGTGAATCTTTACAAATATTTAAGGAACAAATAATATCAATCTTAGAAAAACTTTTCTACCTCACTTTACTATGTTTCTTCACTCTTGGCTAGACAAATCAGGAATTCAGTCGAAAAGGGAAAACAAAAAGTAGACAACTGTTCTTAGAACTGTCTCCAAAGTGATGTGAACTACAACCTCCCATCAAATTTGCTCTCTTGATCAGAAATACTACATTTTAGAAAGAGTTTACTCCCCATGGGGGTAAGAAGAGTTCTTATCTTTAGAAATATAATCCTATTATAGTTTCTTACTGTGGGTTGGGGGTAAGGGATGAAGAGAAGTGAATGGTTTTTTGTTTATTGTAAGTCTACAGGAGAAGAAAAAAAGATACGAGTGAACATTTTCAATAAGTTCATCAACTCAGGGGTAATATAAAGTGCTTAGAACAGTGCCTAGCACATAGCAATCCCTCAATTAATGCTTTTTTGGGTTCCATTTTTAATTTTCAAATGTATATATTAACAGCTTGTAGTAGATGCTTGTTTTTTGCCCCTTGCTTCCACTCTATCTTCTTGGGCTATATTCTTACAATTTTCCCATGTGAGGACTATCTTATCTCTATTCACAACCCATTTGTAGATGGCCCTATACTTGGGCTTCAGAGGTCAAAAATGCACCATGGGCCAATTAAGTCCAGAGAGACAGTGATGGTTAATCTTATGTATCAATTTCACTGGGCCATGGGATGCCCATGGTCAAATATTATCCTCAGTGTGACAATGTTTTTGGATATTGGTAGACTGAGTAAAACAGATTGCCCTCTCCAACGTGGGTGGGTCTTATCCATCAGTTGAAGTCCTGACCAGAACAAAATGGTGGACCTTCCCCCAGGTAAGAGAGAATTCCTCCTGCCTAACTGCCTTTGAACTGAAACACTGGCACTTCCTGGGTCCTTTGGACTGGAACTGCATCACTGGTTCTCCTGTTCTCATGCTTTCGGACTGGCACGGGAACTACACCACCAGCTCTCCTGGAATGCCATATTGTTGACTCACTCTGCAGCTCACTCACTTATCAGCCTCTGTAATCATATAAGCCAATTCCTTATAATAAATCTCTTTATATATACACACACATACAAATACTTATGTACTATATTCTATATATGAGGAGTCAATAGGCAGAGCTGAAAGTGGAGCCAGCCAAGAGGACTGCGAGCAGAAAGAGGGATCCCAGGAACATTGGCTAAGCCCTCATTTAATTTGCACCTGAAACTCCCCTAGACCTTTTGCCTTTTCAGCATATATCAGCCAAAACATTCCTTTTTTTCTTATGACAATTTAGGTTGGATTTTCTGTTACTTACAACCAAAAGAGTGTTTTCCTTAATAAACACAAACACACACACACATACACAGATGCCCCTGATTTTTCCTCTTTATTTTTATTGAGTCTGATTAAAGTCTGCTTTACTTAACCGTGAGGGCATTTTGTTTGCTTCTCTTAGACCAGCACTGACTAGTAAAACTTTCTGCAGGGACAGAAATGTTTTACATCAGCACTGTCCAATGAAGCCCCCACACTGGATAAAATTGTCTAGAAAGAGAATGTTGACCAAGATGAGAATAAGGTCTGATGGAGAAGAAAAAGCTAGCAGATGAGGAATGGCCAGTAGGGTAGGAAGAGTCCAGATAAATGCATAGCACAGAAGCCTGGAGAAGAACATATCCCAAGAAGGGGGAACCGGCCAACCATATCGAATGCAGCTAAGAAATCAAATAAGCTGCGAGTAGAGAACTGCTGATGATAGATACCGGTTCAGTAGAGTGGCACAGATGAGAGCCCATTGGAGCGGCTGCAGAGAAAGGAGAGATGAAGAAACATAGACATGGAGGTAGATGACTCTTTCCAGGAGTTTTTGGGTGAAGGGAAACAGGGAACTGAGCAGTAGCTAAACGAGACATGGGGTCATTTTTTTTTTTTTTCAGATAGGTGATGCTAGGTCATTTTTATATGCTGGTGGGAAAGATCTAGCAGTGAAGAAGTCAACAGTGCACAAGAGAAGGAGACAACATCCTTGAAAAGGGGAGAGAGGACAGATCCACATACACATTCTCTGAAAGCAAGACCCTTTGTATTTAATACAGATCTGACTCAATAAATAAACTGAAACTTGAAAAGGTAGAAACAGAAAGCCACAGTGTTTTTTCCCACCACCAGGCCATGAAACTAGTTCTCTCAACTTGTACTTTCCTGCTCCTGGACAAAACCTCCAGAACATCTCATGGCTTTTTCAGTTAATCTGGGCTAACAACAACAATAAAAATCCACTGGTTGTGTTTAGCACCCGCTATACCATCAAAACTCCAGAATCTGTTTAAAGTTTCTCTCCTCCTCTCACTCTGGCCTACCCCACACTAGGAAATTATCAGTGAGGGAAGGGGAAGGAGAGGTCATTTCTTCCTTCATGCTCATGTTTCACCTCATCCACCAGTCAGTCTGACCTGATTTTTTGGCACTGCCATGGTTGAAATCCAGTATAACAAAGGGAAAGGAAGAAACGCCTTATTTGATGGGTACGTTGTAATTTGGCCTCAATGTCCTTTTGGGGTACAGAATTTCAATGCTAATTCTCTCTCTTCCTGAAGCATTTCTACAGCTTCTTCAAAGACTTGCACTAGTTGAGAATCTCTCAAAGAGAGCATTGGGACTCCTGCCCCATGGTTTCTGACAGTTCACCCTCATCTGTCAGGGTCACCTTCCCTTAAGGCAGTCCTCTTAAAGTTCATCACAAAATGACCCAGTCTGGTCCCTTCCATGAAGTCTTCATCTGACTGAGGGGAAACACCCTACTATCCCAAACTGTAGAAGTACAATACATGACCAATAAAATTCTCTACTCCATGGCTGCAGAAGAGCAAGCTAGAGACAATCTCTCCTCTTCACTTTTTATGTATTTCTTCATACTCCAGGGAACACATGTCAACTTCTCTGATAGGTTCTCTTCCAGCTCCCTTTAGTTGGTTTGAAATGGCAGAAATATTCCCTCTCCTCCCTCCATACCACCCCTGCACACTGACATCTCTCTACAAAGATGCTCTCAATCCTGACATCTCTGATCCTCTCCATTATGTCACCTGGGGGTGGGCACTGGACTAATGCCAGCAGAAAAGACGTCACAGCCTCTAGGCACATCCTGCCTAGATGGTCTAACACCTCCCTCTGGAATACTGAAATTTCTGGCTCTCAGATTTGAGACCTCTGCCAAAACTCTGAGAGTAAAAGAACCTCATTTTACTATTTTATAGGAAATATATAAAAATAAGGCTGAGTACATAAAGAGTGCCGCTATTGTGGCCAGAGTTGGCTTGATATTGCATTGACTCCCATAAATTCTTCTTTCTGGCACCCTTCTTCCTAACTGTTCATCTTTCTGCTATATATGTTGCAAATATAATCCCCACCTTTCACTTGTCCTTTAACTTTGTTTAGGGTATATTTTGTCACATAGATATTTTAAATTTTCAAATCTATTGCTCTTTCCTTTTAGATTTTCTTGGTGTTGTCTTATGCTTACAAAGGCCTTTCCTATTTCGTGATGATAAAATATTCATTCTTCTAGGTTTTTGTTGTTATCCTCATGTAAATCATTCATTCATCTAGAATTTACCACTGTATAGCCTGAATATGGGGATCTAACTTTTCCCCCCAAATATTTGAAAAGAGCTCTTACACATCCCTTCTCCAAGCTGAATGGCCACATGAATGAGTGAATGAAAAACAGTACTGGCAATTAGTCTAACGTGTTCTTATTGTTTTTACCACTGCTTCAGAACAAAGAGAAGGGATTGAATTCCCATTTTGCAGAGGTTACAACTCCCTCTTTGCTTTGCCATATCTTCCCTGAGTCCAAACAATAATTATCAATACAACCTAATTAGAAAAATAGCTTCTCTAAGATGTGTGGATACTTTCTTAAGTGTGTGCTGGCTAAGGTCTTATCATAATTTTCTTAAGGAGCAACTCTCTTCCCACTCTGGATTTCAGGCCGATGATGTGATCTTTGGCAATCTACCCTGGAAGAAATAAAGTTGAATCCCATTCATTCCTGGCTGTGTCTGGGTGAGGGTCTATGGAGTGTGGGTGTATTTGTGAGAGTGGGGGGGTGGTGACAAAAAAGAAGGCAAGCCATATGAAAATTATGTCTCTTTAAAAATTGACATATTTAAATTCCTGCAAAGATTCCAGGCACTGTTTTCATATAGCTGAAAAAATCACAAAACTATTCTGTCCACACATACTCTATCTTACCATAGCCTTCGTGGATTTACATACGTCAAAATGCTCAAGGGCTGCTTTCTGAATTTCTGCCAAATGTTCCAATAATACTTCATCTTGGATTAATTCAAATTCCAAGGAAAACACCAAAGTGATTTTATGACAAGGAAAAAGAGGTACGTGAACTAAAATAACACATAGTCAACAGTAATTTACAAACTGTAGATAATTTTATGCCGATACTCAATTTGGGAAAAGCAAGTCTTGTAGGAATTTCCCCTTTCTTCCCCAATATAGCCAGCCTGTATATATGGACATCACTGCTTACAGTAAGTGGAAGACCTAGCGTTTCACTTCTAAAAATAGGTAAGAGACTGTAAAAAGAAATATGTCTCACATCAAATAGTCCCTTTTACTCATTAAACCAGGTATTTATATTTTATATTTTACCATATAAAGACATAAATTATTTATGGGGTCAAAAAAAGATGGATATGTAAATTTCATTGGAATTGATCTGGAGTTAGAGATTGGACTAAAAATTCCAAAATTCTAATTTATCTGAAAAATGTCAATGTATCAAGCCAGCTTTTATCTTTGCAGGGATATTATTGCATCCTTCACTGTAGTGAAAAATTAAAGCTGCTGTATTATTTTACTCATAAAAAATGTCTATCTCAAAGCATATGGCAAATATACACACTTTGAGAGATTTTATTAAGCACTGGTCTTTCACCAATGATTATACAGTCACGTGCCACTTAATAATGGGGATACCTTCTGAGAAATGCATTGTTAGGCAATTTCATCATTGTGTGAACATCATAGACGGTACTTACACAAACCTAAATGGTATAGCCAACTACATACCTAGACCATATGGTATATGTTCCTAGGCTACAAACCTGTACAGCATACTGTAGGCAACTGTAACACAATGGTAAGTATCTGTGTATCTATACATAGAAAAGGTACAGTAAAAATACGGCATTATAATCTTACAGAACTGTCATATATGTGGTCCACCATTGACCAAAACATCATTATGTGGCTCATGACCAGATATTTTTAAAAATTCTCAATCTTATTTTATCCAAGTAATTAAATTCTTAATGAATTTTGTCTCCAAAATTTGTAAAAAATAAAAATAAAGGACAGTTCAGTTAATAATTGGGTAGGGGAGAAAAAGGCTAAAGCTTAGAAATTGGAAAGAATAGTTCTGTAAAAATAGCAAAAGCAAAGGACTTTTAAAGATACCAAGCAACTATGACAGAAGATTGTGATGCTGGATGAAAAGGACTATTTAGGCTGTTCCTTTAAAAATCAGCTAGACATGTCACCATTCGAAAATTGATATCAAGCAAGAGATTAAAAGCCCTTATTCTAGAGTTATCATGTAGTGCAAACTTTAATTGTGGTAGACAGGATAGTGGATCCCAAAGATGTTTAGGTCCTTTTTGCTGGAACTTATGAATATATTATTTAATATGATAAAAGGAACTTTGCAGATGTAATTAAGTTGAGGATCTTGAGATGATGAGATTATTATTAATAAGAAATTATAACATCTGTATTATGTGGGTGTGCCAATGTAATTACAAGGGTCCTTAAAAGACGAAGGTAAGAGGGTCCAAGTGAGAGGAGAAAATGTGATGATAGAAGCAGAGAGTTAGGGTCAGAGAGAGGTTTGAAGATGTTACATTACTGGCTTTGAAAATGGAGGAAGGGGCTATGAGCCAAGAAATGCAGGTGGTGGTCCTTAGAAGCTGGAAAAGTCAAGGAAATGGATTCTCCCCTGGAGCCTCTGGAGGGAATACAGCCCTGCCAACACCTTGACTTTAACCCAGTGAAACTGATTTGGGACTTCTGACCTGCAGAACCACTAGATAATAAATTTGTTTTAAGTCACTAAATTTATGGTAATTTGCTACAACAGCAATAGGAAACACATTAGTTTAGCCCAAACCAGCTGTGAAATGCATATATTTGCATTCATTTAAAAAAGAGACCTCCATATGGGCCTCATGACATTCCACATGAAGAGCATTGTGGAACTGTATTCTGGACAGGTGGGTGCACAGGGCTAGCAGCCTGGAGTAAGTGGAGGGAAAAGAGCTGGGGATGAACTGATGGGTAGGAGGGATCACATCTGCAGTGGCAAAGACACAAGGTAAGGGAATGAGGGTCACTGAGGGACAGCCGTGCCTCTGCAATGAATGTTTCAAGGTGAAGACCAACTCCAGCAGATGGCTTGGTAGAGACCCTGATCACTATACTCATTTTTAAATTTTTTTTCCTCTTTCCTAATCAGCCAACAGCTAGCTGGGAATTTAAACAGATTTTCTCCACTTACAAATGTCTCTAGAAATACGTACTGCATGATTTGAAAATGTGCCTGAGGTGGTGTCCTGGGAGGTGGGGGAAAGACAAGCACAATTAGTCTTCATCCTATTTCCTGGTGAGATGACCTGCTGTGGATCCCTGAGGACAGGCCTGTGGACTGCAGAGCTGTTCTTCTTGATGTCGTTTCACCCTCATGAGGGCCAATACTACCACCCAGGGCTCCCACAGGACCCAGGGACAGTAGGGGAGAGCAGAATGGCAGCCACTTGGGGCTTTGGGTATGGAGGTGCTCACCCACCCGAATACTGGCTCTAGGTCAAGCTCCTCAGAGCGCAGGAATCATGGGCACCAGATCTCTGCTGCTCCTGCCTCCACATGCTTATCCTTTCTGCTGCTGAAGCCACACAGGCCTCTAGGTGGCCAGATCCTGCTGTCCCAGGCTGGACCCTGCATGGAGTCCATACAAGATGCTCCCCAACCCAGGTGCACAGGGTGCCACGTCCAGCCTTCCTTTTTACTGGTTTTTTCTCAAATTCCCTTTGGGCCATGCAGAATGTGGTGAAACCTGCTAACTACAAACTGGAACCTATGACATATTGTGTGTTGTCTACTCTGTTCAGTGGCATTTAAAAATTTACTTATAAAACATTTCAAACCTACAGAAAAATACAAAGAATAGTACAATAAGCACATATATACCTGGTACCTACATTCAATCATTGTTAACATTGTACAATGTGTGCTTGTGGAGAAAAAGAGAGAGGGGGAGAGAGAGAGAGAGAGAGAGAGAGAGGAATTTTTAATTAAATTATAGACATTATTACACTTCATGTGTTAGTCCCTTTTAATCTTTCTAATCTAACAGCAGTGTCCCAGCCCTGGTCTTTTATTTTAATGACCTTCACTTACTGAAGGGACCAGGTCAGTGTGTCTAGTAAAATAACCCATATTCTGGATATGTCTGATTGTTTCATTGTGGTACACATGATACTTTAAAAGATGTTTTTGAATTAGTAGCCTACATTTAGAATTCAGGCAATTTTGTATCAAAGTCTGGATCTCTGGCTTAAAAACAGACACATAAAAGACCTGGCAGCACTGGGCCTGTACTCCTGGCTGGTCACAATTTCTGACACAGTGTCTGAGCTGCCCCCTTTGAAAGGGCACAATGCTGCAGCTGAGTCAGGTGACATTCCTCATGGTCTTCAAATTAACCCCCAACATACTTCATCTATCTGTGTGGTCCCCAGGAGCCACTGAGTTTATAACTATATTAGTCAAGGTTCTCCAGAGAAACTAAACCAATAGACTGTATGTGAAGAGATTTATTTTAAGGAATTTGCTCACCACGATTGTGGGGGCTGGAAAGTCCAAAATCCATAGAGCAGACAAGCAAGATTTTGAATTCTAAGTCTTTGAGAATTCCTTCTTCTCTGGGAAACCTCAGTTTTTGCTTTTAAAACCTTCAACTGATTGGTGATGCCTACAAACATTATGGAGGTATAGAGGCCAGTGCCCTTGGCTCCCTGAAAGCTTGAAAATCACTGACATGAGGCATATTGATTAATAGGAGAAAATGTTACTGCGTAACCAGGTTCGTGGCCCACTGCTCAAGCAGAAGCCAATACACTGAAACAGCAAGCATCGCAGTAGAGCAAGAGTTTAATAACATAGGGTGGGTGCCAAGGTGAGGAGATGGGAGAAATTTCTCAAATCCATCTTCCTGAGAATTTAGAGACTATGGTTTTTAAGGATGGATTAGTGGGCTAGGGAATCAGTATTGCTGATCAGTTGGTTTGGGGGTGAAATCATACGGGTGTAGAAATTGTCTTCTTGCACTGAGTCAGTTCCTTGGCATGGGCAACTGGTCTGGTTGGGTTATTTGGTCCACTGGAATGCAGGGGCTGGAAGATATCTCAAAGACCAGCCTTAGGTTTCACAAGGGTAATGTTATCTTTGGGAGTAGTTAAGAAAGCTACAAATCTTTATGACTATTAGCTATGTGACTCCTGAGTAGTAAGCAATTATAGGAATACAAACTAGGGAACAATGACTGGTTATTTTTTAAAGTATTCCTATACCTTTGTAGAGTTCAGGCTCATACGACAGTTTCTACCTTGCAGTTCTTTGTTAATTCTATAAAGGGTGGCTTCAAAAAGACATAGAAATTTATTTAACATGTATACACAAGAACCTTCAGAATGAAGAGTAAACCCCTCAATCGGGGAACCAACCTTATATACCAGCTTTAGGTTACAGAAAGAATTGAGACTCAGACCATGGCCAAAAACAGGTTATGGTGATAAATCAGGTTTTAGTGGCAAGATGGGTTATGGGAAGGGGAGAAGAAGGGGCCTGGCTAGCAAATGTGGTCTTGTTATATAGCTGAGACCTCACAGGTAGCAGCCCTCAGAGAGAATAGATGGTAAATGTTTTTTTCAGATCTTTAAGGTATCTGGCTCAGCTAATCTTTCCTAGCTGCAGACAAGGGAAGTCCTGGTTGCACCAATGTAGATTCTCTATAGATGCAAATTTCCCCCACAAAATACAGCTTTGCAGGGCCACTTTTGTTTGCTGGACTTCTGGCATCCATCTCAAAAAATGTCAAAGAAATATATTTTGTGGTAAAATATTTTTACTTCCTTCAGAGGGTAATCTCCTCTACTTAAAGTCAATTGATTATAGATGTTCATCACATCTACAAAATACCTTCACAGCAACATCTAGACTAGGGTTTGACCAAAGAACTGGGTGCTGTAGCCTAGCCAAGTTGACACATAAAATGGACCATCACAATAATGTTGCTTTGGAACCAAATATGAGAATATTGTTTTTACTTAGCTTTCTTCTCCCAGAGATTTTCTACTGCTTCATATTGGTTTTCTATTGCTGTGTAACAAATGACCACAAACTTAGTGCCTTAAAACATAAATTTGTTATCTCATGGTTTTCATAACTCAGAAGTCTGGACATGCTGGATTCTTTTCTCAGGGTCTCACCTGGCTGAAATCAAGGTGGGCTGCATTCTCCTCTATGGCTTGGGGTTCTTTTCCAAGCCCTCTGGCTGTTGGAAGAATTCATTTCCTTACAGTTGTAGAACTAAAATCTGCTAGCCGGGAACCACTTTCAGCTCTTAGAGGTTACCCACATTCCTTACCATGTGGCCCTTTCCATTTTTAGGACAGCAACAATATATCAAATTCTTCTGCTTTAAATCTCTACCTTCCTTGTTGGCCACTGGCTGGAGAAAACTCTGTGATTTTAAAGAGCTTGTGTTATTTGGTCAGGCTGCCATATCATCTCCCTTTCTTAAAGTCAACTGTGCCATTTAACATACCTAATCACAGGAATAAAATCTACCACGCTCATAGTCCTGCATATTCATTATGTAGGACATGTATGTAGGGGGAGGTCCAGAATCTTGGGGTCCATCTTAGAATTCTGCCTACCACATGCTTCTTCATGTTATTTGCAAAAGTTATTATCCTCTTTATTCAGGGAAAGAACAGAATGACAGTGAGATGCTCAAAAATCAACTAGTGAGCAAACTCATTTTCCTGATGAAGTAAGAGGTAGCTAGTAGCTGAGTCCTATCTTTCCATATAAGGAATCAGGAGGATTTTCAAATAGAGCCTTGCTAAATAATGCATTCTCATAAAATGCAGAGGGGATCTCCCTCTCTTCCCTTCCACAAACCCTGCATTCAGAGTAAGAGTTTACTCATCTTTTCCTATTCTGAGATTTATGGGTAGCTTCTTGTAAAACCAGCCTCAGTTGTGCCCAGCCAAGCAGACATAAAACACCTATGAAAGTAAAAACAGAGACAAAAAATAGAGCTGCCCTAACTCTTCGGGCATTGTATATTTAAGTAAATATAAAAGGAGGAAGAAGAAAAAAATCTCAAACAGAGGCCCACCAATGCATTGATATCAGTTATAGTGCTAATTCAAGTTTCTTACCCTCACTTCCTTATAGATTATTATTCTAGGACAGAAGGTGGAAAAGGCAACCTTGAAGAATGGGTGAAAAAACAAAACTCACCAGGCCAACAGAAATGGTGACTGAGCCACCAAATGTGCAGTCACACTTATGGCTATGATCTTTTCATAACTCCTTGTCATGTTTTTTGCCAGATCATTTAACCAAGAAATGTCATGCATTCATCTCCCAAGAAAAACATCAGCAGTAAAGATATTCATTTATTAAACTTCTATTATATATCGATCTCTGCTCTGGCTACAAAAGTGACATTCAGTCCTTGCCCCAGAATATCTTTCCAAAAACATTTACGGGAAAGTTTAAAAAAGACAAAGAAGTGCTTCAATTCCCTTATTTGATTTTTCTCTTACTGGAAAACCTAGAAAAGGAACCCAGGTCTCTTTAGCTGAGAAGAACTCATTTTTCTATGGACGCAATTTATAATCCTGTGTAACAGAGAAGCTAAACTATAAAAAAGTGGCTCACGAGTAATGCTTATGTACCTGTTTCAGCCTGTTACAGAATACAATGCACCACACTTGACCATGGACCCAGAGCTCTCCTGAAATGAACTGTTGGAAGTCCCCCTCAGGACAAGTTTTCCTCATTGAGGAGCCGCAAATAATACCTCACTCAAGAGTAATTGTGATTAGAAGAGTTTACAAGGAACCAAAATATTCTCAAGAATTTCAATGTTTAATTTAAGCATTTCTTCCCCCAAAGAAATCTAAACAGAAACCTTGCCAAATACCTCTGGTAGCCAGGAGAACGAACAATGGAATCTCCTGCCAAGTGTTTGGAGATATTGAGAATAATGATGTTCATCTTGAGAGAGTTTTTAGGTCATGGATTTTCCCTCCAATCTCAACATTTTGGGGAGCTTTCATTTTGTATGTCTAAAGTATTTCTTATGTTTATTAAGTGATGAAGAGGAGAGGGGAGAGGAACAAAGAAATAATGAATTAGCTTTCTTGAACGTTGCAACCTAAGGGGAAAGTCAGGCATGGCACCATGAGGGAGGTCATTGGGAGCACAGCCAAGGCGGAGGCTGGGAGCAGTCACTGAAGGCATTTAGTCGTCCATCATGCCCATCCCCAGAAAACCCTAAGTAGGGGACTGGAAAAAGAGCCTACAATTTTTTTTGGAGGTCAGTACTCAGAGCTCATGGAACCAATTTCCTTGACTATTCTATAAATCAAAGTCACTTTCATCACCGAGACTTTATTTCAAGAGAAGGTAAGAATAAACACAAGTCTTCTTGACAACACACATAATAATTCCCAGAACTTTATTTCATGTGTTCCAATGTTATCATTACCACTATTTACCACAATCACAAGCTGTTCCCCTAGAGATATCTAAAAGATGAGATATTTAAATCAACACTTCCTACAAAGCAGATAACGTCTCAGCTCCTCTCAATTTTCATCCACCCAACATTTCCTTCTTTACTATACTCCCACCTCGTCTTCTTGGCTAAGGAAAATTAGATTCTCTTCTCTGACTTGGCATTAATTTTGCCTAAGTGCTTACTTCCTTTTCTTCATTTCCCATGACGGCTCCATGTCCAGCAGCGTCCCTTCTATGAGGTCAACGCTCTTTGACCGAAAGATGAAAGTGTTGGTTCAGTGTCTAATCTGTGCCTATGGTGTTGGGTTAGAGACTAAGGAAGAGTTTCTCATCTTTGCCATTATTGACATTTTGAGATGGAAAATCCCTTTTTTGTGTGGGGCTGTCTTGTGCTGCAGAATGTTTAGCATCATCCTTGGCCTCTATCCACTAGATTCCGTTGCGCCTCCCTCCCCAGTTGTGACAACAAAGAATATCTCCAAATGTTGTTAAATGTCCCCTGAGGAGCAAAATTGTCCCCAGTCGAAAACCACTAGACTAAGGGAATTGCAAGACAAATAGAAGAAAGAGTCCCTTTCCTTGAGGCGTTTAAAATCTTATAGAGACATAGAATGTTAGATATAGAAGCATCCTTAGAAATGAAATCAACTCTACCTTTTTCATTAGTGAATAAACTGAGTGAGGCACAGAGATATTAAATGACTTTCACCACTGAAACATTCCAGACAAAAAGGCAGCATATAATCAAGCCTAAGTTGTATTTGTATAGACCACAGACGTTACAAAAACCTAAAGAAGGGAAAGAATAATGCTAGTTGGCAGTGGAATGTAAGAGGGAGTACTGAGCCTCCAAAGACAAGCACTTGAAGGATGAGATGGACAGGGAGAAGAGGGGATGCCAGGCATGATCATGCATGACCACAACATGTGCAGAGGCTTACAGGTAAGATTAGAGCATGGAGTTTTAGAGGAATGAGGCAGAGACTAACCTAGAATGGCCAGAGACAAGGTTGGAGAGGTTGAGTGGGTCTACATGCTGGAGGTCACTAATCTCCTGGATTTAGTCACGGATCTGGTCCAGAGATCTCCAAAAAGTGATTTCTGACATTCTCTTGGGGAAAGCAGAAAAATGGAAGGCACACTCAATGGAAGTCAAGAGATCTGGGCTCTAGTCCCAGCAATTCCCTGACAGCTGTGACTTGGACAAGCCCCTTTATTTCCCTTGATCTCAGTTCCTGCTTCTATAAAATGAGGGGATAGAACTGGATGATCCCCAAGCTCCTTTGCATCTCTCACTTTATATGATTCACACGTGCTGTCACCTGCCAAAGACTTGTTTGCCGTTTGGCCTGACGTGTCTCAGCAAGCCCCCTAAGGAGGCAGTGAGGTGAGGGGACTATAACTTCTGTCCCAACCACACGACATCAAATCCACATGTTAGCAGCCTGACTGCAGGGAAATGTGCTGAATCCCAAATGTTCCTGATTAGTTGCAGTGTTTTCTGTTATTGAATAAGGCCTCATTTCCTGACTTTTACTAGATACATGATTGCACGGTTTACTGGATTCAGAAAAAAATAATGTGCAACAGTTGAAGGGCAAGTGAATGAAAACAAGTCATCTAACATGACATTATCACATCATTTAGTAAGTTCCAACAAAGCCTGTAAAAGGAGTTAGTATAGTCTGGCATGGAAGTTTACTAACTCTTTTTTCAAAGAGAAAATTAAATAAATTACGGACTTTTGTTCAATGAAGGACACTATGGACAAGACTAAAAGATAGCTGGAAAAATAGGGAAATACATTTGCAATGTCCAAAACCAATGAGGGATTACAACTAGAATATACGTCGAATTCCTGAAGGTCAACAAGAAAAGAAAGCAGGCCCATTAGGAAAATCAATAAAGGCATGAAAAGGCAATTTCCAAAAAAGAAAACCCAAAAAGCTAACAAGTATACCATTAAATACTCAATTTTTTTAAATCACGAAAATGGAAAATTAAAGGAATGATAAAATATTGTTTTGTACCCATTAGGCTAGTAAAAAATTAGAAAGCTGCATAATGGCAAGCGTTGGCAGAAACGTAGGAATTTCTGTGTACTGTTGGTGACTGTGCAAATGGGTGCAACCAGTGTGGAGAGAAATCTGACAGGTGCTTAGTCAAACAAGGTATACTAACACCTATGCCCTTTCCTGAGTAAAATATCTGTATTAGTCTCTTTTTAATGTTGATTTCTTTTTTAAAAACTTTACTATAAATTGGTAATTTATAATTGTATATATTTATAGAGTACAAAGTGATGTTATTTATGAAAACAATATGGAACAATTAAATCAAACAATTAACATATTCATCACCTCGAATACTTATTTTTTGTGGTGAGATCATTTGAAATTTACTCTCAGCAATTTTGAAATGTGCAATACACTATTATTAAATATATCCACCACACTTATTCCTTCTGTCTAACTGAGACTTTGTGCCCTTTGACTATCATCTTTCCATCCCCCCCACCCCTAGCCACACTTCTACTCTCTGCTCTATGAGTTTGATTGTTTTGGAGTCAACATATAAGTGAAAACATGAAGTATTTGTCTTTCTGTACCTGACTCATTTTGCTTAGCATGATATTCTCCAATTCCTCCACGTTGTTGCAAATGACAGAATTTTGTGCTTTTTGAAGGCTGAATAATATTCCATTGTACAAATATACACATTGTCTTTAATCATTCATCTGTTGATGGACACTTAGGTTGATTTCATAATCTGGCTATTGTGTATAGTGCTGCAATGAACATGGGAATGCAGACTGATTTCAAATCTTTTGGGTAAATACCCAGAAGTGGGATTGCTGGATCATAAGGTAATTCCATTTTTAGTTTTTTGAGGAACTTCCATACTGTTTTCCATAATACATGTACTAATTTAAATTCCTAGCAACAGCATACAAGGCTTCCCTTTTCTCCACATTCTCACCAAAACTTGTTACCTTTTTTCTTTTTCTTTTCTTTTTTTTGAGACAAGGTCTTCCTCTGTCATCCAGGCTGGAGTGCAATGTCATGATAACAGCTCCTTATAATCTCAAATTCTTGGCCTCAAGCAATCCTCCTGCTTCATCGCCCCCCAAAGCGCTGGGATTACAGGAGTGAGCCACCACACCCAGCCTTGTCTTTTTGATAACAGCCATTCTGACAGGTGTGAGGTGATATTTTATCATGGTTTTAATTTGCATTTCCCTAATGATTAGCAATGTTGAGCATTTTTTCATATACCTGTTGGACATTTGTATGTCCCCTTTTGAGAAATGCCTATTCAGGTCCCTTGTCCATTTTTTTAAGAGGGTTATTTGTTTTCTTGCTATTGAGTTGTTTTGAGTTCCTCATATATTTTGGATATTAACCCCATATCAAATATATGGCTTGCAAATATTTTTTCCCAATCCATACTCTCTTCATGTTTATAACTGTTTCCTTTGCTGTGCAGAAACTTTTTTGGTGTAATGTAATCAATCACATGTGCCCATTTTTGCTTTTGCTGACTGCACTTTTGGGATCAAATCCAAAAAATCATTACTCAGACCAACGTCATGTTGTTTTTCCTTCATGTTTTCTTCTGTATTAGTTTCCTTAACAAAGTATCACAAACTTTATGGCATAAAACAACATATATTTATTCTTTCACAGTTCTGGTCAGAAGTCTGAAATCAAGCTATCAATAGAATCTTACTCCCTCCTAAGGATCTAGGGGAGAATCCTTCCTTATCTCTTCTGGATTCTGGTGGCTCCTGGTGCTACTCAGCTGTGGCTGTATAACTCCAATCTCTGCCTGTGTCTTTACATGGCCTTCTCCTCTTTTTCTGTGTCTTCTCTTCTGCCTCTTGTAAGAATGCCAGTCATTGGATTTAACAGGGCATCCTAATCCAGCAAAACTTAATCCTAATCTGATTACATTTGCAAAAACTCTATTTCCAAATAAGGTTGCATTCACAGGTGCAGGGTAGACATAAATTTTGGAGGGACACTATTCAACCCAGAGCAGTCCACCCTCTGGCTCCCCAAATTTATGACTTTCCCACATGAAAAATATATTCACCCAATTCCAACATCTCCAAAAGTTTTATTTTTTATACCCCAATTTATGTTTTGTGTAAGGTGACTATGTCACTAATGTTAACAATACTAACATTTATTAAACATTTATTAATATATACTAGACAGTGGTCTTAACAATTGACACAAACTATTTCATCCAATACTCCATGTAAACCTATTAAGGAGGCACTATTATTACCATCATTTTCAAAATGAGGAGTATGAGGCACAGAGAGGTTAAATAACTTTTCTAAGGTCACACAGCTAGAAAGTGGAAGGCCAGGATTTAAACCCAGGTAGTCTGGCTTCAGAGCTCATAACCATAATACTATATTGCCTCCCCTATGTATAAAAGATGGCTGGTTTTGTAAAATTATGATATTTAATGCCTATAACCAAGTAACTATAGGGAAGGATTATTGAACTGTCACTCACACAACCATGCCTGCTTCATTGCCCTGGAACAAAATGCTAGATTCAGTTTTGAAGTTGGTACCTGAGAAGCATTTTACCAGGTTTCCTGAGTAAATATCTCAGAGCCAAACAATCTCTGAAAGCCACTGAGGTATTATCTATAAGTTCTACTAGTAATAAAGTTATCTCCCAACCCAACATCTCACCAGAGTTCTAGGCCTCCGTTTCTCACTAACTACAGCTCAGCACCTACAAACATGTTCTCTAATCTCATGTGGCTATGCTCTCTTCCTTGCATACCAAGCTCCACTTCACTGTCCTCTTTCAATGCCTTGAAATCACTGAGCTCTTTCCTGCTTTAGTTCCTTTATTTATGTTTTTCTTCTGCCTAAAATGCTGTCAGTTGAATGAATAAAATGAATGAATGAGTGAATGAATAAACTTATAAATGATGCCAAATTCATCATCATTTTACCCAAACAGCTTCTCTTCTAGACTTTATCTCCTAAGCATCATCCTGGACCTCACTTTCTCCCTGTCCCTCACCACACACAATAGATTCTCCCATGTGAAGTCTCTCACGTGTAGCCATTCCTTTCCTTTACTATCCTAGTCTCAGCTTATAACACTGGGTGTTTTGTGCAATAGTCCTCTAACTAAACTTTGCCAATACTTCTTTCATTTATTATTTCATGAATTATCTCTATTGAGTTAGATCTCATGCCAGGCACTGTGCTAGGTGCTTTGTAGACAATGGTGGATAAGACAGATACAGTTTCTGCCCTCATGAAGTTGACTATCAGCTTATGTATTTACAAACTATTGAGAGATTAATTTTCCTTAAATTCCACAAGTTGTGACCCCCTTAAAAACTTCTATAGCTTCTTGTTGTCTGGAGAAAATAATTCAAAGGTCTTAGCCTAATATTTCCCTTCCTGCAAATTCATCTACCATTGCTCACGTAAATATCCCCTCTATGCCAGCTATAGCTTTCCTGCTTGTAAACATACCATATGATTTCCTGCCTTGGCACTTTTGCTTGAGCCATTCCCCCTCCTTGAAATGTCTTCCCTTAAGCTTCTATTTAGGTCTTTTTTTCCCCTCCAGCTTTATTGAGGTATAGTTTACAAATAAAAATTATACATATTTAAGATATACAATGTGATGTTTTGATATATGTAAACATTGTGATACCACAATCAAGCTAATTAACATATC